>OX578152.1:37109020-37239020 GCA_951213105.1 Amaurobius ferox | reverse complement strand
TGCCTGTTGCAGACAAAAATGTGAACAAACTTTCCAGAAATATGCTGGTCCCATAAAAGCACGAAATTTATTGACCCTGATGAAATGAAATTACTTACATTTCTATTGAAAGATAAAGGAAGGTACTGGAATTTTGTATTCTATTCTTTTATAAAAAAAAAAAAGAATGTCATCATCACGATATTTCAAGCTGGCTGTTTATTCTAGATCCCAGAACAACCAAACAGCAATGATTCACCCTGGAAACAAAGAGGAATTTGTCAAGTACGCTCTTCTTCTGTCGCAAATAATGAGTTTTTCTTATCAAACAATATTTGGAAACAAAGGAGGCAATCGTCTTCAAGATGGGAACTGGACGGGATTGATTGGACTGGCAAACCGTTCCGAGGTAGACTTAGTAATAGCACCTTTTCTCATGAATCAACAGAGAAGCGAGGCCATTAGCTTTAGTTATCCTTTCGCTGTCAGCGAAATAACGTTCATGACGCGAAAAGCAGAGTTTATCCCGCACGCTTGTGCCATCTTTTATCCTATTTCTGCATCGGTGTGGATTATGCTGGTGATTTCTGTCATTGCAATTATAGTGATAATGTACATTTTCCTGAAAAACATGCACTCTTTTACCAGCATCATGCTCGCAGTTGTGGCAACAACGTTGAATCAACCTTCGTCTCTGACACTGCAAACAGCAGGAGAAAGACGACTCATCTCACCCTGGATGATCGGTATGGCTTTTTTCGTCCTGTGTTATAAGACGGTTCTACTATCATTTCTGGCGCTACCCCCTGTAACAATAATTCGCAACGTGGAGGAATTAGCTGCTGCTGTTGAGAGAGGTGAATATCTGTGCATGACGCTAAAAGGCAGTGCCTTAGCAACAATGCTCTCCGATTCCAACAATGAAGCGATGAGAGTCATTGGTGACAATATTCAGCATAACCCGATTGGTTTCGGATCAGTAGAAGAATTCTTACAGTTATCCGATCCCAAAGTAGCATATGTTGCAGGAAGGAGGGGGCTCAACTTTCTAAAAGATAAATATTTTATTTCTCATGATCATTTCTTTCCGAGTTTGACAGCATTCGCTGCAAGAAAGGACTTCTGCTGCAAGGAACAACTTAACGTAGCAGTTCATCGAATAATAGAGACAGGGCTTGCAGAAAAAATAGTCAGGGATAAAGACTTTTTGATGTTACTCGAAACATTGCATTCTAACAGCAGTGACATTGAACTTCCAAGAAAGCTGACAATGACCGATGTAGAAAGTGCCTTCGTAGTTCTGTTTTGGGGGTACTCAGTAGCCTCTATAATTTTAGTAATTGAAATTCTAGCAAATAAAATAGCAGTTTCGAGGTGTTTTAAATGAAAAAGCTATAGAGTGCACATCTAAATAAAAATTAAACTTAATCGTCTGAGTAGCTTAATGTAAGGTTCTTTAATGTTAGGTCATCAGCCAGGCAACCAATCAAACATTGTCAGCCTGAGCCAGATATCGGTGAGCTTAGCACTTCGTCACACGGCTGACTTAAAGATACTAATTCTAGTTGGTCTTTTTAGTTGGCCGTGTTTCGTCATTCGTGAAGCCACGGACCAGGAGCGTTGTTGCCAAAACACAGCAAGCTTTCAAGCTATTACAATTAAAAATTGTTTGTTAATTTTGAAGTGGCAATATAAAGAGGTAAACAATATGCGTAGAGGTTTAATTGTGCTGTGCACACCTTCTCTCAGTGACGTCCAAAGAGATTCTCGAACTCTTTAGAGAGCCCGAGAATAAAATGAGAGCTTTTGCTATTCCCATAATAGTACATGAGCAGAGCGAGAATGGAAAAATCTGATGTGAGCAGCACATGCCTTTCCCTGCACACTTACATCCACGTTCTCTTTATTTTAATTAAACTTAATTCACTTTTATTTCAGTTTTCGTTCTCATTTGGTAACTGGACTTATTTTCAAAGGTGGTGTAGAGAAAATTCGAAAAAACTAAAATATCTCGAGAACGGCTAGTCCTAGTGTAATGGGGTTGGTCTTATTATTTTCTTCGTTAAAAATTACGTATTAAATAAGCATTTCATGGATATATTTGAACATACGTAGTTTTTTATTTTACATTTTGGCGATTTTTGAGGGTCATTTTGCAAAAAAAGGCAGGTTATTTTTTTCCGAATCATACCAAAATCTAATCAGCACAAGGGTGTCCCACAAGTGACTTATCTACCGAATTTTGTGAAATTCGGTCCATTAGTTTTTTAGTTAGAGTGATTACAAAATCTGCACAGCCAGACAGACACACACACAGAGACGTCACGCTAAAAATAGTTTTGTCATATTCTAGAGGTCTCGAAACGTGTAGATCCGTCGAAAAATCGAGTTGCGATTTTCGGCACGATTCCAATATTTTCCCTATACATTACCATGTATTGCAGGGAAAGTAAAAAAATAAATATCTGCAGCATGGTCCATTTAAGAGTAATGGGGTTGATTTTATACTTTTCGCTGTCAAAAATAGCATATTAAACATGCATTTAATTGATATATTTGTAGTATTTTTTTTAGATGCTGACGATTTTTGCGGGCCATTTTTCAAAAAGAAGAAGAAGAAAAAAAATACAGGTTCTTTTTGCTTTCCCTGCAATACATGGTAATGTATAGGGAAAGTTTTGGAATCATGTCGAAAATCGCAACTCGAGTTTTCGACGGATCTACACGTTTCGAGACCTCTAAAATACGAAAAAACTATTTTTAGCGTGACGTTGTGTGTGTGTGTCTGTCTGTGCAATGTATGTATCCACTCTAACTCAAAAATGTATGTATCCACTCTAACTAATGGACCGAATTTCATAAAATGCGGTAGGCAAGTCACTTGGGTATGACCGTGGTGCTGATTAGTTTTTGGTACGATTTGTAAAAACAGAACCCTCCCTTTCTTGCGAAATAACCCGTAAAAAATTCATCTATCTACTCTAACTAAAATACTAATTGACCAAATTTCACAAAATTTGGTAGATGTGGGATACTCTGGTGCTGATTAGATTTTGGTATTATTCGGAAAAGAACAATCTGCCTTTTTTTACGAAATGGCACTCAAAAATCGCCAAAATCTAAAAATAAAAATACGTATGTTCAAATATACCAATTAAATGCTTGTTTTATACATAATTTTTGATGAGGAAAAGAATAAGAACAACTCTATTACTCTAGGACTAACCGTTATCGAGATATTTGAGATTTTTCGCATTTAGTTATGCCGCTTTTGGAAAAATGTCCAATTACCAAATAAAAACAGAAATTGAATTAAAAATGCAAATTTTGTGTTATATTGTACAATTAAACTCAATTTAATGAATTATTAAAGAAATAAAGAAAAAATGAATTTGAGTCCGCAGGGAAAGTCATGTGCTGCCCACATCAGATTTTTTCTCTTCCAAATCATACTAAAATGTAACCAGCATCAAGGTAATCCACAAGTAATTTGTCTACCAATTTTTTCTTATTTAATTTGGTCTAATACTTTCTCAGTTAGCGTGAATATATAAAACTTTTGCTGGTTATTTCCCCAAAAAGGTAGAGTTTTTTATTCCGATTCATACCAAAATCTGATCAGCACTAGGGTAACCCATACGTGACTTATCAACCAAATTTTATGAAATTTGGTCCATTAGTGTTTGATTTAAAGCGGATACATACATTCCACAGACAGACACATACACAGACGTCACGCTAAAAATTGTTTTTTCGTGTTCTAGAGGTCCCAATGCGTGTAGATCCGTAGAAAGTTCGAGTTGCGATTTTCGGCATGATTCCAATACTTTCAAATTCATACAATTTCATATGTAAGTGACCCTGGTGATGATTAGATTTTAGTATAACTCGAGATAAAAGAACCGGCCTTTTTTGCGAAATGGTTCTCAAAATTCGAATGTATCCACTCTAGCTAAAACACTAATTGACCAAATTTCGCAGAATTTGGTAGATAAGTCACTTGTAGGATGACCTGGGACTGATTCGATTTTGGCAAGATTCTGGAATACAGAACCTGCTTTTTTTTTTTCAAAATGGCCCGCAAAAGTCATTAAAATCTAAAAAGAAAATCACATGTGGGCAGTTAATGACTTCCCCTGCAGACTCCAATTCGTTTTATTTTTATTGAATTAATATTTCATTAAATTGAGTTTAATTGACCTAAATAACACGCATAATTAATTGAAATTACACTTTTAATTAAATTTTCGTTTTCATTGGGTAACTAGCCGTATTTTCGAAATGGCTCTCAAAATTCGCATGTATCCACTCTAGCTAAAACACTAATTGACCAAATTTCGCAGAATTTGGTAAATAAGTCACTTGTAGGATGACCTGGTACTGATTCGATTTTGGCAAGATTCTGGAATACAGAACCTGCTTTTTTTTTTTTCAAAATGGCCCGCAAAAGTCATTAAAATCTAAAAAAAAATCACATGTGGGCAGTTAATGACTTCCCCTGCAGACTCCAATTCGTTTTATTTTTATTGAATTAATATTTCATTAATTTGAGCTTAATTGACCTAAATAACACGCATAATTAATTGAAATTACACTTTTAATTAAATTTTCGTTTTCATTGGGTAACTAGACGTATTTTCATAACCGGCGTAACAAAAATGCGAAAAAAAAAATCAAATATCTCGAGAACGGCTAGTCCAAGAGTAATGGGGTTAGTCTTATTTTTTCGTCAAAAATTGCGTATAAAACAAGCATTTAATAGATACATCTAAGCATATTTAGGATTTTATTTTAGATTTTGATGATTTTTACGGGCCATTTCGCAAGAAAAAGGTCCTTTTTTTCGAATCGTATCTAATCCAGGGTGTCCCACAAGTGACTTACCTACCAAATTTTGTGAAATTCGGTCATTGTGTTTTTAGCTAGAGTGGGTACAGATAATTTTTGCAAGCCATTTAAAAAGGCAGGTTCTTATATCCCGAATCTTAGCAAAATCTAATCAGCACCAGCGTAACTCCCAACTGACTTTATATATATATACGTATATATATATATATATATATATATATATATATATATATGTATATATATATATATACACGTATATATATATATATATACGTATATATATATAAAATTTTATGAAACTCGGTCAATTAGTTTTTGAGTTAGAGTTGATACATATATTGCACAGACAAACATACACACAGGCATCATGCTAAAAATAGTTTTTTCGTGTTCCCAAAACGCATAGATCCGTCCAAAACTTGAGTTGCGATTTTCGGCATGATTCCAATCCTTTCCCTATATACACTCTATAACAAAAAAATCGACGCACCAAGAAGGAGTTGTCCGATTGTGATAAAAATTGGTGTATGTGATGAACATACATAGAAAAAGAAACGATTAAAATGCCAGAACAATTTAATGATTTAGAGTTTGACTGATGTATACAAAGGGAGGAAGTCAATAAGGCGTTGGCCCACCTCTAACCTGGATGCAAGATCTCACCCGGCGTGGCATAGACTGATAAAGTTCACGGATGGTGTCCTGCGGAATGTCTTGCCAAATTGTCTCCAACTGTCCGGCTAAATCGTCAACATCCCGGGATGGTTGCAATTGCCTTCCCATAACGTCCGAAATGTGCTCTGTGGGAGAGAGATCAGGAGGTCTAGCTAGCCAAGGAAGTGCTGGGCAAGTTTGAAGACAATGCATAGCAACACGTGCCGTGTGCGGCCGGGCATTATCTTGTTGAAAAGTAAGTCCGGCGTGTCGCAAAAGGAACGGTTACACAACCGGTCGTAGAATGTTGTCTAAGTACCGCTGTGCTGACAATGTGCCAGAAATTACTACCAAAGGGGTCCGGCTATCAAAGAAGATGGCACCCCAGACCATACCCACCTGCAGATATACACCTGCCCAGATATACACCTGCTAAATGCACAGTTTCGATGCGCTGGAGCTCTCACTATTTATTCATTAGACACCAAATTTTATTCATTTGCATGTTCGCTCAAAATGTCTTTGCATACGAAATTTCATTACAATGGGACAACTCCTGCTCGGTGCGTCGATTTTTTAGTTATAGAGTATACTAGCAGCATACCCGTCCTTCGTACGGAATATATAATATAAAGAAACTTATAATTCGCAATCATGTGCAAATTCTGTTAATTTATTGCTCCTAAAGAGAAGTTTAAGAATATCTGTTCTCACTATGCAAAATTATCTTCATGAGCAGATCTGAAGAATAAAACATCCTGGCCCCTTTTGTAAGCAAATTTACAAAAAAAAGGAATTGTATCAATATATGCAACCCCGTACTACTTATATTGTCGCAGATTAGAAAATATGCCAGTGTGCTAGTAGAAGATTCCCCGTATTACAATATGAGTCTCAAAAATATTTGCCAAAATAAAAGAGATGACGTAATAAATTGGAAATATCAATAATCCCCGTAATCTTTATACCAGAAGGCGTAATTGATTCCAATATATGCCAATATATAACAAAATATATGCCAATATACCTGTACTACTTATATACTCATAGATTAGAAGATATAATGCATTTGTAGAAGATTACTTGTATAAAGTACTATATATGAGTTTCAACAATTTTCGGCATAATAAAACAATGGCATAATAATTTGAAAATATCAATAATCCCTGAATCAACAGTCCCCGAAAATATCAATAATAATAATGTTTAAACCTGAGGACCGTAATTGATATTATCCAGTCAAAAATGCAATGCCAATGAAATTTATTTTATATACATATCTTTATTATTCAAATTGGGAAAGATTTAATATAAAATCGTATGCGGCATAACACATTGGATCCGTTGCTAAGCGACATGATATCATTTGCTTCAAATAAATTGATGGAAATCATATCGTGGGACTGTAGAACAGATAGACCCATTTTGCGACAAATTGACGAAACATCATCACAATACTATCCCCTAACAAAATACAATTATTTTCATTTATTAAGCGCGATTTTATCAATTCCAGGATATTTTTATAGACTCACAAATACTTTTATCAATTTCGTGATATTAAAAAAATTCTTTAAATGTGTTACTAAGTAGGATGGAAGGATTGATCGACAAATGCTACCAAAACATCCTTTCAGTACTCTATTCTAAAAAGCAAATCATTGATTAGCGCCAATTTTATAAATTTGGAAACATTTCCTCTAATTTGGTATAGTTTAAGAGAAGTTACCAAGTTATTTAGAGATATTCCGCTAAATTCGTAGCTCTGAATTTGCAGATCTGAAGAATAAAATATCTTGATCCCGTTTGTATATAATAAATGAAAACACTAAAATTGTATTATAAGATACACCCGTTCTAATCTTTTTCTGCTTCAACAATCGGCTAAATGAATTTATTGGGTAAACACAATATATGAGTTTATTAGCTAAACACAATATATGAGCTGGAAACCACTTTGCTAAAATAAATGAAAGTCGTGTACGCGGTCGGCAATTTATATAATTAAAAGAACAATCAAACCGTTCATTTAAAAATATATTTTTACATCCATTTATTTATTATTCAAATAGAAAAAATAATAATAAATATTAACAACACATTTAATTTCATTCCGTTGCCGAGCAACATGATATAAGATAGAATCTTCCTCATAAAATGCAAAATTTAATAGCCATTTTTATTTCTTTATACTTTTCATTTTTTAGTAAAAGCTTGTATAATATAAACCAAGGAGATAGATTTCCCATTTAAATCATGTTTCAAACAATTGATGTTTTCAGAAAGTGACTAATTAGTGCAAAAAATCTCCCCCCCAAACTCTGAGATACAGTTTTAATTCACTTTCAAACGATTTTCAAGCTTTTCGTTTGGATAAACCACGGAGTTAGAGAGGAGAACTCCTAAGAAAAAGTTTCGTTTTTCATTAATATCTCGACAACCCCTGGTCTTAGATACTCGAAACTTGGGCTAAATTTATGGGGGGCTATTTAAAGGCTATCCACAAAATTTCATCAAATTCGATTCAGCCGTTCTCCCGTCATGATGAGACAAACGAAAATATCGTTTTTTACTAATATCTCGAGAACCACTGATTGTAGAAACTCCATATATGGACTAAATTTTAAGTGGGACTATTTCCAGGCTACCCACAAAATTTCATCAAATTCGGTTCAGCCGTTCTCCCGTGATGATGGGACAAACAGACAGACAGACAGACAGATTTTCATTTTTATTTATATAGATTACTATGTATTGCAGGGAAAACAACAATAGACTACTTATGCGCAAATGTAGAAATTAAATGCTTGTTTTATACGTGTGGGATTCGCTGATTGTGTGGGCTGAGCCTGACTTGTGGTATACCGATTTGCTGAACTTGACTTGTGGCCCGGATCCTCTGGTTATTTACGAGAGGGCACAATCCCCCGACATTTGTTGTTTTGTAGACAAGAGTTAACTTTGCATAAAGGAATACAGTAGCCCCTCGCTATATCGCGCTTGTCGGGAGACATGGCAAAATGCGCGATATATCGGGCGATATTAAAAAAATTATACTTTTATGAACATATGTAATAAAAATTTAGGAGCGAAAGTACAATAATGAAAAAAAATCTCATGTGAGCAGCACATGACTTCACCTGCAGACTCAAATTCATATTTTTTTTGTTTAATAATTCATTAAATTGAGTTTAATTGCACAAAATAACACTAAATTGGCATTTTTAATTCAATTTCTGTTTTTATTTGGTAACTAGCAGCATACCCGTTCTTCGTACGGAGTATATAATATAAAGAAACTTGAAATTCATAATCATGCCCAAATTCTTATAGTATACTAAATGACATGTTTAATCAAAATATTCTGTTAAAATATTTAATATAATGCTCCTAAAAAGAAGTTTAAGAATCTCTGTTCTCGCTATATAAAATTATCTTCATGGACATATCTGAAGAATAAAACATCTTGGACCCCTTATGTAAGCAAATATAAAAAAAAAATATGGAATTGAATCAATATATGCAAAATAAAAGCGTTAAAATTGTATGGGACCCGTACTAATTATATACGCGAATATTAGAAAATATAACCTGTATTAGTAGATTACATGTATAAATTGAAAATACCAATAAACCCGTAATCTTTAAATCTGAAGACAGTCATTTATTCCAATATATGTCAAAATTAAAGTGCTAAAATTATATGGGAAGATATACACGTACTACTTATAATGTCCGATTATTAGTAGAAGATTACCCGTTTTGCAATATGAGTCACAAATGTTTTTTGGTAAAATACAACAGACGACGTAATAAATCGAATAAATAATTAATCCCCTTAATCTTCATACCAGAAGACTGTACTTGATTCCAATATATATGCTAATATATGTCAAAATATATGCCAATATACCTGTACTACTTATATTCTCGTAGGTTAGAAGATATACCCGTGCATTCCTAGAAGATTACTCGTACAACGTACAATATGCGTGTGTCAGCAATTTTTGCCGCAATAAAACAATGGCGTAATAACTTAAAAATATCAATAATCCCTGAATCAATAATTCCGGAAAATATCAATAATAATAATGTTTAAACCTGAAGAGTATAATTGATATTATCCAGTCCAAAATGAAATGGCAATGAAATTTATTTTATATACATGTCTTCATTATTCAAATCGGAAAGGATTTAATAAAAATCATCTGCCGCATAAACACATTGGATTTAAATCCGTTGCTAAGCGACATGATATCATTTGCTTCAAATAAATTGGTAGAAAAAATATCGTCTAAATAGTTATATTTCTATGGAAAATTTGGCGACAGTTTCGTCAAATTCGCGACATTTTAAAAAATCGCCAAATTTATCGCCAAGTGGGACTGTAGAACTGACAGTTCCACTTTGCGACACATTGACGAAATATCATCACAATACTATCCCCTAACAAAAAACAATTAATATCATTTATGTAGCGCAATTTTATCAATTTCAAGATATTTTTACAGATTTGAAAACATTTTTATCAATTTGGTGACATTTTAAAAATTCGCTAAATGTATTACTAAGTAGGATGGTTGGTCTGACAGAGAAATGCTAACCAAACATCATTTCAGTACTCTCTTCTAACAAAACAAAAAAAAATTTCATTGATATGTAGAAGACCCAAGCCACACGACCAACCCGAAGGTTTATGGCAGCTGTTTGTGTGTCGTTTATATCAATTTGGCGACATTTCCGTCAATTTGGCCAAGTTTAAGAAAAGTTGTCAAATTAGCGATATCCCTCCAAATTCGTAGCTTTGAATTTGCAGATCTGAATGAAACATTCTTATCCCGTTTCAATATACTAAATGAAAACACTACAATTGTATTAGAAGATATACCCGCTCTACTCTTTTTCTGTTTCAACAATCGGCTATATGAATTTATTGGCTAAACACAATATATGAGTTTAGTAGCTAAATACGATATAAGCTTGAAAACTCTTTGCCAAAATAAATGAAATTGATGTACGCAGTCAGCAATTAATATAATTAAAAGAAAAATCAAACCGTCCATTCATAAGATATACTTTTATATCCATTTATCCATTTATTTATTATTTAAATCGAAAAAAAATAATAAAAACATTAACAAACACATTTAATTTAATTGCGATGCCGAGCAACATGATATATCCTCCTAAAATGTTAAAATTTATTAACCACTAACAGCACACCCGTTATTCGTACGGAGTGTATAATTTAAAGAAACTTAAAGTTCGCAATCATGTGCAAATTCTGTTAAAATATTAAATTTATTGCTCCTAAAGAGAAGTTTAAGAATACATGTTCTCACTATGCAAAATTATCTTCACGATCAGATCTGAAGAATCCTGCCCCCTTTTGTAAGCAAATTTACAGAAGAAAAAATAGGAATTGAATGAATATATGCAACCCCGTACTAATTATATTGTCTCAGATCAGAAAATATGCCAATGTGTTAGTAGAAGATTACCCGTATTACAATATGCGTCTCAAAAATATTTGCCAAAATAAAAGAGATGACGTAATAAATTGAAAACATCAATAATATCCGTACTCTTTATACCAGAAGGTCGTAATTGATTCCAATATATGCCAATATATATATCAAAACATATGTCAATATACCTGTACTACTTATATTCTCGTAGATTAAAAGATATACACGTGTATTTGTAGAAGATTCGTACAACATACAATATATGAGTTTAAACAATTTTTGTCATAATAAAATAATTGCATAATAACTTGAAAATATCAATAATCCTTGAATCAATAATCCCCGAAAATATAAATAATAATAATTTTTAAACCTGAAGACCGTAATTGATATTATCCAGTCAAAAATGCTATAAGAAAAATCAATTCGTTCTTTTCTAAAATATATTTTTATATCCATTTATTTATTATTCAAATCGAAAAAATAATTATTAAAATTAACAGACAGATTTAATTTAATTGCGTTTCTGAGTAACATGATATAAGATAGAATCTTATAACATGTTAAATCTGTCATGTCTTATAACATAAACTGCGAAATTAAATAACGATTTTGATTTCTCTATACTTCTCATTGTTCCATAAAAGCTTGTTTTAAATAAACCATGAACCATGGAGATAGATTTCCCCTTTAAATCATGTTTCAAACAATTCATGTTTTCAGAAAGTGACTAATTAACGCAAAAAATCTCCCATCAAACTCAGAGATTAAATTTTAATTCACTTTCAAACGATTTTCAAGCTTTTCGTTTGGATAAACCACGGAGTTAGGGAGTAGAACTCCTAGGAAAAAGTTCCGTTTTTCATTAATATCTCGACAACCCCAGGTCTTAGAAACTCGAAACTTGGACAAAAGTTATGGGGGGATATTTCAAGGCTATTCACCAAATTTCATTAAATTCGGTTCAGCCGTTTTTCCGTGATGATGAGACAAACAAAAATTTCGTTTTTTACTAATATCTCGAGAACCACTGGTCGTAGAAACTCAAAACACGGATATAATTTTAAGTGGGGCTATTTCTGGGCTACCCACAAAATTTCATCAAATTCGGTTCAGCCGTTCTCCCGTGATGTTGTGACAAACAGACAGACAGACAGACAGATTTTCATTTTTATTTATATAGATTAGACATTTTTCTAAAAGTGGCATAACTAAATGCGAAAAATCTCAAATATATCGAGAATGGTTAGTCCTAGAGTAATAGAGTTGTTCTTATTATTTTACCCATCAAAAACTAAGTATGAAACCAGTATTTAATTGATATATTTGAACATACATAGCTTTTTTTAGATTTTGCGATTTTTGAGGGCCATTTCGTAAAAAAGGTAGATTGTTCTTTTCCGAAGAATACCAAAATCTAATCAGCACCAGAGTATCCCCCAAGTCACGCATCTATCAAATTTTGTGAAATTTGGTCATTTAATATTTCAGTTAGAGTGGATACATGAAATTTTTGCGGGCCATTTCGTAAAAAAAGGCAGGTTGTTCTTTTCCGATTAATACCAAAATCTAATCAGCATCAGAGTATTGTACAAGTAACTTATCTACCAAATTTTGTGAAATTTGGTCAATTAGTATTTTAGCTAGAGTGGATACATGAAATTTTTACGAGCCATTTCGCAAAAAAAGGCGGGTTCTGTTGTTACGAATCATACCAAAAACTAATGAGCACCAGGGTCATACCCAAGTGACTTACCTACCAAATTTTATGAAATTCGGTCCATTAGTTTTTGAGTTAGAGTGGATACATACATTGCACAGACACACACACTGACAGACAGACAGACAGACACACACACAGACGTCACGTTAAAAAAGATGTTTTCGTATTCTAGAGGTCTCGAAACGTGTAGATCCGTCGAAAACTCGAGTTGTGATTTTCGGCATGATTCCAATACTTTCCCTATACATTACCATGTATTGCAGGGAAAGTAATAATCACATAATAAAGACAGATAAGTTCCATTTACCTTTTAATTTTATGTCCAAATGCACATACACATTTTGATTATTGTACACACTTCATTCTCTTGCGAAGAAGGTACATACATACAATCTAATGTCAGCTACTTCGATTTTTCTTTCAGAACCTGCTTTCCAGAAAATATCAGTGAGCGAAAATGAATCAACTGCATCTCACTCATATGATTTAAGTTGCATCTTTCAAATGTTGTGCTATGCTCGAGCATAACAACGGCGTTTTTGATGGTGACAGAAGAACTCGTTTCTTCATCATCGCTGTCAGGAACTTTTGGGTCCACTTCTTCTCATACATGAGGTATGATCTGCTCATCTGAAAGAGTTTCAGAAGTCGGTTCATTATCATCTACATTAATCCAATCTTTCACTTCATCTTAGCACACATTTAAACCGAGCGACTTGGATTTTTGAACTAGAAGCTCTATTGAGTCTTTTTCAATATCCTTGAGTTCAACATCATTTAAACTTTCAGCCAGCATTTGGAAATGGTTTCTGATTTAACAGCGGACCACGCCTTTTGGGAAATGTATATGGCATCCTTTAAATTCACACTTTTCATTGCCTCAGGCAGTGGTCGTTCTTCAATGAACAATGGGTTGCTCAGTAACCCAAGTCAATAATATATATTTTTTTAACATGGCGATTATTCCTTGGTCCACTGGTTGAAGAAAACTTGTTTAGTGGCAAAAACATAACTTTGATATTTCCATCTGATGACATAAGTTCTTCTCCGGGATGAGCACTGCATTAGTCAATTAGGAGCACGGTCTTTTCTTCCAAACCCTTATTTCTCAGATGAAGACGAACTCATGGGATGAAATTACCAAAAAAACATTTTTTGAATAAGGTTTGTGTCATCTAAGCATTTCTTGAACTTTCGTATATCACTGGCAGATTCTCCCAATTCACATTCTTCAAAACTCTAAGGTTTTCGCTGTTTCCCATAAGGACCATCTTCAACTTATGGCTTCCTGCTTTATTTGCTGCAAAAAGAAGTATTACCCTGTCCTTTTGCTTCTTGTATCCAGAATTGCTTTTTCTTAAAATCCTGTGTTCTGTTTGACAATAACTCCCAGTATAGTGCAGCTTCATCAGAATTGTATATTAAAAAAATCAGAAAAAAAAATTGGAAGACATAACAGAAGCGCGATATAACGAGGGGCTACTGTATTTATTATTTACAAGATATATACACATTATATTAATTGCAGAAACATTCGCAGAGCGATCGGTAGGCTGATAAGCCCTGCGTACAGTGTAGAGCAGTAGCGCCCTAAGACTGCAAAAGTTTGAAGCAGTCGAATGTAGGTTTCAACTGAGCAGGTCGAATGTTCAAGAGCCAGTCGAACGGAGGTTCGACTGAGCAGGTCGAATGTTCAAGAGCCAGTCGAACGGAGGTTCGACTGATCAGTTCGAGATCTCAAGAACAAGTGTCCAGTCCAAATAGTTGAGAGTTTTCTCTGGACTAAAATGTATACACGCCCCAGAGGGAATGACCGACCATCTTATTGGTCGTCCTCGGTCCGGGGCTCATTTATGGGGGTATCATCCCTGTGCACCACGTGTTTATAATGTGCACCATCATATTGGTTTTCACAGATGCCGGTGCCAAAAATTATGGCTTTCAAGTGCCAACATACTTTCACCGACGTTAAAGTTATGTGCAAATCACCATCGAGAGTTTTCAGAAGTCAGACGTCCGAAACAAGAAACGGTACAGTACGGTTTCCTCAGTTACAAGATACATGGAGAAACGCCGCTCCGATGCAGGTGACATAAATGGTGCTAGCAAACCACCACATGCGTAATTTCTGACGATAAAAAGAATAAGACCACCCCATTACTCTAGGATAAGCCGTTCTCGAGATATTTTAGTTTATTTTTCGCATTTTTGCTGCACTGCCTTTGAAATTATGCGCAGTTACCAAATAAAAACGATAAGTAAATTAAAAGCGCGAATTCAGTGTAATTTTAAATAAGTATGCGTGTTATTTTGTGTAATAAAACTTGTTGTTTCTAAACCCCATGGTCTAGGAATATCCTGTACTAAGTCCATAAGACCATTACGAAGGACTGAGTGAACTCAGTCACTAGTTCTTGTTCGTCTGAGAGCTGTTGCACAGATACACTCAAACAATCAACAATATGATTGGGAGCATCAGGAAAAATAGAGCAAAGGCAAGTTGGGAAACACTTGATTCCACTCTCAAAAGTCATACGCCTAGTATGTCGACTTCTGAGTATTGTGAGAGATTTTAATTTATACTGTTGCAAACGCACAATATTCACATTGGCGTCTTCTCTTTTGTCAGTCTTGAACAAAGAACTAATATCAATATATTACTCCTCGAATGTCTGGAAGGCCAGGCGAAGAAAACACAATCCATCAGGTCAGCATGACGTGAGACCAGGGTTGCCATGATTTCCAAGTTAGAAGAAGGGTTTCTAGATTTGGCGACTTCCGCAATGTTCCAGAAACGTTATGAAATAACGATTAGTCTAGGAGATATGGAGAGATTTCCAGAAGTTTCTATAGAGAGACTATAAAAAGTGTGTCCGTTGAAGTTGGGGAATTGACGTGATACGAGTTACATTGGAATGTGATGTTTGTCAATGTTTTGAAAATAGTAGCATCTGTTTTGTGAAATTACTTTCGTAAACATTCTGAGTATAATATCGCTTATTCTGTGAAATTAGTGGAGGATGTAAGTTCTGTTTGATTGTATGTTGTTCCTGTCTATTTTGTGCTTGTGAATAAATGTTAGTTATCTAGAAACTTGGACTCGTTATTATGTCCTGCGTACACACCCACCATTCCGTTAGATCACCGAAGTCACCGGTTTTCGTTAAATCACCGAAGTCAAGCAGCATCAGGCGCGGTTAGAACTTGGGTGGGTGACCACGTGGGAACACCGCGTGCAGTTGGCACATTTCGGGCGCGGTAGCCCGGTGGTTTGCGCGCTGGATTTGCACGCTGCCACAACTGCCGTCGTGTTCATGCAGAGTGCGATCACGTTAAACATGTGGGTCCGAAGTCCTTCCGAGAGGTTGGTGGTAGGGGAAGGAGGGTACGGTCCCTGTGGATGCCTCCCCCACTGGGTTCCGGTCTAAATTGGGTGGCACTTCCCGGCCGTCCAAACAGTTACATTACACCTTTCTGGTAGGTCGGACGGTCTGGGTCTCAACAACAACAACAACACCCACGATTCCAGAGAATACGTTCGTAACAATATGCAGAATAAAATTTCATCTCGCAGCCCTCCTTTGCCAGAAAGTTAGCTGTCTCGTTGCCACGTAAATCAACGTGTGAGGATAATGTCACGCCTAGTTTTATCTATGAGGTAAGACCAGGATTTAAAGTGTTGTATTGAATTTTTATTATCAGTCATAATCCAAATGTGAATAATACAAATGTGAATTAGTCATAATCCAATCCCTCTCAGAAGATATTTCACATTTTAAATCCTTTCTGATAGCCAATATTTCCAAACGAAACACCGAACCATGATCTGTATTTCTAAAATTCATTTTTTCAACTCCATTCAAATCCATCAAGAAAACACCACTGCCTGTTCTACCCGAATCTAATTTGCTGCCTTCTGTATATATCTGGAGGGCTCAATTAGGGATGTTGTTAATCGCTTCTAGAGCTAGTTGTTTCAGCAATTCAAGATAATCTTGGTTTTTATTAACTGTAGTTGGGAGCTCTTCACAGAAAGTGACACGAGTAAAAAGTGACAAAAGGGTTCACAAGCTCAAGATAGCTGCTTGGAAAAGATGGTTTAAGGGTGAGCGTCAGTAAATTTTCTGCCCTATCCGCGTTTTGTTAACTTTCGCGGCACACATATTTCGCCGAAATTCTGCTCAAACAGTTGCGGAATATTTTCTGAAAGATAAAATGCAATGCTTAGATTATATTAAAACTAAATTTAATGCCCCAAAAAACATAGAATATATTTTTTATTTTAATCCAAAATATTTTTGGTGTTGCCATCTGTTGTCGTAATTTAATTCATACCGATTATTTTTATTTTTTAATAAACATTTTTAAATATCTATTCCTTCTAATACAGTGTTAAATACAACAACAGATCATATATAATAATGCCACAATCACGGAAAGGTAACTTATCAGTCTATAAATTTGATAAGGGATCTGAATGTACATCACCGAGGACTGCAGTTTTGTCTTCAAGTTCCTTTATCTTCAAGTCCAAGTTCAATTACGTTTCCGTGATTATGGCATTATATATGATCTGCTGTTGTATTTAATAGCGTATTAGAAAGAATAGACATTTAAAAATGTTCATTAAAAAATTAAAAAAGTCGGTATGAATTAAATTACGACAATAGATGGCAGCACCAAAAATATTTTAAATTAAAATAAAACATATATTCTATGTTTTATTGGGTATTAACTTTGGTTTTAATATAATCTAAGCATAGCATTTTATCTATAAGAAAATATTTCGCAACTGTTTGAGCAGAATTTCGGCGAAATATGTGTGCCGCGAAAGTTAACAAAGCGCGGATAGGGCAGAAAATTTACTGACGCTCACCCTTAAGTCATCCGCGTTCTGTGAACTTTCGCAAAACACGTTTTTCGTTGAAATTCTGCTCAAACAGTAGCGAAATATTTTCTGAAAAATAAAATGCAATGCTTAGATTATATTAAAACTAAATTTAATACTCAATAAAATATAGAATATATTTTTTATTGTAATCCAAAATATTTTTTGTGTTGCCATCTGTTGTAATTTAATTCATACAGACTATTTTTATTTTTTAATGAACATTTTTAAATGTCTATTCCTTCTAATACGGCATTAAATACAACAGATTATATTTAATAATGCCACAATCACGAAAAGGTAATTAATTGAACGTGGACTTGAAGATAAAGGAACATGAAGACAAGGCTGCAGGCCTCAGTGATGTACATTCAGATCCCTTATCAAATTTATAGAATGAGAAATTACCTTTCCGTGATTGTGGCATTATTATATATGATCTGTTGTTGTATTTAATACTGTATTAGAAGGAATAGACATTTAAAAATGTTCATTAAAAAATAAAATTGTGGATATGAATTAAATTACGACAACAGATGGCAGCACCAAAAATTTATCCGAGAATATCCGACAACATAATCCATTCTGTGTGAAACTGGGGGATTATCTCTTTTGGGTCTTTGATTGTTGGTTCAATTTAGAATAAAACATTATGGTGGTCAAAACTTCCAAGTTTATTAATATACTTAGCCGTACTAGCAATTCTTCTCCTTCTTCTTCGACACAGACCATCTGATCTACCAGAAAGGTATAAGGTATCTGCTTGGACGGCCGGGAAGTTCCGACCAATTTAGACCGTAACCCAGTGGGAGAGGCATCCACAGGGGCCATACCCTCCTTCTTCTACCACCAACCTCTGGGAAAGACGTACGGACCCACATGTTTTAACATGATCGTACTACGCGTGAACACGACCGCAGTTTTGGCAGTAGCGGGAATCGAATCCGGGCCGACCAAGTGCAATTCCCGCGCGCTAACCACTGGGCTGTGGCGTCCCTAATTCTTCTCCTTCACAAAAGCTAGATATTAACCTCATAGAGAACTATATGGGACATCTATTTCTAAAACCTCTAATTATTCTTGCCACACTGTCTTGGGCTTTCTCCAGTTTCTTCAAGCTGCAATAAAACTTAATTTAATGGAATTAAAGAAAAAATGAATTTAAGTCTCTAGGGAAAGTCAGGTGCTGCCCACATCATATTTTTTTCTTGATAGCACAGAAATGGGTGTTGTTGTTGAAACCCAGACCGTACGACCTACCAGAAAGGTGTAAGGTAACTGTTTGGACGGTCGGAAAGTGCCACCCAATTTAGACCGGAACCCAGTGGGGGAGGCATCCACAGGGACCGTACTCTCCTTCCCCTACCACCAACCTCTCGGAAGGACTTTCGGACCCACATGTTTAACGTGATCGTACTCCGCATGAACACGGCGGCAGTTTTTTGGCAGTGGCTGGAATCGAACCCGGGCCTACCGAGTGCAACTCCAGCGCGCTAACCAATGGGCTACCGCGCCCCACAGAAATGGGTGTGATAGTAATTCGGCATCGGGAACTTTAAAAAGACTGTGATTTACGTAAATTGCGTTCTACCGATGGTAATGAGGTGAAAATACATTTTACTGTGTATTAATCACATTCCAAATATTATTTTATTATGCCAGGTGCATATTTGACATGAACTATTCTAAAAATATCAAATCCCTTTGAATTTCAAACTTTAACAGTTGTAAGGAACCTTGCTGTCCCAACCTGGAATCGAAACCTGGAACTTCGAATTGGCTAGCTGAGGCTCTGCCGTTGAGCTACTGGGATGGAATTGTAAGCTCTTATTGTCGAAATAAACTTTGCATTCTCCACCCTCTAATGTCAGATTGGCGTGTAACTGACAATTTGGCTGGCCATCTCCTGCTATTTTTATATTTTAGGTTAACTTCCTGCTTGGTCATTATCCTCTCGATTTCGAAATCAGCTCTCAATATACCAGATTCCACTGAATCCGTGTTAGTCGTACTAGGGTTACTATCAGACCTCCCTCTGAATTACGCCCGTCATATGACGGAAATTAGAATTTGCGAAACATTATTTCACATATGGCGTCATTTTTATCAATTTGGCGACATTTTTGTCATTTTGGAATAGTCGCTAAGTTGTCGATGTCCCCCTAAATTTCTCGTCAAATGTTACGGACAGAGAAATAGGTTATTATTTTAGTCTACTCTTATGTTCTTTCCAAGATATTGAACTTTCATCAATTAGTCGTCATTTCATTGATTTAGCGTCGGTTTCATAAATTTGGAGAATTTTTATCAATTGGGTGACATTTTCGTCAATTTGGCAACATTTAAAGCGTCAGCAAGTTGGAGATATTCCGACAAATTCGTCCCCAAAATTTTGCCAAAATTTTACGGACGGAAAAATGTATTACTCTTATAGTCGATTTTTATATTCTTTCCAAGGTATTGAATTTTCGTTAATTAGTCGTAGTCATTTTCATTGATTTAGCGTCATTTTTATCAAGTTGGCGACATTTTCGTTAATTTGGCAACATTTAAAAAAATCGCCAAGTTGGAGACATTTCATCAAATTCGTCGCCAAAATTTCGCCAAGCATTATGGACGGAGAAATAAGTTATTCTAATTAGCAGATAATGTACCTTTTCTCATGAATCGAACGAGCTAGATTCTCGAGAATAATGTCTCCAAACTTATCGAATGATATTACATATTAATTAATAATCGATTAATTAATAATTAATTAATTAATAATTAATTAATTATTATTAATTAATTATTAATATTATTATTATTAATTATTATTATTATTATTATTATAATTAATTAATAATTAATAATAATTAATAATAATAATTAATAATTAATAAATTAATTAATTATTAATTAATTAATTATTAATTATAATAATAATTAATAATATAATATATAATATAATATAATATATATATATAATATATATATATATATATATATATATATATATATATATATATATATATATATATATATATATATATATATATATATAATATATATATATATAATATAATATATAATAATAATATAATATATAATAATATAATAATAATAATATAATTATAATAATAATAATTAATAATTAATTAATAATTAATTAATAATTAATAATAATTAATAATAATAATTAATAATTAATTATTATAATTAATAATAATAATTAATAATAATAATAATTAATAATTAATAATAATTAATTAATAATTAATTAATTAATAATTAATTAATAATTAATTAATTAATTAATAATAATTAATTAATAATCGAACGAATTAGCAGATAACGTACCTTTTCTCATGAATCGAACGAGCTAGATTCTCGAGAATAATGTCTCCAAACTTATCGAATGATATTACATATGAAAAGTGAAAATATTTCACACTAGTCAGTAATTTCTTTTTATTTTATGTGATTTTTTGATAAATTTATTTCAAAAATGTGCAATATCTCAAGAAAGGTTCAAGCTAGCTTTCTAAAGTTTATGTCAATCGTTTGCTAATGAAAAATTACGCAAGAAATGACTATTTGCGCAACTTTATTAAGTTTTAATTTTTTGATGATTTTTTCAAATTTTCACTCGAAAATTTAGCGGTGTTCTGAACATTGGATTGCGTTTAAAAACAATGGGCTTCCAGTATTCACGGATTGTAATTTTTGTATCAAATTTCGTTCGAATCGTTCCATTCGTTCGTGAGATATCGTCTTACACTCACTGACACACACTACAGACTCCGGCCACAGATTTAGCAACAGCAAACTTTCGGGTCTGTCGTGTGGTCTGGGTTTTTCACACACTACAGACTCGCTGACACACACACAGACATCACCTCAAAAACGTTTGATTCGTGTTCAGGGATGCTTAAAACGTGCTCTCCCGTCGAAAACCCGAATTCGAATTTTCGACCTCGTCACAATACTTTCCTTATACATTATAGTATGCATATAGGGAAGCAATATCTTGGTATCTTGATGAAAGAAATCTAAGTCTGAGAGATATGAATTTTAGAGAAGAACATTCACAGAACATATAGCATATTTGTTATTAAACTTGATACTAAATATATTTTTATAATTCCTCATACAGTATGGAAACACTGTTTTAAAAGTTCAAATTATTTTTGTAACTATTCCTGCTTTAATACCTTCTCTGTTTTAATACTCATCAAAACATTTTGTTGGCGTTTGGGGCTGCATGTGTGTGCATGTATTTCATTTGTACCTTGATAAAAATGTCCATACAAAATTTATAGGTTTTTATATAAAAATCCAAGACTACAATTAAGTAGCGTTTCTAGTAAGCTACATAAAAGAATTAAATAAATAACAATATATTTAAATAAACCACAAGTAATTAAATACCTAAATAAAGTATATGTACTTACAAATATTTAAACTTTTAATGACATTTAGCTTCAAATTAACACTGTGTATTTTAAATAATTTATCATGCTGACTAGAATATGAAGTGGGTGACATAGCATAAAATAAATTCGCAATAATTATTAGTTGTTAGGTAACGTACAACAGAAATGGAGCTACAAAATAATCTAAATATTGCAATTGTGAGTAAATTTTCTGCCCTATCCGCGCTTTGTTAACTTTCGCGGCACACATATTTCGCCGAAATTCTGCTCAAACAGTTGCGAAATACTTTCTGAAAGATAAAATGCAATACTTAGATTATATTAAAACTAAATTTAATGCCCCAAAAAACATAGAATATATTTTTTATTTTAATACAAAATATTTTTGGTGCTGCCATCTGTTGTCGTAATTTAATTCATACCGATTATTTTTATTTTTAATGAACATTTTAAAATATCTATTCCTTCTAATACAGTGCTAAATACAACAATAGATTATATATAATAATGCCACAATCACGGAAAGGTAATTTATCATTCTATAAATTTGATAAAGGATCTGAGTGTACATCACTGAGGACTGCAGTTTTATCTTCAAGTTCCTTTGTCTTCAAGTCCAAGTTCAATTACGTTTCCGTGGTTATGGCATTATATATGACCTGTTGTTGTATTTAATAGCGTATTAGAAGGAATAGATATTTAAAAATGTTCATTAAAAAATAAAAATTGTCGGTATGAATTAAATTATGACAACAGATGGCAGCACCAAAAATATTTTAAATTAAATTAAAACGTATATTCTATGTTTTATTGGGTGTTAAATTTAGTTTTAATATAATCTAAGCATAGCATTTTATCTATAAGAAAATATTTCACAACTGTTTGGGCAGAATTTCGGCGAAATATGTGTGCCACGAAAGTTAACAAAGCGCGGATAGGGCAGAAAATTTACCACCCTTAATGTGAAACATTTCATACTACAAATATGAGGTTTTGAAATCCTAATGAAATTATAGAAACTGTTTACAGCCTTTTAAAATGTATAATGCAATATTGAAATTTTATAATAACTCATAAAATAATACATCAATATAAATATAAATTAATATTGCAATAAACTATTTAATATTAAATAAAAAATGAATGTAAACGTTGAGGAGATCATTGGATAAAAATGTTCATCAAGCTGGCCGGATTGGATATATCGAATTTATTCACTTTCTTGCAATAATAAAAATAGGAAGAGGGGGGGGGGGGGGGGCGTAGCACAAATTAGAGCTTATATTTATCAGATTTTGCATTAGAATTTACCAGATGTTGCTGAAAAGTTTTTGCAAATTTAATGAAAATCGGGTAATTATTTCGAGAGATACTATGTTGCCTGTGAACAAATCAATAGGCTTCTTATGGATTGTAATAATTCTACCAACTTTCATTCGAATTTGTTCGAAAAATATCCTTCATACACACAAATCGAAAACATCATTGATTTGTAGTCAAAATCCGAGAGCCAAATATTTACGGTTTTTGTAACATATCCGCTGTTATGTAAAGATAAATCTACTTATGACGAATTTATACAATCACACCCATCGAATAAAAGTAATTAAGAGAATTGAAAGTTCAAATTTTAACGAATAATTAAGTTAGTATTGGAAATTTTTAAATTTGAGATAAAAACATATAAATTTTAATAACATATGCTAGGCTACTTTTTGTAGAAAAAAACGAAAAATGATTCCTTTAGACGGTATGTTAAAATTCAATCTCGTGCAAATAAAATTAATCTACGATCAAATCAAGGGAAACGCGGAAACGTGATGATTGCAAAATCTAAATCTTCTTTTCATGAAAGTCGAGTTTCAGCGCAAGCGTAAAGCATCTTCCCATAGCCAGCCGAAGCTATCTGGAAATGCTGGAAACGCTTACACCACAGTAGTATTCTGATTCTGTGCATGCTAGTTGGGCTTGGGCCAGGGCGGCGAACGTTAGTAATTTTAAATTTAATTGCCGACCGTATCGTTATAGATCTCAAATCTCATACAGTAATGTACAAGGTTGCCATGTATAGGATCGAGCATTGTTTAACCGAGAGTCATAGAATTCTGTAACCATGGTCGATCGAAAACAAGGTAATTTAAAATGAACCAGCTTTTTCTTTCGTGTAAATATTGTGATTCATATAGAAATGGAGTCAAATTGAAGAACGGTAGAAGAATATTTTTGAGAGACTCACAGCTGTTTGACGTATCAAATGATCATATACGATTTGAATTAAATGTGACAGTAATGAGCTAATTCAATATTCTAAATGTGGAAAGGATAACCTTGTCAAGGAAAGAGTGCATGTTTACCTAATGTTGAGAGTTGGTGACTGCTTATGTCTTCTAAATTGGGAGAAAAAATTCATTGTAATAAGTATAAGCTGTTTTCCAACAAATACTTCCCTTATCATCGCAATTCCAACCTTTTGTTCTTTTTATTTTGAAGTAGTTTGTCATATCTTCAACTGAGTTTTGACATAAGTGTTGCAAGATTATAAATTCTGGTGGAAGTTCACAAAAAACAAGGTGGACCATAAAATAAATCCACTTATAAACAATCATATTTTGTTGTGCCACAATATTTAAAGTTAATTCAGGTCACTTTGACCATAACTTGTGATTGTGATAAATTTGGAAACCAGAGTTAATGTATCAAGAATACACAGATTTAATGCTATACATTAGGTGTATAATATAAATTATGATGTGAAATGCATGTATTTAGGTATTTAAAAATACATGGAAGAAACTTGATGTGCAAAGTCTAGTGAAAATATTTTGGTAGGCATATGCTGCAAGTTAGTAAAAACATGCATATTCCTCATTGCATACATATTCCTCAATATGTATGCAACACATATTGAGGAATATTTTCTACAATAAGCCTTAAATTAAAATTGTTTATACATATGCAGTATGTAGTCAGAAAAAAATTGCACATAAAAGTTCATTGAATTTGCATAAACTTGTGTACACAGCTAAAAATATGTTTGTATGTGAAACATCAGAAAGCATTTACATAGCAAAGTTCTTTAGTTAGAACACGAAGTTGTGCATATAGGGGAAAATGTTTGTATGTGAAATATGCCAGAAAGCATTTGAACAGAAATGTAATTTAAATCAACATAAACTTGTGCACACCGGTGAAAAACCATTTGCATGTGAAATTTGTGAAAAAGCATTTTCAAGTAAAAGTAATTTAAATAGCCATAAACTTGTGCACACAGGTTTAAAAAAATCATTTGTGTGTGAAATGTGTCATAAAGTATTTGCACAAAAAGGTTCTTTGAATAAGCATAGACTTGTGCACACAGGTGAAAAACCATATATTTGTGAAATATGTCAGAATAAATTTGACCGTATATGTTCTTTGAACAGACATAAACTTGTACACACGGGTGAAAAACCATTTGTGTGTGAAATATGTTTGAAACCATTTGCAACAAAAAGTGTTTTGAATGTACATAAAATTGCACACAAAAAACCATATATATGTGAAGTATGTCAGAAAGATTTTGCACAAAAAAGTTCTTTAAATCTACATAAACTTTTACACACAGGTGAAAAACCATTTGTATGTGAAATATGTCAGAAAGCATTTGCACAGAAAGGTTGTTTAAATAATCATAAACTTTTGCACACAGGTGAAAAAGCATTTGTGTGTGAAATATGTCAAAAAGCCTTTGCAATAAAACGTTGTTTGAATAGGCATAAACTTGTGCACACTGGTGAAAAACCATATGTATGTGAAATATGTCAGAAAAAATTTGCTGATAAAAGTTCATTGAATCGACATGAAAATGCGCACAAAAAAAAAAAAAAAACACTGATTAAATAAGCATAAACTTGTGCACACAAATGAAAAGCCATTTGTGTATGAAATGTGTGAGAAAGAATTTGCAAGAAAATATTGTTTGGATCAGCTCAGCATAACCCTTATGAGCTGATCTTCCTAAATTGTACTGAAAAAGTTTTCTGCAATTCTTCGCCAAGTATGATAATTGCGATGCGTTGCATGACATCATCAAAAGAGAATTTTTTTTTGTCAATCGTCACCAATGCAGCAATTTCTGGATAAGTATGATATTTATGAAATGGTATGAAATATTAGTTTCATTTAGGTATAAAGATATATTTAAAACCACATACTGATTTAATGATTTTAGTTACAAATAGCTAGGCTTTGGACTCTTGCATATGAAGTAGGGTTGGTCATTTTGCCAGCAAAATAATATTTTTGCCAGGACAGTGGTAAAAACTGGAAAAAATGGCTGGATTTAAAAAAATATACAAAAAACAATATAATTTTGTTTTTGTACATAATATAATTGAGACTTAAATCAGAATATTAATTAGTTATTTGATTAATTAAAATGATAAAACATAATTAAACATTAATTGATTAATAAGAAGTTGTGAAATCAATCTTCATTTTATCCTTATTTGAACCTCTAGGTATAACTTTTATGAATAATTTATAGAAGTAATCTTTTAAAATTCCTACAATTTTTTTTTTTTTTTTGTATAAAAAAAGCATATGGACTAGATAAAATTAATATACATAAGATTGGGGAGGCTGGAATGATTTTAATTGATTATTTAATGTTGCAAATATAGGCAAATTAATCTTTTAAGTGATTTTCTCACCATTTCTCCCATTCTCATCATGCAGAACTGCAGACCTAAATATAATTTGATCATAAGAAATGAGAATGAACTGTTTTGCAAAATGGTTTTCTTTATGTTCTTCACTATCTTTTACCACCAATCACCTGCTGCTACTCGGTTTTGTTCTCGGAACTCCAAACAGGTTTTGATTCTGTACAGGTGCATTGTACAGACTCTTGAAAACTTAAAAGGGAAGGAAGGTACTCTTGTTATTGATGGATGGAGTAATATCCATAATGAACCCATAATAGCATCTTGCATTCAAGTTAATGGAAATTCATATATTATAGATGTTGAAAACAATGGAACCACAAAAAAGTCAGCAGAACTTTTCTAAAAAATGCAATGACATTATTCAGATTACTAAAGAAACATATAACTGTGATGTTAAAAGCATTGTTAGTGATAATGCTAAAAATATGGAGAAAATGAGACGTGAATTAGAACAAAAATCTGAGGGTTCAACTCTGATAACATATGGTTGTGCAGCTAATTGACTAAACCTTTAACACCTTTCTGGTAGGTCGAACGGTCTGGGTCTCAACAACAACAACAACCTTCCATCGTTATTAAACATGTAATAGATATTCACAAGTATTTTCGAAATCATCATGCTCCTGGAGCATGGTTAAAGGAATGCAGTGAGCATGTTTCACCTCAATTACCTGGAAATACTAGGTGGGGTAGTCAGTTGATTTGTCTAGAAACGCTTATTCGAAATCATACATCATATGTAAAATAACAAATGGGCATTTGGAGGAGATGGATCCAAACATTGCAGCTTGTATACGGGATTTTAACCTTTATCAACAAGTGAAGGACCTTATCAGACAATTAAAGACAGTAGCAAGTGCTTTAACTCTTCTGGAGAGTTATTCAGCAACAATTGCTGATGCTTGCCATTTATGAAAATGCAATTTGTTATGCAATTTGTTAAAAAATGACGAGTTGAAACCCCCATTCTGCTGTAGTGAAAAAAAAAGGGTTAATCAAGCAATTTTGCATTGGCATCTTCTTGCTTATTCATTGCATTCTAAATACAGAGGGGAAAAATCTCAATTATGAACAGAAAAAAAAAGGCCAGAGCATGTCTACAAAAAATAAATCCTTTATTTATATCGTATGCCATAAACTTTGAACTGAAAGAAAAATCGTATCCAGATACATTTTTTGAAGATCAAGTGATTAAGATTGTTGATGTTAATAAATGGTGGAGAAGTATAGCAAGAGCATGTGATATTTCTAAAGACTTTTGCAAGTTAGTTGCACATCTCCAAACATGCTCTTCAGGCAGAGCTGCAATAAAGAGAATATTCTCTAATTTTTCATTTGTGCATTCAAAGACTCGAAACAGGTTGGGAATAGATAGTGTTTCAAAACTTGTTTATTGCTATGCAATGTTGAAAAAACAAAATATGTGCTCTGATGTAGAAAATTCAATTGAATTTGATGAAATTTTATTATTTTATGTGTAATTCTTTTCATAATTAAAGTTATAATTTAATATGAGCTATACTTTTTTTTTAATATTATATTATATAGTAATTAATATACTTTGTATTTTCAAAATTACTGTTGTTCTGATTGTGATAGATAGCAAAATTCGTATTATTACTCAGACTTTGTTAAAAATTAACTGAAGCATAAGAATTAGTTGTTTAACAGTTATAACTGTTTAAACCAAAGCCAGTGAGTTATTTTATTGTTATTTACTCTCTCCTTTCTAATGTTCTGCATTCATAGCATTAACTAAAAAAATATTTTACTAAAACAATACAAATTTAATAGCATTTAGATTACTGTTTCAATGATGCATTGAACATTCTAAGTTATAAAAAAAACATTAAAGTTACATATTATTAGAGTTAAAATTAGTAAAAATTAAAATAACTTAATTACAATCCCGTAAATAAAACATATCTATTTTTGCCACTGCGGCAAAAATGTATTTTTGTCAGGACAGATTTTACCAGTTTTTTCCACCTTTGACAAAAACATGCCAGCCCTACTTCCTGCAAAAATGAATTGTGCTGAGATTTCCAAGAATAGATTATCTCCGATTTTAACTGCAATTTAGATCGCAAATCAAGTAACTTGTTGTATGAGTTGTGTATAGACATTCCACATGTTTCGAAGGAGAGCAACATGTCCATCAGAATCTGAGCGCGTTCCGCAATGAACTGAAAGTCTTTACTAATGTATTTGCTTTCCATTAGAGACTGGCATACATAAAGGCTAGCAGTGTCAGAAGTAAATTCCATTTCATTTTTGAAAAAGTCTATATAGATATCACAATACGTAGCATGGTACTGCACTGTTTTGAACCAGGAATTCCAGCGTGTTATCATGGGTACTAGACATAAGTTCTCTTATTTTTTTGTTGTTTCCTTTTAAAAACCAGATAACGTCGCTTTCTTGCAGGACAATGCTTGAACAACTTTTTGAAGCATCTGGTAAACTTGTCCACTTCAGCAAAATGCTCATGCCATTGATTAGAGACTAAGTTTACAATATGAGCATCACAATCCTATCCCTATATGTTATACTATGTACAAAAGTAATTTTAATAAAAAAATCTGATGTGGGCAGCACATGACTTTCCATGCAGACTTATATCCACATATTTTAATTAAATTTAATTCAATTTTCGTTCTCATTTGGCAACTGGACTTATTTTCAAAGGTGGCATAGAGAAAATACGAAAAAACTAAAATATATCGAGAATGGCTAGTCCTAGTGTAATGGGGTTGATCTTATTCTTTTTTTCGTTAAAAATTATGTATAAAACAAGCATTTAATGAATATATTTGAGCATACGTAGTCTTTTAGTTTAGAGTTTGGTGATTTTTGCGGGTCATTTTGCAAAAAAAGGCAGGTTATTTTTTTCCGAATCGTATTAAAATCTAATTAGCACCAGGGTAATCCACAAGCGACTTATCTACTGAATTTTGTGAAATTCAGTCCATTTGTTTTTCAACTAGAGTGGATACAGGTAATTTTTGCAGACCATTTCTCAAAGAAAGGCGGATTCTTTTATCCCGAATCGTACTAAAAACTAATCAGCACCAGGGTCATACCTAAGTGACTTACCTGCCAGATTTCATGAAATTCAGTCCATTAGTCTTTTAGCTAGAGTGGATACAAAATCTGCACAGACAGACACACACACAGACATCATGCTAAAAATAGTTTTTTTGAATTCTAGAGGTCTCGAAACATGTAGATCCGTTGAAAACTCGAGTTGCAATTTTCTGCATGATTCCAATACTTTCCCTATACATTACCATGTATTGCAGGGAAAGTAAAAAAGTTTAAAGTGCAAAAGCAGGGTGAATTTCATTGTATGTCGTGTCTGTCATTTATCACATATCTAAAAAGCATCTCTATACAGCAAAGATCTCCGTTAATAAAATGTATTTAAATGCTGCTACTTAACATTATGTAACGCAATTTCTTAAACGGCTAGAGTAGAGTAGCTGGAAGCACAATTGTACGCAATTCAGAAGATACGGTTTCGATCCTCGTTTCCAACCCAGTTTTGTTTTGAATTGAATGGAGTCTAATACTCCAACATTGTCTTCAAGAACACTTTACTAACTTGGCATTTTCAAATATCTTATTTTAACAGATTTTATCAGTAAACTAATAATAGTACTTCCGGAATTGTTGTAAAGAACTCGCATCTCAGCAGGATATCGAACCACCAATTGGTTGATCAAATATAGCAGCAGATTGAACTACTGAGATGGTTATCTTTCCTTCTTTATTAAACGTCACCTTACATTTTCCTCTTTCAGAGTTTAGATCAAAAAGAACTTTCTGGTATGTTTTACAGTATTATATTACTGTACTATTGTTTAATATTGTATTTTAATATTAGCAATTCATTGTAAATTAAGTACTCATATTGATTTCAGAACTAACTCTACAAAACCAGTTCAGTAAAATATTACTATTATAATTATACATTATATCTAGCATTGTATCATTTTCAATCACAAATAGAGCCAGATATAAGGAAATGCCAATATTTTAAAATAAATTTAAACATTTAGCATTTAAATTCTAAAATGTTAATGTTTTTCATAGATTTGAATAATTTAAATGTTTTTGAAATTAATTTACTTAATACCATTCACAAACTTTTAATTCCTAAAAAATATACATATAAATAAAAGAAACTCTACTAAATCTGTACATGGTAATAAAATGCTGCCTCTGTCAATCTCACGCAAAGTAATTATCAATCATCCCCCAACGTAATTATCAAATTCCGCTGATATATTTGTGGATAACTGTTTTTAATTTGGCGTAATTGACTCTACTGAACTGCAAGGCTTTCTAGCTACGGCTAGAAAATAATTTTGTGAAAACAGAGCACAAAATAATTTAATTGTTCGAATCACGGGAAAAACATTTTTGTTCTAGTTTTTTAAGCAATATACCTACCCAATCAGTGGCGTAGCTAGGGGGGGGGGGGGGCTTTATGCCACCCAGGGACCTATTGGAACAATGATACACTGTGATTGAAACTTATTGAAGTTTGGAGAAATGGAAAACAAAATATTTTGTTACCAAAACCCGACCCAAATTGTTTTCTGGCGATGTTTCTGTACCCAATGTCATAGCGATATGTCCATTCGTTCTTGAGGTATAATGTCCAAATCTCACGCACACGCGCTCACATACAGACCCACAACTTTTCGAAAATGTTCCGCATGTATTCAGAGGATCTTAAAACGTATTTTTCCGTCAAAATCTCGAATCCGAAAAAGTAATAATTTTTCTTTATTATTCTATGCAGGTAAAAGTATAAATAGGGGTCCTGTAGTAATTACTAAACATTTTTAACAACACTTAGTACATTTTCTCTGGGGGTCGTATAGTAATTACGTTTTGTTAAGGGGAATCATATAGTAATTACGTTCTGTTAAGGGGAGTCGTATAGGAATTACATTTTGTTCTAGGGTCGGATGGTTTTTTTCATAATATTTGATTGGGAGAGGTGTGCAGTTCATGAGTTCATGTATGTTTAGAAAATAGCAGAAAAAAACAAACGTGCGTCCTTCCTACAGTATGACACTTTTCAATTTTGTGTGAATTAAGTTTAATCCGTGCACAATTGAAACAAAGGAGGAGCTATCAAATGCCAAACCTGGCAGCTTGTCTTTCTTCGTCGAAAAATCAAAGTTCTATAATATATTTTTAACACTTTATTAGTTGAAATGTGTTTATGACTTTGTGCATGCTGTCTGTCTGTTCGTTCGCACGATAACTGCGGTAAAAATTACTTTATCAAAATGAAATTTTAGTATGTGGTTGAGAGACAGTCTGTGAGACATTTGGGAATGTAAATGAATAATATCACCTAATTAGTTTTGGATTGAACCCGGGTTGAAAAAATGAAATACATTGAACTTTATGGGACCTAATTTTTCAAACATTTTTAAGCGAATTTGCAATTCACAAATTGCTTCGAAAGTTTTAAGAAATATTCAAATTATCCCATAAAGTATATAAAAGAAATTTAAGCAAAATATGTTCGGTAGTGTTTTAAATAAAAATTAAAATAATTACACCCACATTATATGAAGAGATTATATGGCCAAAATAAAATATGTCATCCATCTTTTTTCCCAGTGTAAAAATTGGGATTTTTAAAGTTCTTTTAAATTTATATTTAATGTTGCATCCAGCCTAAAACTGCTTTATTTTTGCATATTTCTGTTCATCTATCTTCTGTGCCAACGCAATTACAATACTTTGATTATTTTTATAAGGAAGCCTAATTTAAATGAATGCAGAATCTAAACAAGTTATTGTAAAGATGAGTTGTATAAGAATTTCTGAATTTTTTTCATGCAAAATTATTTCACTCTGGAGTCTGGAATAAAAGTGTATAAATGAAATATTCACAGCTTTTACATAGAGAACCAGATGATTGATATTTCGATGACGACATTTGAATAAAGTTCATTTTTTCGATAAGTTTTAAGTTTTCAAGCAAAATAAATTATCGTAGTTCTGTGATAATTAAAAAAATATCGCCGCTGAATGTATCGCATTTTGCATTTCAGTTGGAAAGTCTTTCATAATTAGTGCTTTATGCATGATTGATCTTGTTACTTTTTAGATAGCATGTGACGTCACAGCTGAACTGCGTAGTCTGCTCTTTCGATCTGGAGTCATGCTGCTATGCTTTCAATATGGTGTTCTATACTATTTTCGGTTGTTTTCATCGTACTGGACGGGATAAGCAATTTTCATTTTATAGAATCCCGTCTGTAAAGTCAACTTGTTCATCAGAACTCAGCGCGCAAAAAAAAAAAAAAACAGCAGATATTTGTTGATTCAGAGATTAAACTAGAAAGAAAGCACAGACACCGAATTTAGTGTTAGACATAAGTAAACTTTTGAAAATAATGAAAACTAACTTATAATACTAAGGAATGACCCGACTCGCAACCCACCCTGAAAATTTGCTGCTTCATAACTGATTTTATTATTTACTTCACAATTGAACATTCAATTTAAACATTGAATAGAATCAATGCCTAGATCCATCATTATGTAAATCATGCTTATTTTTTTAACTCCTAGTAAAAATGTTAGATTAAGCCCCCTGGCTACGGTATGGCCTTGCTTTTAGATAAATATATTATTCACTTGTAAAATAGCTATGGCTTTCCAGTGATTTTTATGCTCTCTTTTGCTGCAAACAGAACCTTATGAAGCTGGATTTTCAACTTTTTCTCCGGGGTCGAACCAAGTAGGGAGGGCAAAAAGTCTTTTTAGAAGCTCCATGTGGCTTTGAAGACTATTAGAGGATTGACCATGGGATAGAACGTAATGTAGCGGATTTTCAATTTCATCACCCATGGAGCGGATAAAACAGTTTACAAGAAGTTTTCCAGACCCGCCAGAAGCATCCCTCCTCGCGGTGACCCAAAAGGCTGAATCTTATTTTTACACACAGTATCGACCATGGCACAGAACATAAGATTGTTTCAATTTCCTCTTCCTCGGAGCGGATAGGATTGAGCTTTTGAAAATTCCTTCCAGACCCTCCCGGAGCGTTATTTAAATTTTGTCGTTGCACATTTGTAGTATCGACCATGGGGCAGATCTTAATAAAGACAGAATAAACAATTCCGGCATTTAAAAAAAATATATATATATATATATATTCAATTCGAAATGTTTCGAAATAGACAAAAACGTAAAAATTTTCAATACCCAAGCTGTATGTAATTTTTTATTTGCATTCAAAATTCGCCCTTCTGATTTTTGCGTGTACACAATGTGACATCATGCGGCCTTTTAGAGCCTCTATAATATATAAGAGCCTTATATATAAAAATATATATGTACACTGAATTCCAACAGTTAAGCATAATGCAAATTTTCATTTTTCGAAAGCGTATTTGAATTTGAGTGGCTGAAAATCACTGTGGATGGAGGGCAGTATGCAAATATCGTATGTTACAGCCAATCACGATTGACTGTCCGGATATATGAGAATTAGGCAGTTGTTGAAGAAGCCAGCATTCTGAAGGGTTTGAGGAGGTGCATTTAAATGATGATATGAAGTGTTTATAACTTTTGTAGGATTATTTTTGATGATATTCGTGTTTCTATGGCTAAAAGAAGACGAATGACAGATAGTGAGTGTTGCATACCTGCCAACCTGGGAAAATTGGAATGTGTAAAATTTTGCGTGAACGACATTTATAAAGATTGATTTTAAACTACACGCGCAAACGACATTTATAATGAATTTAACTATGTACAAGCACCTGCATTAAAAAAATACTGCATTAAATATCAATCATAGTACTGGTAGAATATAAAAATTCAGGACACCAATTTCATAAAATTTCAGGACAATAAATTATAAAACAAAAAATATATAAAGACTTTATCCGGTGAGAATTACTTTATAATAAAATCAAATATTTATATTTGGTAAAACACAGGTTTTCACAATATTGATCTTTAACAAATATTGATCTTTAAAAATATATATATATCTCTGAATTATATTCCTGCCAAAATGATTTCCTTTTTATTTGCCTAAATCATTGCTTTAATACCACTTTTTGGAAAATATCCCTTCACCGAGTTCATACCCATTTTTTAAATAGAAAAATTTATATTATGCGAAAATAATTAAGAAATTAACCGTAATAATTAATCAGAATATAAAAATAAGCTAGTTTAGTCGATCTAATATGCAACATTTAAATGATGCAGATGGATGGAAAAAGATACTAACGTACTCTCGGCAATTCACGCGAAGTAACTGAATTGCGTAATCGCACTGTTTATGCAAAAATAATTAAGAAATTAACCGTAATATTTATTCAGAATATGAAAATAAGCTAGTTTAGTCGATCTAATATGCAACATTTAAATGAAGCAGATGGATGGAAAAAGATACTAACGTACTCTCGGCAATTCACGCGAAGTAACTGAACTACGTAATCGCACTGTTTATGCGAAAATAATTAAGAAATTAACCGCAATAATTAATTAGAATATGAAAATAAGCTAGTTTAGTCAATCAAAAATGCAATATTTAGAAGATTGAGATGGATGGAAAAAGATACTCTTGTAGTCTCGGCGATTCATGAGAACAAACTGAATTGCGCAATCGCAGTGTTTATGCGAAATTAATGAACAAAATAACATTTTAGCGATTTACGCTGAATTAGACAATCTTTGAAGAAGTATATTTATTACTTTCATAAAATAAGGGTTCGAGATCTTAATTTACATTACACGCGGCCGTAAATCTCTGTTAATTTGATTGGAATTACCCGGCACTTTATTATGGATTTGCTACGATCCCGGGAATGGTAGATATCAGTGCTAAAAAGGCGGAAAATCGGTGTTTCCGAGGAATTATACCATGTCTGGTTAATTGATAAATTTCAAACAAAAAAAGCAGGAGAATTTCGCCGGAGATAGATTTCCTAGTAATGTTAAAAAAATTCTGATGCAGAAATGCGTAAAATATATGCGTAAAAGCGTAAAGAGCAGTTAAAATGCGTAAATTTTACGCATAATGCGTAAAAGTTGGCAGGTATGGTGTTGTCGTGCTTTCGGTCGTATTGAAGTAGGGCAGTCAATCAAAGATGTCGCTATTTTCTTTGGTGTTGATCATTCGGTAATTTCTCGATTATGGAAACAATTCCAAACAGTTGTCAGGAGACCAGTGACCGGTCCCCCAAGGGTTACCACCCCCTCTGATGATCGGTATATTGCTATAGTAGCCAAGCGGAATCAATGAGCGACCTCCACAACTGTTACATTCATGGTTGCAGCGGCATTTGGTATAGCGACAATATCTGCCAGTACTGTGCATAAAAGGCTTCATGTGAAGGGACTGTACACCCGAGTACCACATTTTTGTGTTCCACTAACCGTCCAAGCCAGAGGGGCAAGATTAAAGTGGTGTCATCAACATGGCAATTGGACTGTCTCAGATTGGTACAACGTCCTGTTCACGGACAAGTCCAGATTTGCCTTGGAATCAGATAAGCGTATAAGGGTTTGGAGAGAACGAGGCACACACAATCAGGCCAAGAACATTATCGAACATCAAGCATTCAGAGGTGGCAGTGCCATGGTGTGGGCTGGAATTTCAATGGGGTATCACATAGAGCTGCACATCTTTAAAGGCTGTTCTGTGATAGCTGCATGGTATCGGGATGAAGTCCTACCCCATTGCAAAACTTTACGCTGCAGCAGTTGGTCCTGATTTTATCCTTATGGACAATAATGCCCATCCCTATCGAGCTAACATCATACCTGGAAAGTGAGGGCATTTCTCGTGTGGAGTGGCCGGAGTATTCCCTCAACTTTAATCCCATTGAAAACCTTTGGGATGCCCTCGAGCATGTTGTCTCTGCACGTTTACCTCCCTCAGACAGTCTCAAGAGAGTTAGAAACGGCCCTATTGAAGGAATGGCCATTGCTCGCATCTGCGATGGTTGATCACCTCACTGAAAGAATGGAAAATCGTTGTAAAGTTTGTGTGAAGGTTCGGGGTGATTACATAATATAAATTAATGTAAGTTTTGTTTGCCTTTAAACATAATTTTGTGAATGACCCAAATGTGACGTCATCATATAACTTACAAAAAGTAAAATATTTTTTTCATCTTTGTACATAATTCTTGTTTTCTTTCATGCATAAACACATTTGCTACCTTCATGTACAATTCTGAGTTAATCAAAGCTTTATTTTTCCATTTTTGTTGATTTTACCGTCAGTGCTTAGCTTTTGGAAGCCAGTGTATGTGAGCCTTAATACCCTTTCATACGTTTTCCCCACAGGGGGCCCATCACAAGATGGTGGAGTAGAACTTGGCTTCCTCATAGCCCTGATCCTCCTTTTACCTGTGGAGAAAATAAATCTGTGGATAGGCCAGTTGCTAATATGGATTGGTCCTTGAAGTAGACACTTCCAGGTGGCAGAGAGGAGCAAGCCTTTTATGACCTGTTTCCAGACTTGTTGGCAACTGGGGTCTTAACTTGACAGAAAACCTTCGCCCTGCCTGGTGAATGATTCCGCCGACTCTTGTAGTATCGACTTCAAAACAAAACCCCATTTTCGATTTCCCCTCTCACAAAGGCGGAGGGAGGAAACTTATGTCGCCAAGCAGACAAGTTTCCACAGATTTAGCAACCATGCTAGGGTTACTTTCATTCACGTTTGGATGAAAGTTCACTCTTTCGAGTCGTATGTCACCTCTATAATTTATATCCATGAATCTTTTTGTAGACAGAACAGTAGATGCAATGTTTTTTAAATGGACTTTTCACATATGCAGTTCCTCTACAGTGGCACCTTTTATTTAAATGTTAAGATATTACTCTGCATTCACACAAAAATTAGGATTGCTTGGATTTTCCATTATGCCAGCCACAAATGTATACCTTAATTCATTATGGATGATTATAATTGAACAAATTACTCTTGTCCCATAAAAATAAAAGTGTAAGTATGATTGTTCTCTACAGGAAATTACTTTCACATTTAAATCCATAAATCTGATTAATATTATGGAAAGGCGGGGCACAGCGAGGCGAAAAATATAAAATTCAAGATATTCAAAAAATTTAATACTGCAAGAAAATGTTTAATACAGATTTATAATGTTACACATCTTTAACATAACCAGAGATTAAAAAAAATTATCATCACAAATTTAAACAAGAAAGATCAATCATGCTTAAAGCATTGATTATGAAACACTTTCCAACTTCAATGCAATTTTATTTAAACATGTCTAAAATGCAATAAATTCCTCGGTAATATTTTAAAACTTATCACAATACATACTACATTAATTAATTATATTTTAAAACTTAAACCTTCGTCGAAAAAAATGAACTTCATTAAAATAACGTCATTGAATTATAAATTGCCTGGTTTAAACATTTCTAAAATGCGATACATTCCTCGGATATATTTTTAAAACTATCATACTACTACGATAATTTATTATATTTGAAAACTTCATCGAAAACAACTGAAATTCATTCAAATGAGGCCATAGAAAAAATAACATGCCTGGATCGCTCTATAAAAACAGCATTTCATTCATAACATTTTCCCATTTATGTCATTCATCAGAATACTATAATAATTTATTTTATTTAAAAATTAAGACCATGGAGCTACACGTAATTAAACTCAATGCTAAAACTTCATCGAAAAAAATCGTCCTTCTGTTTGTAAAATTAATGAATATTTGATTCATATTAGCTATGCAGACTCCATGAACTAAATGATTTTGTGTTAAAGAAATACAGCTATTCTAATACAACTCATTCTACATATTTTGCTGTTTACATTTTACATATGTGAAAAATAGGCTTCGTTGTAGAAATAATCAAATTTGGATGAGCATTTAAACTCAAATATATTGTAATTGCGTTGTTTCAGTATGTAGATGCACAGAATGTATGCAAAAATAAGGTGATTTTAGGACGGATACAACACTCAATATGAATTAAAAAGAACTTTAAAAATCACGATTTTGAGACAAGATGGATGCCATATATCATTTTGAAGTGGGTCACGTGATATTTTCATATCATGGTCACGTGATCGGTTCATATAAGAGGTGTTATTATTATTTTAATTTTTATTTAAAAAACTACTGAATATATTTCGCTAAATATTTTTTTATATATTTTATGGAACAATTTGAATATTACCTAAAATTTTCGAAGCAATTTGTGAATTTTAAATCCGCTTAAAATTTTTTTGAAAAATTAGGTCCCATAGGGCTCAATGTATTTCATTTTTTCAACCCGGGTTCAATCCAAAACTAATTGGGTGATATTATTGATTTATATTCCCATAGGTCCTACAGACCGTCTGAACAACATACTAAAATTTCATTTTGATTAAGTTATTTTTACGGTAGTTATCGTGCTAACGGACAGACAGACAGAATGAACAAAGTCATAAACACTTTTCAACTTTGTTGTAAAGTGTTAAAAATAAATAAAACAAAATTTTGTTTCACTGTACCCTGTGCATGGAGTGCAATGCAACATCATATGGGGTACAGTACACATATGTTAAATGTTTAAAAAAATTGAATCATTGTGCAAAATATTAAACACTTTTATTAGACATTTAAATTTAAAAAAAGATTATGTTTGCTTTGTGTCATTTCTTCTCAAAGGAGCTAGTAGCAATAATTTAATATCATTATTTGGGATAGGTGCAACATTTATTACAGATGGTGATAATAAAACAATAACAATTTTTTGACTCTTGTGCAAAACGTTAATTTCTAAGTCTCCATCTTTATCAGCTGGATTCATAAAAATATTATTGTTCTTTGTAGGTTTCGTGTTTTCTTCTCCTAAAATCTGTTTTTTAGGATTATCAGTTGCAATAATACTTTTCCTTTTTCCTTTTTTAGTAGTTTAATTTTCTTGCCTTTGGATATCCTTTAAAATTTTCGAGACTTAAGAAAACCCTTGATATTACACCAGAATGTGAAAAAAAACTTGTTTGTACTAGTTTCATCTATATTTCAATAAATTATTATCTATTTGATTTGTTATACCAATTGGATCTAAAAAATTACTTACAGTAGAAATTAAAAAATCAGAATTGGAATATATTATCATATACAAAGATTCCACATTTCTTAAAACAAAAAATGATATTATTATGAGTCATTTTTCTTTGATGCACAATACCAATGTAGCCAACTTGTTGATCATCGGAGGTTTTGACGCATCTTTGTGTTGACTGCTTAATTATAGTAGACAGTTTTACCCTGCCCCATGTGAGAGTGTCTTACTGTACTTCCACTCTGCCATTTTCTGCAAAATGAGCATTTTAAGCAGTTCCTTTAAAGCTGTCAAATGTTCCATATAACTAGCTGCATAAATAGAACATTTAACTAGATCCAGTGGCTAGTTCTTAATCATATTTGAAATGTTATAAATTGATAAAAAATAAACATTTACCTAAACACATAAAAATGTTGATAATTTAATTATACAAATATAAAAAGCCACATGGCCAGTTACTGTTGATCTATGGGTACATAACACCATCTACCAACACAAAAAATTGGGGGGAAAACATTGTTTAGCTGTGCTCCCCCTGTATTGCTAATCTTTTTACAGATATTCAGAACTTTGGTTTCATGTGCCATTATGAATCAGTGGGAATAAATATTAAACGATATTCCCACAATATTATTTTATTATCTTGCCACAATCAAATATTTTAAGTCCCGATATTCTTAGCTACAATAGAACAGATGGCTTATGTAATGGTAAAATATCATACAATATAATTCTCATAATTATTATTTTATATTATTGCAACAATCAATAAAACACAATAAATACCAAGAATCTATTAATCTAATATTTTCTTTATTATTCAGATTGAAATAAATCAAATAAATATGCTTATAATTTAACTTTTATCAAATTTTTTTTTTTACAAAATAAAACAGTTTATTTTTGCTGCTGAAAACAATTCCATTTTTAAAATAAGTTTAAAGTGTGTTTATTAGCATTTTGACTCAAAAACTTGAAACATGGATACGGTTACCTAGAGTATAAAATATAATCATATCAAATGTTTTAAATTTAGACGAAATTAAATATATGGATACAAATAGATGCTTCTAAATTTATGGTACTGCACAGGACTCCAATTATGTAATCTTTGTTTAACACACTAAAAAGCAAAGTTTTGCTACAACCTATGAAATTTGTCATTATAAGCAATTTTTACATTGTCAATATAGAAATTTTATAGCAATGATTGTGATAGGCACAGCATTTTCCAATTGTCAAAAACTGTTATATCCAGATGAATATTGAATTATACATATATACAATAGATGTTAAATTATTTAAATATCATATAATTCTCATAATTATCAGTTTATATTGTTCTAACAACCAATAAAATATAATAAATAACATGCATTTATTAATCTAATATTTTCTTTATTACTCAGAAGAAATTATATAAATATTGTCTTTTTTATAATTTAACTTTTATCACAAGTTTTTTCCTTTTACAAAATAAAAATTTATTTTTGCTGTTGAACACAATTCTATTTTTTTTAAATAAATTTTTAAAGTGTTAGTGTTTTTAACATTTAGTGTTTTTAACAATAAAGTGTATTAACATTTTGGTTCAGAAACTTGAAACATGGATGTAGTTACTCACAGTATAAAGTATAATTATATCAATTTTTTTTTAAACTTAGTCAAAAACTGAATTCCCAGATGAATATTCAATTATACATAACAGCTCCTAAATTATTCATTGCTATATATATTTTAATACAGGTGGTCTCTGAATCTCTGATGCAGGTTTCACTGTACTTAGGAGAAAGTTATGGAGTTGAAGCCTAAAGTTAGTAAAAATATAACGACTTCAAAATAAAATTATCTAATAATTTTATTTTGGAATATTTAATTTTTTAAATAGTTTTATGGCAATAAATAATAAAACATCAAATGTTTCCAATTAAAAATTATTGAAATGAAAAATGAATATAATAAAATATGGATTAGAGTAAAAACATATTTTGATGAAATGAAAATTATGGTTGTCTGAAATTAAATATATGAATAGAAATAGATGTTTCTGAATTCATGGTACTGTATGGGATTCCAATTATGTAATCTGAGTTTAGCACACTAAAGTGCACAGTTTTGCCAAAATCATATAAAATTTGCCAATTTAAATAATTTTTACATTGGCAATATAGAAATTTCATTTGAATTTTTACATTTTATAACAATAATTGTAAACACAGCAATTTCCAATTATACTAGGGCTTTTGAAAAGCAAAGCATTTAAATTAAGGATCCACAAAGGCTACTAATTAATACATTTACTATTTATGCAGGTGTCAGATTTGGTACTGGAGTCGGACAATCATAAAAGAGGAGTATGAGGCAAGAGTCGAAGGTTTGGCATAATGACTCAACAGACCTGTTACGACTCCCATATTTTTACGATTGAACATAAAATTCACATGATTTAGGCATACTCATCAGTTTATATCATTATATTAGTCAAAGATATATTTTTCAACAGTCATGAAGCAATAAAATGGCGTATAAAAGCTCCAACATACTTAAAATAAAGGATATTTTAAATAAATGCAATTGCTTTAAGTCGGTTTTATCCTACATTTATTAAAATAAATGTAATTTTATGAAATAAATTCAATAAATTAAAAATTATTCACTGGATAATGTATAATTAAAAGAAAAAAAATTATATAAACAAATGCATATAACAATTTTACAAACATATACAATAAATATACATTAGTCTGCTTCTGGCTACACAAATAGCTACTGTAAGCCCTCGGGTCAGTCGTATGGTCTGGGTTTTTCACATCAGTGTGCTCATATCCAGAAACCTAACATTCAAATTCATACTTTTTCTTAATATACATTTTTATTTTCAATATGATATAAATTATATAGGTGAACACTACACATAATTACAATATAATACATTAGTCAAGTAAATAGTTCTACAATTAACATTAATTATATTTTACATTACTAAGTTAGATTTTATATCTGTACAGAATAATTAAAGAACAAAGTAAACTTAAAATCAAATTTAAAGATGATTTAAAATGTTCTAATATAAATAAATAAAATATTCAAATAATAAATTAAAATATTGGATTAATCAATATAAGTAAAAATGAATTATGTATTTAAAGCTACACAATTTCAGTTTCTTAATCACAAATGTGAAATTTATTGACAAAAATCTGAATGCAGTATCTAAATATAACAAATAAAACTGACAACGATTTAATAATAATAATAATAATATGGACAAATTAATCAATATAAAACATTTACATAATTATCTAAAAGGATTTTTCATTATTGATTTCAAATATTGCTAAGTTTTAATTTCTGGTTTTTGTGAGCAAGTTGTAACTCACCCATGTATTTATTAGAACATCAATATTATTTTGCTTAATTTAGCACTATAATCTGGAGCAGGGCTCAGCAAATTCTATTTGTATCCAGGATACAAGCTTTTAGATGCTTTTCTTATATAAGATATCTGTGTGTGACTAAGATACAATACAAATAAATAAAAGACACCTTGGCAATATTTAAAAAAATAAAATTAGTTTAAAAGTTATTAATTTAAAAGTCAAAATTCGGTCCAAATTTCACCATTTTAAAATCACAGTAGACAATTTTCAAAGTGCAAAAGATATGAATGTTGATAGGCAAAGCAGACTTAGGTAGTGACAGGAATTGTAATTTACATTGAAAAATTTTTAATTTTCTAAATTTTAGAGACATTTTAATTGTTTTTTTAAATGTACAATTATTTCATCATTATAAGCATTTTGAGAAAATTTCACTTGAACTGAAAGCAAACTTTCAAGATGAAATTAAAAAATTTTAATTTTACAGTTTGGTTAAAAGATTTGTTCTGTAAACACCTATCCAGCAGCTGTGTCAGATTTTTTGGCATGCTAAAGAGCTTTTAAAATCTAACTTAACTTTTTAAATTTTAAAGATATTGTTTTCATTTCCTATTATTTCATGATTAAAAAAATCACTCAAAAATGGCAGATATTTGATAAGAACTTGCTGACATAGCAATTAATTCTTTAATTTTATTTATCTTAGTAAAGGAATTTTATTTTGCGATTTCAGAAATTTTCGTTTAATGATAACATAATATTTATTTTAAGAAAGCTAAGTATCCTCTAGTTGTATGCTTATTTAGGGCATATTATGCTTATATCAAGGGTGTAGGCTGAGGAGGGGGGGATCTTAGGGACCCCCCCCCCCCGAAATTAATCCCAATCATTATTTTCCAATTAAACTACAAGTAAAAATTATATATATATATATATTTTATTTAGCTACTGGGCAGCAAAAATGCATATAATTAATTTTCACTGTTGAAAATTTTAATTTTCAGACAACCAAAAATTTTTTATCTGGCAACTCTAAGAGTTGTTAGCAGAAATGCTGGTTATAATCATTACTGCCAACTGAATTCTTTGCTGCTATAGAATTTTAATTTTAATTATCACACAAATATCTAGTCAAGTTAAATATTCAAAATGCTTCATTATTTTATTAATAGATAACGTTAAAATCTTAATAATTTAAATTTTTTACTCAATTACAAAAAATATGCAAAATTGTACAAATCTTTTGCAAATTCTTGCAGAACTTTGGTTAGGAATCATTAATGTAGACAATTAAATTTGGAGTCATATTGTTCATCTTTTTTCAATGACTCTTGAATTCAACATATAAGAAAAAAAGATTTATACATTATATTATAGTACATAATGTAGTATAAAAATATTTTTAATATTATGCAGGATATGATGTTCTAAGAATTCTGTTAGGGAGCATGCATAAAACAGGATGAACTTTTTTACAGAGGATAAAAATACATGGTTTAAAATTTCAAAACAAATAGCATCATCTTGTTCTATTGCATTTTTTAACATACACTGCAAAAGAAAACCTTTTTCAGGATTGTACTGTGAAGAGCCCTCACAGAATTTTGAGGGTCAACTTGACTCATGAGTTTAATATAAATAAAAATGAGAGTCAAATGGGGGGGGGGGGGGGGGGGGGAATGTAAATGCGTTTCACAAAATGGTATCTATAAAATGCATAATTTAAATTTTTACCGAAGGTTAAATCACTAGATTTCGAAAGCAATACAGAATAAAACATTTGGGCCAATAAAACATTCATCTTCAAATGTTAAAACATTTCATTTTGAAATAATTATTTACACACAGTTTCAGTGATATTTGTGGAGGAAATATGTATACCGGGTGCTCCATTTAAATTAAGACACCGAAATATCTCGCGAAATACGCATCATACAAAAAAAAAATGTTTTAACAAAGTCATCATATTTTTGAGAGGGAAATTTAACCCCGCAAAATTTAGCCCGCCTCCACCACCTCCGGGGGTGGCAACTTTGAAATTTCAAATGGAACCCCCCCATTTTTTATTGCAGATTCCGATTCTACGGGAAAAAATATTAACTTTTGTTTGAAACATTTTTTTCGAATCTTTGTAGATTGTGCTGCAATCACAAAAAAAATTAGTTACGTTTCGTTTTTTCAAGGGGAATGCACATGTTTTACTTATATTGGTGAAACGTTGAAAAAAGAACGTTTTATCGGATAGTGCTAAAAGCAGTTATTTCATCAAGTAGTATTTTTTATTTTTCGGTTTGCTCTTCTTAGGTCAGTTAGATGTGTTTTACCATCTTCAAGTAGTATTTTTATACCTGGAGTCAAAATGAGGTATTTATTAAATTTATTTATTTTCTGTGATTGCAATGCAATCTACAAAGATTTGAAAAGAATGTTTTAAACAAAAGTTACGTATTTTTTCCCATAGAATCCGAATCTGCAATAAAAAATGGAGGTTCCCATTTGAAATTTCAAAGTTGTCTGGGTGGGCTATATTTTGCGGGGTTCAATTTCCATCTCGAAAATATGATGACTTTGTTATAACATTTTTTTTGTATGATGCATATGTCACATGATATTTCGATGTCTCAATTTAAATGGACCACCCGGTATATATATATATCCATGCTCCTTCACTGTTATACCTTGAAAAACTTCTAATGTATAATTTTGAAATAGAAGGCGAAGACACTATTCAAATCAACTGTTGATTGACAGCATTTAAAACAGGGAGTCAAGCTATGCAGAGTCTAAAATTTCCACATAAAATATGAGGCAGCACAAGTTCCGAAACTTTATGAAAGTGTTGTAGCAGTGAAATATTTTATTATTGAATTAAGAACTTACAATATCAAATACATTAATTAAAAAATTAATAGATACTAGCGATTCCCAACCTTTTGAGGTTTGTAAACTAGCTATAACAGAATATTTCTATTGTGAACGCCAGGGGTTTCCATAAATCAGATTGTATGATTTTTGGTCGATCTCAAAATCTAAACAAAATTTGTGAAATGTGGAAATTTAAATATTGTATCAATATTGTTTTATACTATATTTTTATGGAAAATAATCTTTCACAAATTTTTGAAAAAGTAGATCACAGATGGATTTTTACTGGCAAAACAGATTCTATGTAAAAACTAGTAAAGACCCTAGGTACATACTTTGACCTGCATTTTCAGAAATAAAGCTAAGCTTTAGTTTACTGTAACCAGAACTCACAATTTATAACTTCTAATTGCTCAAGATGTAAATAACATAGTTCGAAAACATGGTTTAGGAATTTACAGCTCATGGAAAAGAACTTTAGATCTCTTTAATTTTTTCACATTTCTTTTCCAAACCGAAATAAATTATTAACAAATATTGATAAATAGATATCAATATATAACTTCTTTAAAAAGTATGTTTTAAGCAAATCATTAAGTACACAGTACAAGATTGTTGTTGTTGAGACCCAGACCAGCCGACCTACCAGAAAAGTGTAAGGTAACTGTTTGGACAGCCGGGAAGAGCCACCCAATTTAGACCTGAATCCAGTGGAGCAGGCACCCACAGAGACCGTACCCTCCTTCCCCTACCACCAACCTCTCGGAAGGATATCGGTCGGAAATTTTATAGCTGATCATGATTTATTCTTTTTCATCCAATAAAAATATTCCATTCTTATATTTTAAACTTTTGAAAGAGCATCTGTAATCTCTGATTGCATTGCAAAACTACTGGACACAATTGAAGAATATTTATTATCAAAAAGGTTAGGGATCACATTTCTATACTGATCAATAAAAATTGTCAAATTTGAATATGACAAGATATTTAATTTTGTTTAAATATTTCTTATAAAGATGTGTTAATAAATGCAACAATAAGATTAAGGAACACAATACAAAGAAATTTGGTAAGTACAGCCTCACATGTGCTACTTGATGGAGACTATTGTGCGGAGCCAGAAGCAGTTTGGAGTGGAGTCAAGAGATGGTAAAAATAGTAAAAATATACAAACTTCAAAATAAAATTATTTAAAAATAATTTTATTTTGGAAGATTTAACTTTTTAATATTTTAAACATAATTTTTAGACAATAAATTAAGAAAACATCAAATATTTACTAATTAAAAATCTATGAAAAGATAATATTGCAATAAAATAGGGATTAGCACAGAAATATATTTTGATGACATAAAAGTCATATTTGTTTGAAATTAAATATGGATGAGAAGGATGTTACTGATTGTATAGTACTATATGGTACTCTAATCATGCAATCAGCTGGTTTAGTACATAATCCAAAATTTTGTCTAAATCACATGAAATTTGCCAATTTCTACATTGCCAATGTAGAAATTTCCCTCAGAATTTTGATATTTTATAGCAATGATCATGATAGGTGAAGCATTTTCTAAGTAAATAAGGGATTTTTTGGCAAATGAATTGCAAAAATAGGAGAACCTTCAAAAACTATTAATTAATACTATAAAATGGTATTAAAGAGGAAGATTTGAGCCATCGACTCCACTGCCGTCATTATACTATTAAGTCAAATGTGTTCATTGAAAAGTTGTAAAATAGCACATAAGTAGCAATACTGTAATACACAATTTACAGGTAAAATTTAGACTTGTTAGCATCATTTTTGGTACCAAGTAACTAGTGGAATATTAATGTTCCCTCTAGGCCAAAAAAAGGGCACAGTGTTTCTTAATAAGAGATATTTAAAAAAAAAATGGCATATGTTTTAATAAAAAAATAGTATGACTTATGAATCTTTAAAATCTAAAAAACTAGAAACTCAAGAAAAATGTAATGTAATTAAGCACAAATGAAAATGCATCTGTTTCAAGAATACATTGGGCCCCCTTTTTCAGTGCCAGACAGACCAACAAACCTGAAGTCAAAATCACAAAAGGGGCTAATTTCATCCTTGATCATTTCACCTTCGCTAATTTCACAGTTGATATGTCTAGCATTGGAAAAGGAGGTTCGAAGTATCCTCAAAACAGGTTCATGTAAAGAAAGGCAGAGTGCATTTTGCTTCTCAAAAGAAAAGGACATGGAGCAGCACCCTTCTAAAATAGCCTAGCTGGAACACTAGTATCAGAAATTCAAACAAATAAAACAAAAACAGATGAAATAAACACAAAACATTGATTAGAAAATGTTGTTTCAACAGCACCTGAATTCTTGTGGGGCAAAAAATCTGTTATCTAACAGGATTGTAGGTATTTCAGAATTCATTAATAACTGTCTTTGGTTTGAAATCGTAATTCAATGCATTAAAATGAAAGACAAATTAGTACCGTTTTGTTATTTCTTAACACTTATACTTAGCACCTATAAAATTGCTGAAGGGCCAAATGCTTTTTCAAGTATTTGTGATAAGACATATAAAAACCTTTGTGACCAACGGTACAACCGAAGATATTTTGGTAATAATATATCCTACATATATGGTACATTTTTGCAGACTTGGGAATAACATAGTTAAAAAGTTACTTTTCATGTTAACTCTGATTCTTTACATTTTTCTAAAAAGTAACAAAAATTCAGTTAAAATAAAAAGTATTTTTTATGTGCTTTATTCATCCACATTACATCATATGCACAGAGCCAGGGAAAAAAAAAAATATATATAGTCATGCCCGGAACGAGCACCCCTGATTAGGACCTATCACTGATGTATTTTTACAGTTGCCTATAGGTTCTCTTATGCGCCCTTGTTTCTTGCCAATTTTAGTGATACATCATCATGGTTTAGCAAATGCCAAAAGTAATCTCATTTTGCTCCTCAATCACTGGGATTCCTACACAGAGCTCAACCACTTGGTTATGTAACACTGAGATTCCTTGTTCAGCACACGTACAATGGCTCTTCAGTGGCTGTGGGAGGAAGCCTCATGGATTTAAGATGAAGATGAATCACAGATAATCAATTTGAAATGCAATTGTTACTAAAATTTAATTAAATTAGCTTGAAGTTTTATTTAATATTGATTCATTTTGTGTTATAATTGGTCAAAAACATTATTCATTGTTCTGTAACTTTTTTGAATAATGTAATTTTAATCAGTTGCTTTTTCTGTGCTATGATTTTTGACTTAATTAGTTACCTTTGTTTTAATTTCGCTAATATTGATAGCAACTTTCCCATTGGTTGCATTTGGCCTTCAGCATCATTACACCTAGCATTAAAAGTGATGGGTGTAATGCATAATAAGTTGCTTTTACAATATGCAACCATTTGAAAACATGTGGAATATCATACGATATATGTACATGAAAACATGTGGAATATTATAGGATATATACACAAAAATATGTGGAATATTGTAGGACATATACATAAGTGTACATTTGATAAAATGTTTCAACAATAAACAGGTTTAATGTATTCTGTTTTAATTATCACAATTTATATTTTTTATGATATAAAGGCAGGAGTCCGAAAACTGTTGGAGATGTTTTCAAACATTGTTTCTTATTGCTTTTATACCAAAATAAAAATCGAACTCTTTTCTTGGGCAAAATTTGGTACAGTTTTGATATAAAGAATTTGGATTTAATGATATTTTTTGAACAATAAACTGCCAAATGTGGTAATCCCTTGGCATGAAGTGTCATCTTCTGTGGTACCATATTTCTGGCAATCCCTTCTAGCTTTCTGTTATTTTCAGTGATTCTATTTTAGTTGTATTGTTGCTTAGTGTGTAAAAATGCATAAAAAACATGAATATCATACAAAAAAGAAAGATAGCACATGTCAATGGTTAAAACAATGTAGAAGCAGAAAATTTACACGATCGTTCTCTAATTGTTGCAATGTGGAAACAGTCGTTTGTGCAATGTGGATATTCAAACGTATTTTTGTTTGGAAAGCTTTGGATTTTACTAAACCAGGTACTGTTTTTTGATTTTGATTTAAGCATGGCTTCTGCTTTGTTTTAGAGTGTGATTTTATGATTTTCATGTTACAATCGTGCAGTTTACGAAAGCCACGGAACACTTGTCGCACAAACAGCCATTGCTACGTGAGATGTATAGTTTTTTTTAGAATTTCGTTAAAGTACAATATTGTTTCTAAGTATCGATTTTTTTTTTAAATTTCGTTAAAGTACAATATTTTTTCTAAGTATTGTTTTTCAAAATTTTGTTAAAGTGTAATTTTTTTCTAAGTATCATTCTTTTAAAATTTCGTTCAAGTACAATCTTTTTTCTAAATATCATCTTTTACATACTTATACATTATTTTATACTTATTTATGCATTTTTGATTTTTAATTATATATTTTTATATTTGTTATGCACAAAGCCCAACATGGAATTTGTTAGGACTTTTCAAACACAGTCTTCTTTGGCATAAAAAAAAAAGGCAGATTGCATCAAATTCTTTATACCGAAGCTGTTCCCAAAATTTGATATTTGATTATTATACCAAAAGAATTTGGCACATTTACTAAATAGCTGGAAAGCTTTTAACTTCAAAGTATTTGAAATCATGCTCTTAATATCAGTGGCTTGGTTTAGAACTCAAGAGTGCTAAACTAAATAGTACAAAAACCAGTCCATCAATATCCTGGTCACTGTTTTCGAAATGTCTAACATTGGAAGGTTCTTACTGTTAAAAAAATATATGTATAATGCATTGTTGCAGTCAGTAATATTAACATGTCTAGGTAGTCAGCCTCAGAACATTATATCTAATCTGCATATGTGCAAATCTAATGATCTGGTGAAATTAAAGTATGAGAAATTTCAAAGTTAATTTACACTGCTCAGCAGAGAGCTTAAAAATTGCTGAATTAGAGGAATACTAGAGTCAATTAAATTCCTATAATTTTATTAGTTTAATTTATACTTTCAACATTAGAGTTGACATGATGAAATGCCTTTGGTCTATCATCTTGAATAATGTTAAATTGGCATTTATTAAATAGCTGTTTATTTCTTATCTTTTTTTAAGTTAAATGTACACATTTTATATTAATTTATTAATAATTTAATTTCTCTCGACCATTACATTTGTGTATTATGTGAAAATGGAATGGCTGGTAGTAAAACAACGACCCAGTGATCAGATGCAAATATATATAATGGTTAGGAGAAATTAAATTATTATATTACTAAATTACTTTTAAATGTGTGTATGGTTGTGCATTTAACTTTATATATATACAATAAACAACTACTTTAATATTATCTAAGAAGACAGATCAAACGCTTCAACACTTCATTTCAACTCTGATTTTAAAATTAATAAACTAGTAAAATCTAATAAATTGAATTGACTTTAATATTTCTATGCTTTAGTGATTTAAACTCAGACCACTTAGTGTAAATTATTTACAACAAAATTTCTCTTACTTTATTTTACCAGATTATTAGATTTGCAATGTGTAGATAGAATGGTCAGTAGTTGAATGGTTGCCTAGACATGCCGTAACATTACGGTACTCATAATTTATATCAATGGAATAATTCTACAAAAACATGGGTTTAAAATTTTGCTTTAGTAAATAAATAAATGAGACAACAGTGCATACCAATAGTCTGAAAATAATTCATCTTAGAGGGAAAATCAAATTTTTTTACAAAAAATAAATAAATTGGCAAATAAATTTAAATGACATTTTGTTAAAAGCTTATGCCTTTAAGGAAGACAAGACTTGTAATAGTGGTTAGTAGAAAATAGTTTTTAATTATGAAAATCCTCTAGCCTTTTGTTTCATTTTCCTATGCTAACCTATGGAAAATAGTTTCTAACTTCTAATTGAATTAATTTTTAGAATTTTCTCCATATGTTTTATGCTAAATACAGATGCTAAGATTAGGAAGGTTTGTGCTTTTTATAAAAATTGATAAAATAATTAGACATTTCTAATATTGGTTAGACTGGAGACCCACCCACTGCATTTTCAGCTCACTCGCCAAGTTGCCACCAAGCGTTTCGATTGTGAGCACTTGATGTTGTAATCCGGTAATCTCTTGTATCGGCGGTAATTTGGTAACATTCAATAAGCACATATTTCTATGGTTGCTACTGTTTTTGCGCGAGTAAATGGCAGAGATGTAGATTCGCAGTGGCCAGGTCGCCATTGGTGACAAAGTTTGTAGTCATGGCAACCAAAATTATTACAGTAAGTCACCATTTCTGGCGACCGAAATTTCTCTGAAATCCTTTCAGTAAGTCCTACAGCGCTATTGGTCGGTAGATTGGGCCAATTGTCTCACAGATCGCAAATCACAGTCAATCGCTTCATTGTTGTGAGTCTCGGGCAGCTAGTCAGCTATGCATGAATCGCAGTCCATCGCAATTTGGTTACACTGAAGGTAATTTCTTGCGATAGAAATTTCTAAGTTCTTTCAGTCCCAGGCGGTCGGTAGATTGGGCCAATTGCCTCACGGATAGCTTCGTAGTTGCGGACTGCGATTCCGTAGTTAGGCGCGAATCTCAGTCAACAGTTATTTGGTCACACTGGAGGTACTACGTGTTCCCAATTTGCGAAATATTTTAGAGAAAACTATAAATGTGTCTCCCCGCGTGTGCAGGGCGCAAATTCGATCGAATAAAATTTAGCTTTTTTTTTTTACAGGATTCTTCCGTGGATTCACGGTTATGTTCTTTTCGAGTACTTCTCTATGTGTTTTGGCCGAGAAATTTTCTTTTTCCAGGACGAAAATCCTTTCCCCCGGTTCATAGGATGTCTACAAGTTACAAAAATCCTGAAAATGTCATGAAATTGGTCACACATGTTCCAAAAATGCCATGAAATTTGAATAAAGCCACAAATTTTATTCAGTTTTTCCTTTCTCAAATTTGAGTTTTTCTGAAATTGTGAAATTGGTGCTTGCATACAGCGATCCACAATGTGTCTGAATGATTATTATTTCTGCCACTTTTAAAATTCATTTGCATTGACTGAAATTCATACAATTATTTCGCTTTGTATACAAAAAACATTTTTCTACCATATTAATAAAATGAAAGGCCATTTATTTTACAGCAGCATCGCGAAAATCTGCATTTGTAAGCAATCCTCAGCAATCTGTTTCCAACGACTACAATATTTGTAATTCTTTAGAGTTTTATAGAGAAAAATTACTTTGCAAACGTATTATTTATGAAATAAAGGACTATTTTTAAGCAGCATCGAGAAACACTGCATTTGTACGCAATCCATGGTATATTTAGTTTAATTTGGAAAATATTTTCCACTTTTATAATCTGTTTAAATCGTCTACAATTTTTGTAATTATTTTGTGTTTTATACAGAAAAACTATTTTTCAAATGTATTATTAATAAAATAAAAGACTATTTTGCAGCAGAATCGAGAAAAACGGCATTTGTACGCGATCCTCTGTATATTTTGTTGAATTATGAAATTATTTTTCCACTTAGTATTCACTTTGTAGTGGGTTTTACTCTTCTATGTATTTGAGCATTTCATAAATCAACATACTTGAGGTATCTGACCATGATATATTATAGATTTTCTTTATGCTATTACTAATTTGCATCATATATTATGAAATAATTTTATTTTAAATTTTAAAAAATCAACTGAAATTTAAATAAACCTGTCTGCTAACAAAACTCATTTCATTGTAAAAAAATTGTTTCCGTTTTGGTTTCTTCTACTGAAAGAAATGTCACTATTTCAACTGTTTTTAAGGCTGCTGCTGTTGAGGTGCTCTGCTAAAATAATCCTTTCCCATATATTTTTATCTTCTAATTATTCTTCCTTAAGAGTATTTGACTGAATTGTCATATTTCTGTTTTTAATATTCAGGTGAGATATTTTGTTTAGAAGAGAACATTCTTTTTGTACATTTCAAGCGTCAGATATTTTGAATTTAAAGGCAGAATTAATTAAACTGCTGAGATTTTTGAATTATTTGCAGAATAAAATTGAATTTAAGGCAAGGGAAATTTCAGCTGTAAAATATTAATTTCTTAGCATCCTTGTTTATTTCTTTTAAAATAAAAATAATTTTTTTCTAATATTTTTAGGGTTATTGTATCAAAGAAATTTTTTATAAATCCTCTTATTTATCAATTCATAACTTCAGAATTTTGTTGTTTTATACATTTCTCACCCATCGCAACCCTATTGAATCTTTATTTGTTGTTATTAATATTTTTGTTGTGTCTAACTCTTTAAGCATTTTATTTTAATATTTAAAAAATGTAAATAGCCATTTTTCTGCTTTCTGCCTTCATTTTAAAATACTAGTTTTTATAGCTGCTATTTTATGGCTAAGGAATAAAATTAAAATAATTGAATGAATTTAAATCAAATTTTGTAATTTAAATTTATCTCTTTTGTGTTATTACCTTTTCTCTAAATAGGGTGTCTCTACCTTACTGTCCACAAAACATAATATAAAATTAAAATTATTATAACTACATAATTTTAAGTATTTTCAATCCATGAATATATCTCAATAGCCATGTGTATAACATACCAATATAAATTTGATTTTAGACACCTGTCATTGAAAATTTTTTGGTCACTAACTTTTTCTGGTTGGCCACTAAAATTTTGTTCTTAGTGGCCAATGGCCACTATTAAAAAATCTGAAGCTGCATCTTTAGCAAATGGATGATGAATGTAGTGTTGTGAAACGTGGTTGAATGGATGTTTGTTTGATAATTGGAAAATAAAGGTATGAAAGTAGTGATTAATCAGTGTGCTTTGAAAGGGAATATGAGTGATGAGTATATGTGTCCTAAGTGTGGAGATGAAATTAAGTTATGTGTGAGAGACCAAATGATTTGTTTGAATCGAGCGTTTTCAGCCAGAAGAGGAATCCCGAAGGTCAGTGTTTTTTGTTTAATTTATCCAGTGTTTTGAAATTTTGGTTTGTATTTTTCTGTTTAGGAAACTGCTCTCTCCTGTCCTTTAAAAGTTCTTAATCTTTTAATTTTTTTATAAGTACAGTTTTTCTTTTAATTTATTTAAAGTACAAACTTTTTTCTTTTTGAAATTTTGTTAGAGTGCAAACTTTTTTTTAAGTATCCAACTTGCACAATTTGCACTTAAAAAAAGTACATGTGATGGGTTCGTCTTTGGATTTGAATGATCTTTAGGTCGAACCCTTGCCACTGTACGGACCCTTGGTTACATGGAGAAAGTAATCTTGCTAAGTGCGCCATGCATAGATAAAATTGTAGCATATTTTGTGTCTGGGCACCGCAGGCGACTGTTCTTAATAAACCGGAGACCACCGGGGAACTCTGTTCCAGTGTAGAATAAACTTTAGGTCGAACCTCTGCCCCTACATGAACCAATGGTATATATTTTTTTTATACCACAGATTTCGACCTTCAGGTTGAACCCCTGCCCCTGTATGGACATTTGGATGTATGGAGAAAGTGATCTTGCTACGTGCGACATGCACAGATAAAATCGTGGCATATTCTGTGTCTGGGTGCTGCAGGCGACTGTCCTAATAAACCGGAGACCACCCCCGTCCCGGTGTAGAATGACAGTTAGGTCGAACCCTTGCTCTTTGTAAGGACCCTTGGTTGCATGGACAGAATTCTAAAATTCATAAAAATCTTATATTGTAACATTTTTATGAGTACTATTCATTTTATAAGTTTTTTATTCTGCAGTTTTACAAAGTTACTCAATTTTCTTAAAATTCATAAAAATCTTATTTTGTAACGATTTTATGAGTATTATTATTCACTGTTATTCAAATTAAATTACACTATCATTTACATTAAAAACTCTTGTACAGAACACAGTAGCAAACCCATTTAGGTGGGAGGAGCCCATTTCTAAACACGGAAGAATACGTCACTTAGGATGGGTGGGGCCAATTTCAAAACACGGGAGAATGCACCAACTTGGCGCACTTTGTACTTAGAAAAAATACGTGGGGTGGGTTGGTCTCCAGATTTACTCTAATATTTTTGAGAAATGATTGAATTTTTGTACATCTATTAGAAATACTTCTAGCCATTTTACTGATTTAAAAAAAAAAAAAAACTTGTAAACCTTCCTGTATTTAGTATCTATTCTTGGCAAAAACAGTGAAAAAAAAGCATTAAAAATCAGATGAGTAAAAGGTGAGGCACAGATAAAAAAAATAAAAAATGATTTTCCACAGTTTAATATGGGAAAAATTAAATGATCAGTTAAAGGGAGAATATCCTTTAGAGGTTTCATTTTATCATTAATTCATAATTTCAGTTTCAAATCTACATTATAATTTTGTACTAATAAAATGAAAATTGAACACGTTCAATTAAAATACACAATAACACATCTTTTAAAGATATATAAAAATATGGGTACAGATGTCTCTTTCATTTTTTGTGAGATTTTGGCAATCCCTGCTATGATTTGGAGAATATTTGATTTTGGTTACCCTTTCCGCATTTTTTGTTGCCATTTTGTCACCCTTTCATTGCCAAGGAAAAAAGTTGAACATTCCATTCTGGCAATGTTTTTTGTTGCCCTTTTGTTGCAAAGGTAAAAATCAGAAAAGTTTCTGATTTTCATGTTGTGTTCTATTATAAGCCACAGAACACCTTGTGCATAAACAGCTACTGCTAAGTACGACCTCCAACAGCCAGCAGGAGTAGATTCTGTTATTTTGTTTTAGAAGGCAAGTATAGCGAGTTAAGTCCATGAAGCAGGGATAGGCCCATGTTTGAATTGCTACAGATCAACTGTTGCACAAACGTCGATTTTTACATTGGCAACAAAAAATGTTGTGATTTTTAACTTGGCGACAAAAGATACGGTAAGGGTTTCCAGAATGGTATGTTCTCCAAATTATAGCAGAAATTGCCAGAATCTCACCTAAAATCTCCAAAAATGAAAAAGGGATTATACTACATCTGTTCCAAAATATGTTAAAAGCTATAGAAAGAGAACATTTAACTAAATTTTATTCTTCCATCTAGATCGACCAATTGCAGAATTGTTATGATGCCGCATTTTATGAATACGAACTGCACCACTCTGAGCGAAACGTCTATCACATATTTCACATTTATATGGTTTTTCTCCGGTGTGAGTTCTAAAATGAATAGCAAGGTCATGCTGCCATGCATATACTTTCTTACAAATATTACATGTAAAAACTTTCATTATTTCATTCTTTCTATGATTTTTTCGTGCATTGTAGGACAATATCTTTTTTTCCCCATTTACAACTATAGTATCACATGATTCTATTGAAGGTGCTATGGAAGTATTTGGTTCAATGCAATTTTCGATAGGGTTGCTATTTTCAAGAGGTTCATTTGAAGTGGGCATTTCTGTTTTTGTTGCCTGATTTATGTCCACTGTGATATCTTCAGGAGGATTAACAATGGACATAGTATTTTCATCTGAAACCATTTCGATAGTAGATGATAGTGAAGTAGAAGAAGCATCTTTCTGCAGATGTAGTGCCATGTGCCTTTTTAAATTCCCTATCTGCGTGAATCCTCGAGTACAAATGCTACATACAAAAGGAGTTTCACCAGTATGAACTCTAACATGATTCCGAAGTGTCGCAGGATCAGCAAATGAACGACAACAATTGGGACATTTATGAGGTCTATCTCCCCGATGAGTAGTCATATGACGTTGCAGATTCCCAATTTGACGAAAAGACCGATTACATTCTGTACAAGTGAATGGCATTTCTTTTGAATGCAATCGCATGTGATTAACAATTGTTTGACCATGGCTGAAACGATTAAGGCAAATATAACAATGGTAAGGTACACTTTCTGCATAGCAATGTTCAGATATAGTACGACTTGCTGCATCAATACATTTCGGATTACCACAGCAACAATCACTGCAGTCGATGGGATGAGATGATACATGAACATAAAAGTGTATAAGAAAAAGAGCAGGTTTGGAGTAACTTTTGTTACATTCAGGGCATTTCAAATAATTATTTTCAACAGTTTTACAATGCTGAATAACATGCAATCCAAATAATTCCCAAAATATATGTGTATTACATACACAACAGAACAGTTTGCGGTTACATGGCTCCCCATCATGATCTTCACATTTCTCAGTTTGTTTTGCAGATGGTAAAAGCTTGTTCTGTAAAATTTCTGTAGATTCAGCACATGGATTCGAGTTTTCAGAAGTTTCTCCTGATGCAATGGAAACATACTTATTATCAAATGCTGTTTCTTTATATAATTTATTTAAATTGTCAAATTTTCTTTCAGATTTATTTTCTGCCACAATTTTTTCAATTGCATGGCAATTTTCATCAAGAATTGTGAAGGTGATGAATTTATCACTAGATTTGCTGATTGTACCATTTCTTGAGCCGTGGATTTTCCCAGTTAGAAGGTCTCGCAATCGAGGCTTCATTGAAACATTTTCCAGGGCAAGATCTGCCAGTGAAATTGCATCTTTGCTTTCCAATGTTATTTCAATTTTCTCTTTCTTAGCACTGCTACTTTTACACACTAAACAAATGCAGTCTTCAGTTTCAGAACAGGAACGTTTATGTATCTGCATAGCACGCAATGTAAATTTTCGACCGCAGTCAGGACAAGGGAAAAAGTCAGGTCTTTTCAAACGTAAATCTTGATATGCATTATCATTCGGAGTTCCATTTTGCGAACAGTTTTCCATGCTAGAACTACCCATCTTCATACATACGCCCACATAAATGAGAAAATAAAATAAATACAAATTTAAAAATATCTCTGTTCAATTGACTAAATTATGAAGAGCCATGTGCAACGCAAAATAATTTCACATAGGGTATTAAATACTACAGAGAAATTAACGTATTATATTTCATCTGAAAAATTGAAACTATATTATCAACATCAAATTATATAATTTTAATTTAATGCAAAAATATAATGTTCAAATTACTGGCAAAAATTTTCACGTGAAACAACTTTTATTTAATAAAACTAGTAAAACACAAATCACTTTCTAAAATCAGCTGATATTTGTAAAAATATATAAGAATTAAACAGTCAATTACTAGCATTAAAACGACTGTAAGATGAAAATATAATCGAGAAATCACATAAACGGGTTTACCGCCAGCCAGAAACATGCTAGGAAACTGAGAACAAAAGTAAAACTTTCGGTTGCGGTTTAGTTGTACCGAATACAAAAAGATACAAAATAAAAGACACCATGATGCAATATGTGGTAACTCAAACATTCGTTGCTAGAGGTCGCTAAGGATATCAAGCTAAAACTGACAAAAAAATTCCTATCCCTAACAACAAAACTGCTCTAACTGTGAACTTACATTTATATGTAATATCTGATCATTAATAATTTGTAAATATTAAATAAGGTGACAGTGCGAACAAGGAACTCTGGACGGTCAGAGTCATTTTGATCACCAAGTTAGGCAGGTATTCAACTGTAATGCAGGAGTTAACTCCCAGGCGTTTACAATATATATTGAGAAAAGATGTTCGTAGTAAGTATACGAGGGACCGGAGCCGGCCATTCCGCTATATCCTTTTTCGATTCCCCTCCGAGACCTCGTACTGTGCGGACCTTTTTTTATGCAATCACGTGATATCACGAGCTAAGTTTACTGGAGTACATGTTTGTTTTCTAGTAGACGAAAGTAGCATAGGCGTATGGAATAGTGTATACAGTTGTCTAAAATAATTTATATTTATGGTTATGTGTGCAATTTTTAGGTGCGGTAAAAGCACAGGCCGAGATACTGGTATATCACTTTACCGATTTTCACGAATTGTGAGCGGTAAAAATCGCAAAATTGAAGAATTGACTATAAAACGTAGGAGTGTAAAGAACGTTCGCGTCTGAAGTTTATACTTTATCAAAGGCGAGTGAAGCAAAATATTAGCATTTTAAATTTATTTATTTTGTAACATTATCCTTTTAAAATTTACGGAAAACGTATTAAGGTGAAGTGCTATTAGTACTTAATCAAATATATAAAATATAACAGCTCTCTATTTTTTTAGAGAGTATCCATTTACCGAAAAGAAATATATGAATTCATTTTTGTCTGTCACAATTAGCCGTAATGAAATGGATATGTTTGAACTGATTTGTGTTTTTAAATTTTATACTGTTTTATACTATATGCTGTGTTTATTGGCTAAATTCTTAGAACATGCTATCAGAAATAGATATAGCATTGGAAAGTTGTCTTCATTTGTAAACATGTGTTTTTAAAACAAAATAACTTTACATTTGTGCTATAGATCAAAGTCAAGTTTTCATTTATAAAATAGTCTCTCGTGAACGGATTTTAAGCATTTTATCAGCTATACTAATATATTTTTATGTTTCTTTAGAGGAGGCATTACAGAGGTATTTGAAGTCAATTACTATAGTGAACCTTTGCAATACAACTCTATATTTCACACAAAAGTTTGAAAACACTTTTACAAAAGAGATAAATCCTATTTCTGAAGACGATAAACATTTGTCAAATAGATATAACTGACCTTCCCCAAACTAGCAAGACTTTCAAGTAAAAGTTTTACTGTTTTGCACAACTGTGTTTGTAGGCGCAAAGCTACAGAATGTAGATATGCACTGCGGGGTTTATTTTGGGTGTCTTACTCCTCACCCACCCAGGAGCCCATTGAACATCGAAGGAATGATATCTGGGGAAATGTAAAACAACATATTTTGTAATCCCCCAAAAAATCTGGCAATGCTGCGGGGCATGCATGATTATGTCGTGCACAGATATTATCTAAATTATATTTAATTTCACTGATACTTTTCTGACAAATATTGCCCTTTCATAACTACATATGCAACAATAACATGCTTAGTTTACCATATTTGGAACAAACAATTAATAACAATGTAATCCTTTATGTCTAATGCTTTTGGACAAAAATTTATTGGTTGCTCAATATTTTTTTTAAATTAATTTTTTTCATTTCTTACCCCATTTTAGTTCAACATCTGATAATCTGGTACCACTTTAAGTCTTAAATGTAAATTAGCTAAAATATATATCATGAAGTTTTATATTTGCAAATTTTGGACCTTGGTTTTCTGTTTCTCCAAATTATTTTATCATGACTGATCCTTCCTCCTCAAAATTAAATAACTAAATAATCAAGGATTTGTAAAGTTACTTGTTTTATAAAAAGCAGTGTAAAAAGAGTTAATTTTCAAATCTATTAAAATGAAACAAGAGAGATCAATCACGCATAAAGCATTGATCATGAAACATTTTCTAACTTCAATGCAATTTTATATAAGCATCTCTAAAATGCGGTACATTCCTCGGTAATATTTTAAAAATTATTACAATACTACATTAGTTTATAATATTTGAAAACTTAAAACTTCATCGAAAAAAATGAACTTCATTTAAATGACGTCATTGAAATATAAATAGCCTGATTTAAACATCTCTAAAATGCAATACATTCCTCGGTAATATTTTTCAAATTATCATAATACTACAATAATTTATTATATTTGAAAACTTCATCGAAAACAAATGCAATTTATTCAAATGACGTCTTCGAAATATAACACGCCTGGCTCTCTATATAAAAGCAGCATTTCATTCATAAACTTTTTTCCATTTATTTTATTCATCCCAATACTATAATAATTTATTTTATTGAAAAACTTAAAACTATGGAGGTACAAGTAATTTAACTCTATGCTTAAAATTTCATCGAAAAAATCGTTTGCTTCTCTGTGTCAATGAATGTTTCATTCATATGAGCTATATTGCAGACTCCATGAGCTAAATAATTTTGCATTAAAGAAATGCAGCAATTCTTATACAACTCATTCTACATCTTTTGGTATTTACATTCTTCATAAGTGAAAATTAGGCTTCGTGGTAGAAATAATCAAATTTGGTTGATCATTTAAACTCAACTATATAGTAATTGAGTTGTTTCAGTATGTAGATGCACAGAATTTAAGCAAAAATAAAGCTGTTTTAGGACGGATACAACACTAAATATGAATTAAAAAGAACTGTAAAAATCACGATTTTGACACAAGGTGGATGACACATTTTATTTTGAAGTGGGTCACGTGATCTCTTCATATAATGGCCACGTGATCTCTTCATTTAAAGGGTGTAATTATTATTTTAATTTTTATTTTAAAAAATACTAAATATATTTTGCTGAAATTTTTTTATGTATTTTATGGGATAATTTGAATATTTCCTAGAACGTTTGAAGCAATTTAAGAATTTTAAATTTGCTTAAAAAATGTGTAAAAAATTGGGTCCTATAGAGTTCAATGTATTTCATTTTTTCAACCCGGGTTCAATCCAAAACTAATTGGGTGATATTATTCATTTATATTCCCATAGGTCCCACAGACCGTTTGAACAACATACTAAAATATCATTTGGATAAAGTCATTTTAACGGCAGTTATCGTGCTAACGGACAGTCTGACAGAATAAACAAAGTCATAAACACTTTTCAACTATATTGTAAAGTGTTAAAAATATAATTCAATTGTAAATTTGTTAACATTATCAAATATCTGTAAAAACAATATTTGGAGCACGTGTTAAAACGCTAAATATGGTAACCCATGTATTTGTAGAAACCTTTTTGGGCTTCAATATGCTTGATAAGTCAGTTTGTAGTATAGAATTGCGACGTATTTGTTTTACGTCACATTGCGTCTGACTCCGCTCTCGCCTATACTTACTACGGACACCCCGTCTCAATATATGCTCGCCAACCAGTGAAATTGCGATTAGGCGCAAACACGTATTCAACTGTAACGTCTTTACGCTAACCTAAATAAGATTCGCCGGGTGTAACCAGAATCGGTGGTGCGTACAGAACCGAGGCTATCTTATTCTAGGTGGCCTTGACAGAACCTAGGGTGACTGCCCGTTGGCGCAGACATCGGCCGTTGGCGAAAACTCAACTAAAGCGCCAATGTCATCGTCTCGCCGTAGATTTTAATTCTTTGAGAATGGCGGAACCGGATGCATTGTTGCACTCATTTCGTAACTGATAATTATGCATTTTTAGTATTTTATGAGAAATCACCGACTTATTAGGTGTTAACGTAAGTATAATTCTGAATATATTCATTTTTGACATCCATCATATACCTAACGTTAATAACGAACTATTGCACTTTTAAAGCTGAAATAATTATTTACCTTTTTAGTTTTTTGAGTGCAGTTGTTTGTGATTATTTGTATTTTACAATAGGAGCATTTAATTATTTTATATATATTTCCATATAATGTTTCTTTGCGTTTTTATCATATCCTTCAAGTGAAAAATTTAAATCGTGTGTGTAAGCAACGAAAATATTAATGATCACGTGGACATGATACTGATACTTTAATGAAGACTTTTAAATATGTTATAGATCAAAATTTACTGTTTTGCAATGCACATGAGACTCTTTGGTATAATATCACTAATATAACCAATCCTACACTCTTCTCATATTAGGTATTTTTATCAAAGGAAAATCTTCAACATTTTGATTTATATTTCAGACTCTTTAGTATAAAATCACTAATATAATTTCTCTTTGGTAAAAAATCCCTAATATAATTTCTCTTTGGTATAAAATCGCTAATATAATTTCTCTTTGGTATAAAATCACTAATATAATTTCTCTTTGGTAGAAAATCACTAATATAGTTTCTTTTTGGTATAAAATTACTAATATAACCAATCCTATACTTTTTTTATATTAGGTATTTTTACCAAAGGAAAATCTTTGTAATTTATATTTCAGACTAGTTATAAATATAGCGATTAGTGATAAGAGTATCTTATCATCAACACATGACGTTTACTTGGCAAATGTGACTATCCGTGGAACTGAGAAAATTGGTTATTATATCAAGTAAAACACTCATTTAATTTGTTTCAAATACGATATATTGACTACACTTTTTTCCTATATTTCAAAAATCTGGCACAGCTCTGGTTGAAGTTTTGTCGTGAATATACAAATAGGTACTTTTCTATGTAATTCTTTAATGTGCCATGCATTTAATTAGATTACTAGAATGAGGATATTTTAAGAAAACTGCTAATGCTTTTCAACGACCATTAACATTGTTATTATTCACTGTTGATGAAATCTAATATTAACAAAACTAGTTCATTAACACTATTGTTTAGTTTACATGATTCTATTCCTTTAAATAGCTAGTTTCATCTTTTGATATGAAGTTATAAACATAACATATTTACATTTATTGAAATTTTAATATAACCAATTTATAAAATCACTATAACCAATCCTGCACTTTTCTCATCGTAGGTATTTTTACCAAAGGAAAATCTTCAACTTTTTAATATACATTTCAGACTAGCTATAAATATAGTGATTAGTGATAAAAATATCTTAGAATCAACATATGACGTCAACTTGGTAAATGTGACTATCTCTAGAACTGAGAAAATTGGTTACTATATTAAATAAAACATTCATTTAACTTATTTCAAATATAATAAACTGACTACATTTTTTTCGCAGTTTTGTTGTGAATATACAAATAGTTACTTTTCTATGTTATTCCTTAATGTGCCATGTGTGATTACTAGAATGAAAATATTTTAAGAAAACTGCTAATGCTTATCAACGAACATTAACATTGCTATTATTTGCTGTTGATGAAATATAATATTAACAAAACTGTTTCAGTAACACTATTGTTTAGTTTACATGATTCCATTCCTTTGAATAGCTAGTTTCATTTTTACTTTCCTTATATACATAATGTATAAGGAAAGTATTGTGACGGGGTCGAAAATTCGAATTCAAGTTTTCGACGGGCAGAGCACGTTTCAAGCATCCCTGATCACGAATCGAACATTTTTGAGGTGATTTCTGTGTGTATGTGTGTCAGTGAGTCTGTGGAGACGATATCTCACGAACGAATGGAGCGATTCGAATGAAATTTGGTGCAAAAATCACAATCCATGAATACTGGAAGTCTGTTGGTTTAAAACGCAATCGAATGTTCAGACCCCCCCTTACATTTTCGAGTGAAATTTTGAAAAAATCATCAAAAAATCAAAACCTTTAATAACGTTACGCAAATAGACATTTCTTATGTAATTTTTCCTTAGAAAACGATTGACATAAATTTTATAACAACGCTAGCATAAGCCGTTCTCGAGATATTGCATATTTTTCAAATAAATTTCTCAAAAATCCCATGAATTAAAAAAAAATTAACTCAATTTCAGAAACATGTTCACTTTTCATATGTAATATCATACGATAAATTTGGTGACATCTTCTCGCGGATCAAACTCGTTCCATTCACGAAAAAAGATACTTTGAGTAATACTTTCGTATTTGAACGCCAACAGTCATTTATTTGCTGTAAGAATAACTTATTTCTCCGTACATGACGCTTGGCGAGATTTTGGCGACGAATTTAGCGGAATGTCGCCAACTTGGTGACAATTTTTAAATGTTGCCAAATTAACGAAAATCTCACCAAATGGATAAAAATGACGCTAAATCAATGAAAATGACGATTAATTGAAGAAAATTAAATATCTTGAAAATAATATAAGTGTCTACTATAAAAATTATATTTTTTAACTGTAAAAGTAGTAAATTTATTGCCTTATATAAGGAAAGTCATGTGTTCCCGTATCAGATTTTTTTATATGAAATTATAAACAAAACACTTACATGTTTATATTTATTGACATTTTAATATAACCATTTTATAAAATCTCTATAACCAATCCTACACTTTTCTCATCTTAGGTATTTTTACGAAAGGAAAATCTTCAACTGTTTATTTATATTTCAGACTAGGTATAAATATAGTGAATAGTGATAAAAAAAAATCTTATAATCAACATATGACGTTTACTTGGTAAATGTGACTATCGATAGAACTGAGAAAATTTGTTATTATATAAAGTGAAACATTCATTTAATTTATTTCAAATACGATAAACTGACTTCACTGTTTTCCCACATTTTAAAAATCTGTTACAGTTCCGGTTGCAGTTTTGTTTTTCATAAATACTGCATAAATACTTGTTATTTGTTCTTCATAAATACTGTATAAATACTTGTTATTTGTTCTTCATAAATACTGCAAAAGTTATCCCAGATATTTCTCCATTTGCAGCACACACGAGGTATAAGCAATGTAAACGGAACGTTTAAAATTAAAAAATTAGAACAAAAATTAAACTTCGTACTCACTTTATACTTTAAAATGAATTGGATTCATTAGCAAAATGAACTACAAAAAGCACTATTTGGTTTGGTTTGTTTCACAGAAGAAAAACGTTGTAAATTTGGCTGGTACGGTAAACTGCATTATTTTTCAACTGCACTGCAAGGGCACCAGCGAGCATTGGCGTGTTATTGGGATTTTCGCCAAGGACCGATGTCAGCGCCACCTGGCGGCCATCCTGGGTTCTTTTATCACTACCGATTCTGAATACGCGATTCGCGTATTGGAAATGTTGGCTATGAGTTGAGAGAGAGTTATTAGTATTAATTTGTAAGTTTGTTAGAACCATAAAATCAAGACAAGAGGAATGAAGGAGAAAATAAAATAAAAATTAAAGAAATATTAAAGGAAAAACTGCGGCTTTAAGCCTCTTTCTGAAGGTTCTTGATGCGATGGAGTTCAAGTAGATTTGATTTACATGCTGATTTGTCATGTGCGTTATGCTTGGTGGGAAGTTCAGCATTTTGTCATTGTCATTTGATGTACAGCAGTTTATACATGACAAAGTTTTTGCTTTACAGTTTGTTCGATAGTTGTGCTCGCTGCTACTACAACTACTACAGTAGCTAGAGAGACGATGACAAAAGTTAGGAATTGAATTTATGTTATCAATTTTACTACAATTATGAATAAAATTAGGGAAAACAAATGTATTTATGTATCTGTGTTTGGATGTGATGAAACTGGGGATGGCTCTAAGTAAAAACCTTTCAAAACTCTGTTGTATGCTATGTTTTCACATGGAAAAGAGCCATTTCCTTCATTTTATACTAATTCTAATGATGGTAAAGATTGGGATTTATTTCCTAGAAGCCAAGTTGTTATTACCAAGAAAACTTGGTTATATTTGTTAGAAAAACTTTATCTTCCTCTAAAGTAATTGCCACATTGTCAGTTGATAACATCAAATGACAATGACAAAATGCTGAACTTCCCACCAATCATAACGCATTGATGTAAACTCAGATGATTTAAATTCTAATAGTGACAAAAATACTGATTTAAATGCTAATATTAAACAAAATAATTTGATAGCGGAACAGGAATTAAAAATGGATTCTTCTGTAAAATGTAATTTAATGAGTAATTTTAAAACAGTCTCTTCAATAGGAGACCTTTTGGATTCAATCCCAGTGATTTTCGGGGATGAATCTGGCTTCCCATTGGAGGATTACATTAATAGGATAAAGATGTTAGCCTACCATGCAAATTGGTCTGAATCAGACAAAGTCTTAGTTTTAAAATTAAAATTGTCAGGCATAGCTGCATGATTTATTAGGGATAATCCTAGGTTAAAGTAGAAAAAATATTTTTCTCAAATTCTCAAAGCATTACGTGACAAATTTTCTTCAATTGATTGTTTACATAGCAACTTAAGATCCTTCTTACAGAGTTATCAGAAATCCAATGAATCAGTCAATTTGCTGCTTTAGTTAAGGTCTCTTCGTATAATACTATTCTACCTGACCTATTGAATGATAAAATTGCCAATCAGCAAAGACTTGATATTTTGTGCTTAGTTTTTATTGAGGGTCTGAAGCCTCATATCAAACGATTAATCCTATTTTAAAACTCTAAGTTTTGATTTGACAAAGAGGCATGCTGTGGCAGAGGAAGAGGTGTGGAGCAAGCAACATGGGAATGACCCCTAGTATGCAATGAGTTTTGGAAAATCTGAGAATAAGCAGCTCCAGGATGAGCTTAAGTGAAATAAAGGGAAGGTAGAGAACCTCAATAAAAGGCTTGCTGAGTTACAAACTCACATTGATAACAAACCATAGCTGCTTCAAATTAGATTACTAATAGGTAACCGAAGGTGCTTTTCTTGTGGTCTACTGGGTCATATAAGTGTGAATTGTGGGAAATATCCAACACATTACATCAAGGGTGTTATGTATCTCCTCATACAAAACACAAAATTTATGTAGACTTTCAAATAAGGAAAACGTATAGAATGGAAGTTTTGAGTTGGCACTTTTTGAACAATGTTGGGTTATAATAATATCCTTACTCATGTTTCTATCGCAGATCTCTATTAAACATAAGTAGCTGCCACAGAGAGAACGAGGAGAAACTACATACGATTTTCGATGCTTCAGGATTAGGAAGGCCATTGCCTCATCTATGGGTCATTGGATTAATGCCACAACATGAAGATAAGTACCATAAACTGATATTTGGAGATTAAAGGCGCTCTGTGCCTAGTGCTCTGTTCAGTATGACATCCGTACGTTCGCGCTCATTCCTCTTTTGGATTTGGGGTTTGTTGGTTTTCTAACACTGAAGAAGGGAATCCAGCGTATCCTCGAAACAGCTGTATGCTGCAATATTGTGTTTTTAGTGCTTTTATACATTGCTCAACTATTTCGTAGATTTTCCGTTCTTTGTACGTTATACAATACGCGCTTTATTAAAAATATATTCTAACTAGGCCGTCCGTTTCCGCGTTGTGAGAATTCCGCTTCACACAGAGGAAATAACATAAATTTCTTATATTTTTAGTTGGTGCTAAAAATATTTTCCGCTTAGTACAGTATTCCGTTTCCTGCAGGTTTCGTTTCAGACAGGATTGACTGTATATGCATCTTGAGATTGCTATTTGAAAAAAAAATCAGTACAATTCTCTTGAGACATAGTTACAGATGTGGGTAGGAAAATTTTCCATTTTTTTTTTGTCATTTTAATACATTTATAAATCTGATGTGGGCAGCACATGACTTTTGCAACAGAGTCAAATTCATTTTCATATTTTCTATTTCATGATGCATTAAATTTTTTTAATTGCAGAAAATAACATGGATACCTTTCGGATATTATATCCAATTTGCAATTTTAATGCATCTTTGTTTCATTTGGAAAATTAATGCGCTTTAAAGTGGTCAGCAACTCCAAATTAAACAAGAAAGATCAATCATGCTTAAAGCATTGATTATGAAACACTTTCCAACTTCAACGCAATTTTATTTAAACATCTCTAAAATGCAATACATTCCTCGGTAATATTTTAAGACTTATCACAACACTACATTAATTTATTATATTTGAAAACTTAAACCTTCATCGAAAAAAATGAACTTCATTCAAATGACGGCATTGAAATATAAATTGCTTGGTTTAAACAAATGCGATACATTCCTCGGTAATATTTTTAAAATTATCATAATACTGCGATAATTTGTTATATTTGAAAACTTCATCAAAAACAACTCAAATTCATTCAAATGACGTCATAGATAATAAAAAAAACACGCCTGGCTCTCTATAAAAGCAGCATTTCATTCATAAACCATTTCCCATTCATTTCATTCATCACAATACAATAATAATTTATTTTATTTAAAAATTAAGACCATGGAGCTACAAGTAATTAAACTCTATGCTTAAAACTTCATCGAAAAATATCTTCCTTTTCTCTGTAAAATCAATGAATATTTCATTCATATCAGCTATGTAGACTCCATGAGCTAAATAATTTTGCGTTAAAGAAATACAGCAATTCTTATACAACTCATTCTACATATTTTGCTGTTTACATTTTCTATAAGTGAAAAATAGGCTTCGTTGTAGAAATAATCAAATTTGGATGATCATTTGAACTCAAATATATTGTAATTGGGTTGTTTCAGTATGTAGATGCACAGAATTTAAGCAAAAATAAAGTGGTTTTAGGACGGATACAACACTCAATATGAATTAAAAGAACTTTAAAAATCACGATTTTGAGACAAGCTGGATGCCATATTTCATTTTGAAGTGGATCACGTGATCTTTTTATATCATGGTCGCGTGATCGCTTCATATAAGAGGTGTAATTATTATTTTAATTTTTATTTAAAAAACTACTGAATATATTTCGCTGAATTTTTTTTTATATATTTTATGGAACAATTTGAATATTACCTAAAATTTTCGAAGCAATTTGTGAATTTTGAATCCGGTTAAAAATGTTTGAATAATTAGGTCCCATAGGGTTCAATGTATTTCATTTTTTCAACCCGGGTTCAATCCAAAACTAATTGGGTGATATTATTCATTTATATTCCCATAGGTCCTACAGACCGTTTGAACAGCATACTAAAATTTCATTTTGATTACGTCATTTTTACAGCAGTTATCGTGCTAACGGACAGACAGACAGACAGAATGAACAAAGTCATAAACACTTTTCAACTTTGTTGTAAAGTGTTAAAAAAATTTCACTAAAATATGTAGTTTTTAAATAAAAATTATCTAATATAGGGAGAAAAACAAATTCAATTAATTTCTGACTCTCGTTATATCCTCCAGAAAGAAAAAAGAGATATATTATATAATAAATATCTTTCCAAGAGTTTAATTATTTTATATATGAGAAAGGTTTCACATTTTAAAATAAATATGGTAGATAACAATTTTTCAAATTTTTAAATAAAATAAATTATTATAGTATTGTGATGAATGAAATAATTGAAAAAATGCTTATGAATGAAATGCTGCTTTTATATAAAGGCGATTTATATTTCGATGACGTCATTTGAATAAAGTTCATTTGTTTTCGATGAAGTTTTCAAATATAATAAATTATTGTAGTGTTATGATAATTTTAGAAATATTACCGAGGAATGTATCGCATTTTAGAGAAGTTTAAACCAGGCAATTTATATTTCAATGCCGTCATGTGAATGAAGTTCATTTTCTCCGATGAAGTTTTCAAATATAATAAATTAATGTAGTATTGTGATAATTTTAAAAATATTACCGAGGAATGTATCGCATTTAGAGATGTTTGAAATAAAAATGCATTGAAGTTGGAAATTGTTTCATAATCAATGCTTTATGCATGATTGATCTTTGTTGCTAATTTTGAGGAGGACTAGAACAGTGGCGGAGCGTGTTAAAATAATTTGAGTAGACAGAAAACCGGGGTTCAAAATTTGCAAATATAAAGCTTCATGCTATATACTTTAACTAGGTTGCGTTTAGATCTCCAGCGGTGTCGGATTATCAGATGCCAAACTGAAATGGGATGAAAAACTGAAAAAAAAAATTGAAACAACATTGGACAATAAATGTGCATTACACTGACAGGATTACACTGTATATCATGTGAAAAAACATTTTAATTAATTTAAATATTATAGGGTAAACTTCAATGAATATAAATCTGCATACAATAAATCTCTTACAATAAATATACCTTAAATAACATACCTTAAATACAATAAATAATTTCTTAAATAAAATACCTTAAATACAATAAATAATCTCTTACAATAAATATACCTTAGTACAGCTGAATGAACCCGAAAGTAGCCTCCAACAGGAAGTTTGGGCCCTATACAACAAACGAACACCTTCTATTAACCTCATTTTAAAAGTTATTGACGTTTTTGTATAAACTAAGCGACACAGGATCCCAAGCCCTTTGGGTCCTGTAGAGTATAGCAAAGGTAGGTCCTGATAGGTATAGCAAAGTATCTTTTTGCTATACCTATCAGCTAGTTCAAGAGACATGCCGGCCTCAGTATTTGGCAAGTTTTCTGGAATAACTGAATTACAATTCAAATAAATTAATGACCTATTACAATTCTATTACATTATTTCTGCATTTATCTGTGGAACCGATTATTAAACGTTATGTAGAGAAAAACACAATTCACGGAAAACTCCGTTTTAATACCTAATACAAACACTTGATTTATCTGTCTGTTTATCTATCTATCTCTGGGTAACGCTTGGCAAAAATTTTGGCGACAAATTTGGGTGAAATATCATCGACTTGACGACTGTTTGTTAATGTTGTGAAATTGACGAAAATGTCACCAAATCGATAAAAATGACGTTAAATTGATAAGAATTACGCTAAGTCAATGAAAATGATGAAACATAGGGACCGTACCTTCCTTCCCAAACACCAACCTCTCGGAAGGACTTGCGGACCCACACGTTTAACCTAATCGCACTCCGCGTGAACACGGCGACAGTTTGGGCAGAGGTTGGAATTGAACTCAGGTCGTCCGAGTGCGATCTTCGCGCGCAAACCACTGGGCTGTCACGCCCCTCTGAATAACTTCTTGCACTACATTATATATCGGGCCTAACATCTAGCGACTCATAATCGTTGTTTTGTATAGGAACACATATTTTTTTATTTATATGACGCCCAACGGCTCTCTCCTCACCCAAATATGGGTTTGATGTTTCCAAAGATAGTCTTAAAAATTCAGTTTCGTTATCTTGTTCTTACGAAACCTATTATATGAAACTGTATCCAGTTTGTATAATGTTATCTTGATCCTATGTATTTCGTTATCTTGTTCCTACGAAACCCATTATATGGAACTGTATCCAGTTGGTATAATGCTATCTTATTCCTACGAAATCTATTATATGAACGTATAATAGAGATACGTATAATAGAGAACGTATAATATGAACGTATAATAGAGAAATAACGTATAATAGAGAACGTATAATAGAGACGTATAATAGAGAACGTATAATAGAGAACGTATAATATGAACGTATATCTAGTATCTATTGTATCGAGTTTGTATGTTACCTTGTTTCTACGTATTTTGTTATCTTGTCCTTACGAAACCCATTATATGAAACTGTATCCAGTTGGCTTTAATGTTATTTTGCGCCTACGAAATTTATTATATGAAATTGTATCGAGTTTGTATAATGTTATCTTGTTTCTATGTATTTTGTTATCTTGTCCCTATGAAACCCATCATATGAAACTGTATCCAGTTTTTATAATATTATCTTGTTCCTACGTATTTCATTATCTTGTTTCTACGTATTTCGTTATCTTGTTCCTACGTATTTCGTTATTTTGTTCCTACGAAACCTATTATATGAAACTGTATCGAGTTTGTATAATGTTATCTTGTTTCTACGTATTTTGTTATCTTGTCCCTACGAAACCCATTATATGAAACTGTATCCAGTTTGTATAATATTATCTTGTTCCTACGTATTTCATTATCTTATTTCTACGTATTTCGCTAACTTGTTCCTACGTATTTCGTTATTTTGTTCCTACGAAACCTATTATATGAAATTGTATCGAGTTTGTATAATGTTATCTTGTTTCTACGTATTTTGTTATCTTGTCCCTACGAAACCCATTATATGAAACTGTATTCAGTTGGCATAATGTTATTTTGCGCCTACGAAATCTGTTATATGAAATTGTATCGAGTTTGTATAATGTTATCTTGTTTCTATGTATTTTGTTATCTTGTCCTTATGAAACCCATTATATGAAACTGTATCCAGTTTGTATAATATTATCTTGTTCCTACGTATTTCATTGTCTTGTTTCTACGTATTTCGTTATCTTGTTCCTACGTATTTCGTTATTTTGTTCCTACGAAACCTATTATACGAAATTGTATCGAGTTTGTATAATGTTATCTTGTTTCTACGTATTTTGTTATCTTGTCCCTACGAAACCCATTATATGAAACTGTATCCAGTTTGTATAATATTATCTTGTTCCTACGTATTTCATTGTCTTGTTTCTACGTATTTCGTTATCTTGTTCCTACGTATTTCGTTATTTTGTTCCTACGAAACCTATTATATGAAACTGTATCGAGTTTGTATAATGTTATCTTGTTCCTACGTATTTCGTTATCTTGTTTCTACGTATTTCGTTATCTTGTTCCTACGTATTTCTTTATTTTGTTCCTACGAAACCTATTATATGAAACTGTGTCGAGTTTGTATAATGTTATCTTGTTCCTACGTATTTCGTTATCTTGTTTCTACGTATTTCGTTATCTTGTTTCTACGTATTTCTTTATTTTGTTCCTACGAAACCTATTATATGAAACTGTGTCGAGTTTGTATAATGTTATCTTGTTCCTACGTATTTCGTTATCTTGTTTCTACGTATTTCGTTATCTTGTTCCTACGTATTTCGTTATCTTGTTCCTACGAAACCCATTATATGAAACTATATCCAGTATTCTCATATTATCAACGTTAATTCATAGTTTTGTAAAATTCCAGAATTACGTTTTGAGATGTGTTTATCGAATAATTCATGTCTCCCCAGCCAATGATAAACAAAGCTTTAACGATCCTTCAGAATCTGGCTTCATATCTTTACGAAACCAGGACCACATTGAGTTCAACTCAATTTAAATGTAAATTTAGTGTCAATGACCCATGTGTGAATTTTTCAAAAGATCTAATTTATATGAATTTATTGGCAACAAAAGCATATTAATTTTGTAAATAAATGCGGATAGTTTTATTGAAAATCTCTCATTTTTTCCGTTAGATATATTAATTTTCTTTTCTGGAATGTTGAGCTCTCATCTTGACGGAGAGTTAAATGAGATATCTAATAGAGGACATATTGTTGAAGAGAGAAGTAAGATAAAATTAATATTCAAAAAATGAGGTTAATTTCAATAAAGTAAAATATACTTTGTGCGAACAGTTTTGTTGTTGTTGAGACCCAGACCGTCCGACCTACCAGAAACGTATAAGGTAACTGTTTGGACGGCCGGGAAGTGCCACCCAATTTAGACCGGAACCCAGTGGGGGAGGCATCCACAGGGACCGTATCCTCATCCCCCTTACCACCAACCTCTCAGAAGGACTTACGGATCCATATGTTTAACGTGATCGTACATTGCGTGAACACAGCGGCAGGTTTGGCAGAGGCGGGAATCGAACCCGGCTTACCGAGTGCAATTCCCGCGCGCTAACCACTGGGCTACCGCGCCCTTGTGCGAACAGTGTTGTTGTTATTGAGACCCAAACCGTCCGACCTACCAGAAAGGTGTAAGGTAACCGTTTGGACGGCCGAGAAGCGCCACCCAATTTAGACCGGAACCCAGTGGGGGAGGCATCCACAGGGACCGTACCCTCCTTCCCCCTCCACCAACCGTTCGGAAGGACTTACGGACCCACATGTTTAACGTGATCGTACTCCGATTGAACACGGCGGCAGTTGTGGCAGCGTGCAAATCCAGCGCCGCTCCCGAAATGTGCCAACAACACGCAGTGTTCCCAGGTGGTCACCCACCCAAGTACTAACCGCGCCCGATGCTGCTTGACTTCGGTGATCTAACGAGAACCGGTTGTGCGAACAGTGTGGAAGACCCAGATCGTCCGACTCGTCCAAGGACTTGAGTAACAGTTTGGACGACCGATTTGCGAACAGTGTGTATAAGCACAAATAAAATGATGATGCAGCATACAGCTGTTTCGAGGATACGTTTGGATCCTCTTTGTCAGTGCAGGAGAACCAACAAACCCGAAGTCTAAAAGAGGTGCTGACACGTTGTTCAAGTTTTCCTTATGAGGTTAATTTTATTAGGTACAGATATAGTATAATTTCTTTTTCATTCTTGGCAATGTTAGGTGAGATTCTGGCAATCCCTGCTATGATTTGGAGAATATTCCATTCTGGCAACCCTTTCCGAGTCTTTGTCGCCAAAGTAAAAGTCGCCCTTTTGTCGCCAAGGTAAAAATCAGAAATTTTTTTGATTTTCATGTTGTGCTCTATGAGCCACAGAACATCCATGGCACAAACAGCTATTGCTACGTGGAACCTCTGACAACCAGCGTAACCGGATTCTGGGATGTTTTTTTTATCGGGCATAGACCCATGTTTCAATTGCTACAGACCAATTGTTGCACAAACAGCGGCAAAATGGCGAATTTTACCATGCGACGAAAGGGCGATAAAAGACAACAAAAGAGCGACAAAAGACGCGGAAACGGTTGCCAGAATGGAATATTCTCCAAATCATAGCAGGGATTGCTAGAATCTCACCTAAAATCGCCAAGAATGGAAAAGGGATTACATCTGCATTTCTTCCTTTTATTATCATGCAGCTTCTTCTTGCAGATACAATTTGTACAGAGAAAATGTTGGTTCCTTTTATATCAACTTTGGTGTACTAGAGAATTATGTAATAGTTTGAAAACAATGACAAATTCGTGGCATTAAACATGTTTAGATGTGTCAAAAAACACTAAGTCATGGCTATACACTCCCTGCTAAATATGAGAAATAAAAAGTTCTTTCAAAGGGAGTTATGAAATCTTAAAATGGTTCTCGCCAAGTCTCCACAGGACCGAAACTGTACTTTCAAGTCCATAATACCTCGTCTATAGTTTTTAAAATATCACCAACAAACTTTAAAAATGGAGCATTTTCAATCTTATTAACTTGAACAGACGATTGCTTAAAAACTATAAAAGCTATGTTGAAACAAATGTTTGATTTAGTAAATGAATTAATTCCCTACTGAGCATTTATGTCCTTTACTGATTATATCTGTCCTTTATAGTTAAGACGATATTTCGAGTGAAGGTAAGCAACGTGAAGCAAAAACTCGCTCTGACATATTTATTTTTATTATTTTCGGGGAAAACATGCTTAAAATATTAGAGTATTTAAATTATTAAAAAATGACCGGGCCAGTATAAATTCTATATATGTATTTTGCTTAGGTACGTTGCATGAAAAAATGACTTAATTATTGTTTGCCGAATGGCAACGAGTTTAGCTTTAGCTGCGTAGTTTAAAATATGTAGGTAAATGGAAATTCTTTCGCCATTGTTTACAAACTTCATCAGAAGTTATATCTCAAATTCTTAATTATTTTGTTCAGACTATTGCACAACAATGAAAAATATAACTTAAAAATAGTTAGTTATTTAATTATATGCGTTTTATGAGCAAGATTTGGTTATAATTACTGTAACGTCTTTTGCGCCCCAAATTATATGTTATTTAAAGTTATATGCTATTTGATTTTTGTAATTTTTTTGTAGTTATATGTTAATGTAGTTATAGTGTAGTTATATGTAGTTGTTTGTAGTTATATGTTAATGTAGTTACATGTTTTGTAGTTATATTTTAATGTAGTTATATGTTGACCTTAAGTTAGTTTAATATAAATAAGTATATGGTTTATGCTTCATTAAGGGGTCGGATAATAATGAATTTTCATGTGTCTGAGGATATTAAAAGAGCAAGGGTTATGCTTTCATTCTGATAATGATTGTGAGAAAAGCAGAACTAAATACTGCTGAGACCGTGCAAAATGGCCTCATAAGAGGCTCTTTTGAGAACCAGAACGGAAAAACACTTGTATATGCAGTCATTCCTAGAGCTGCTATAATACAGGCTGACTTATCAAGCATATTGAAGCCCAGTAAGGTAATGCAAATGCCTGGGTTACTATATTTGGCGGTTTAACATGCTCCAATTATAGAGAATACTCATAGAAATTAAGACCCATAGAGAAATTAAAACCCATAGTTTCAACTCGGGTTGAATCCGAAACTAATCTAGTGATATTATTCATTTTCATTCCCATATGTCTCACAGACCGTCTCAACAACATACTAAAATTTCATTTTGATAAAGTCATTTTTACGGCAGTTATCGTGCGAAAGGACAGACTGACAGCCAGAATAAACAAAGTCATAAACACTTTAAAACTATGTTGGAAAGTGTTAAAAAAAATATTTTCCGGACCGCGGTTTCACAATGGTTGAGAAGTACTGTACTAGAGCTCAGATACTTTGCGTGGGTGAAGCTGGTAAAATATATTGTTCTCCAATTAAATTCGAGATATGAAAAACTTGACTTCTTTTCTCTGTTTCAGCTGTCCTTGGAGGTGGATCGCCTGTAATTGCTCGCCTAGTCATCTTTATCGGCCTCGTCAATGTTGTAAGTAGATTCTATCTTTCTACGCAGGGTGTAAGTGGGAATTCCTTACACGACATTTATATCATAAGCAGAACTTATATCACAGGCAGAAAACAATTTTTACTTTCCTTATATACATAATGTATAAGGAAAGTATTGTGACGGAGTCGAAAATTCGAATTTGAGTTTTCGACGGGAGAGCACGTTTCAAGCATCCCTAATCACGAATCAAACATTTTTGAAGTGATGTCTGTCTCTCTGTGTGTGTGTGTGTGTGTGTGTGAGTCTTTGGAGACGATAACTGACGAACGAATAGACCGATTCGAACGAAATTTGGTACAGAAATCACAATACGTAAACACTGGAAGTCTATTGTTTTTATACGCAATCGAATGTTCAGAGCCCCTCTAAATTTCCGAGTGAAATTTTGAAAAAATCATCAAAAAAGCAAAACAATTAATAAAGTCACGCAAATAGACATTTCTTATGTAATTTTTCATTAGGAAACGATTGACATAAATTTTCGAACACCAACATGAACCGTTCTCGAGATATTGCACATTTTTAAAAAAAATTATAAAAAAGTCATATAAAATAAAAAAAAATATTTCCTATTGAGAAACATGTTCACTTTTCATATGTAATACCATGCGATAAATTGGGCGACATCACTTTCGTGGATCTCCGTTCAGGATCGTTCCATTCAGGAAAAAAGATACTTTGAGTAATACTTTTGTATCTGAACGCCAATAGTCATTTATCTGCTGTAAGAATAACTTATTTCTTCGTCCATAACCCTTGGCGAGATTTTGGAATGTCGCCAACTTGGCGACTTTCTTAAATGTTGCTAAATTAACGAAAAGTCGTGTATGGGGCACATTTTACTCACTGGAAATGTTTTTGTACGGTGGCCGTATAAACATTTAAATTTTGTATTTCTTAAAATTCAATTCCTTTGAAAATTTTAATCGATTTCATAAAATTCTGTACCCTTTTTTACGCAACTTTGTGATGCATTATATATGTCTAAGATCAATATTTAAGAAATAAAAGCCGAGATCAATGTTTTTGGGACACCCTGTATATATATATATATATATATATATATATATATATATATATATATATATATTCATGTTGTTCAAAAGTTAAGCATAGTTCGTAAAATGCAAAAAATTCGGAGTTAATATGGATACAATGGTTCACAATCAATTGTGGAGAATCGTGGGACGAAGGTAAATCATTGGGCATATGCAAAACAGTTCCAGTCTGCGTCGACATGCGCAGAGCATCGGGGCAAGTCGGAGCGAGTATAAAACGGCCTCGAGCGGCATGGCCAGTTGAGGCAGAATTTTGCAATTGCTGTGGTACGGAGCTTTGTTAACATTAAAAAAGGACCAAAGATGTCACAAAGATGGTAACTGGATATGTTTTTGAATGGATGAATTATTGGAATGCTGGAATCCGGTCGATCCCAAACCAAAGCGTCTCGAATTCTGAATGTGCCTCAGTGTGTGATCTCCAAACTGTGACAGAGGTTCCAAACCAATGGAGATGTTACCCGACGACCAGTACCAGGTCGGCCAAGGGTAACAACCGCTTGGCAAGACTGATATTTGGCGATAACTGCGCCACGTCAGAGGAACCGTTCCGTCAGACAACTGGGTTCAGCCCTGACAGCCGCCACAGGAGTCACTGTTTCAAGACAAACTGTTTACAGGAGACTCAGTCACATTGGTCTCTATGCCAGACGACCAGCAGTTTGCATCCCTCTGACGTCTGCACAGAAACGCGCGTGTTTACCGTAGAGTTTGGAACATCGGCAGTGGAGTGGACAACAGTGGGGTAATGTCATGCTTAGTGATGAGTCCAGGTTTAGCCTGCAAACTGATTCTCGTTGTACCACGATCTGGAGAGAACGTGGAACGCGTTTCCACCCGGGAAACATCAAGGAAAGACATCGTTTTCCGTTTGTGGGGAGTCATGGTCTGGGCAGACAACATGATGGACGGCCGCATGACGGAATATATATATATATATATATATATATATATATATATATACACACAGGGTGATTATAATTAAAGTTCCCAGTTTGAAAATGGTCTCAAATAAAAAGCACTGGTCAGAAGGATTTGAAATTTTGCGTGAACACTCGTGGAGCAATGGAATTTTGTTTGGTGAAGAAAAAAATAGTAGTTCAAAAAGTCGCCGCTAGGAGAATAATTGGCGCTTTACTACACTAGAATGCAATACAAAAGTAATAAACGTTGACATACTCATTGGCTAATGATGGAATAAATGTTCAATATGCTGTAATAAATGTTCAATAAATGTTCAATGCACTTCGCATTCTGGAACAAGCTGAAAGCGCAAAATAGCGTGTTCAGCAACATATTTGAGTGTTTCTGTAGAGATGTTGTGGATGTGATGCGTGATGCTAGCTTTAAGTTCCCCTAAATTGGTAATGTGCCCATTAAACACCACATTCTTCAGATGCCCCCAAAGCCAAAAATAACATGGATTGAGATCAGGGGAACGTGCTGGTCATCTTACAGGAAAATGGCGGCTGATGATTCTGTCATCTCCAAAATGACTGCGAAGTAGCCGCTTCACTGGTTTTGCGATATGTGGTAGAGCCCCATCCTGCATGAAAATAGTGTTATCGATACACTGAAGCTCTTGCAGTGTGGGTATATCGTGACTTTTTATAAGACGTTCATATCGATGGCTATTAGCAGAACAGGTGAAGCGCCACGAGGACTAACTTCCTCAAAAAAGAAAGGCCCGATAATAGACGCTGCTGTAAATCCGCACCTCACAGTGACTTTGGGGGAATGAAGAGGCACGGGGCGTAATTCCTGTGGATTTTCGGTTGCCCAGATACTGTAATTTTGCGTATTAATAGTTCCGTGGAGATAGAAGTGTACTTCGTCAGTCCATAAAACGTTCCAGGGCCATTTATTGTCCACTTGTATCCGAGCCAGAAATTGAAGTGCGAACATTTCACGTGCAACATTGTCCGCAGGTAGCAACTGTTGAACATGGGTTTGTTTGTAAGGATAACATTTCAAAATATGTTTCAAAATTTTTTGCATCGAACTGGAGGGTACGTCTAATGATCGGGCAATTCCACGTGCACTCGTAGATGCATTAGCGCTACTCTCTTCTTCTAACGCTGTAGCTACGTCTTCCACTATCTCTCCATCGACTGCTTTCCGTTCCCTGCCAGGTTAGATGTCCAAAGAGCCAGTCTCTTCAAATTTTAAAATCATTTTGCGCAAGCTTTTTCCACACAGAGGACCAGATTTTAACTTTTTCAACGTTCTGAACTTTCTAAGAGCTACTAAACAAGAGCTGTTATTCTCATAAAACAATTTGACAAGAGGAGCACGATCTTTTAATGATAGAGTCATTGCAACAGAACAATAGAGATTTTTCATTAAGTTATGAGAAACAAGTTCCGCTCTTCCTTTTTTTAGCAAACGTTTATTGCAACGCCACTGTCTTATGCAAATTTGCTGCAGCATTTGAAGAGCAATTATGCAAAATAAGTTAAATCCACATTTTGTGAAAAAAAGATACGGCTTACGTTAGAATTTAACATTGTTTCAATGGATGAAATTTTTTTCATTACTTGCATGCATATGATGATGAAAGATCGATTTTTAATTCAGAATTCGAAGAACAGCATATTGAACATTTATTACGTCATTAGCCAATGAGAAAGTCAACGTTTATTACTTTTGAATTGCATTCTAGTGTAGTAAAGCGCCAATTATTCTCCTAGCGGCGACTTTTTGAACTACTGTTTTTTTTCTTTACCAAACAAAATTCCTTTGCTCCACGAGTGTTCACGCAAAATTTCAAATCATTCTGACCAGTGCTTTTTATTTGAGACCATTTTCAAACTGGGAACTTTAATTATAATCACTCTGTATATATATATACATACCTAATATATACATGCATATATTGTGTTAGATAATTTCTATATACTATATAAATCACCATTAAACATTCAACATACAGTTCTTATTACTACTTTATCGAAAAATCTAAAGTTCAACGTAACGTCATACATGTGATCAATAACACTGTATTCCCAAACGCCTTAAGAAACACATCGATTTTCATTTGAGAGATATTGTGTCTATCCATTGAATATACTTTTGAGCCTCACATAGACTATTAGAGAAAAAGATGCTTGTGAAGGAAAAAAAGCTAGTTCCGGAGAAGATTATAAGCCGAAGAAAGCAAAAGTTGACACATGTTCCGAGTGATAACATGTCACAGATCGCCGTTGGAAAATGATGTATGGAAGCCATAAACATGTTTGGAAGACAGTTTTGATTTAGAGAGATATGATAAAAGTAGCCGTCTTTCCAGTTTTGGATAATCAAATATATGTTCAATTACTATATTAATTTCATAATTAATTGAATTTAATTGTTCAATGATTCAATTACTTTGAATGTTCAGTGATTAAATGACTGTGAATGTTTCAAGATTAAACGACTAGGATTGTTAAATGATTTAATGATATCGAACATTCAATGCTTAATGACCTCAATTTTCCAATGATTATGACTTTGATTGCTCAACGATTAAATGACTTCGAATGTCGAGTGATTAAATGAATTCGATTTTTCAACCATTAATAAAAATTTCAATTGTTCAATTGTTAAATAACGATTGTGTAATGATAAAATGACTAATAAACATTTAATAATTAAATCACTTCGATTGTTGAATGACTATATGACTTTGACTACTCAATGAATAAAGGACATCCACTGTTCAATGATTAAATTACTATCATTGTTCAATGATTAAATTATTTCGATTGTTCAATGATTAAATGACTTCTAATGTTCAGTATTTGCATGACTTCGATTGTTTAATGACCAATCATAACAGGGGCGGCATTTCAGCATTCCATTTCGGGGTGCGAGATTTGTATGTATGAAAATTCACAATATGGAATAAACAAAAGGTTTGCTAACAGGGGGGGGGATCACAAAATTGAATTAATGTTGAGAAAAATAATTGTTGTTAACACAATTTTTCTAAATGCAAATATCTATATTTATTTACCATATATTGAAGTTTTAAACGCCGGTTCTTAGAGTCTGGAAAAAGAGACAATTTTGTTACAATATCATCATAATACAGTGGTTGAACACTTGATTGAAATAGGCATCAGTGCGAAACGAACTAACAGTTTCAATAGTGGCTTTAGCCAAAGCTTGCACAATCTGAAAAAATTAAGATCAGATGACTGAAGATGCTTTGACAGAGTATTGTATTGATCAAAAACCCTGTTCAATACAAACAAAGTGAACAAAAATTCGAACGATGTTATGCATGTTAAAAAGGCTTCGACTCTTCCACCATTGAGAGAATCGTTTTCAGATAATTCTTCCAGTGTTAAAATTACCACTTCAAAATTATTAAGTAGTGCTTTTATGGCTTTAACTCTGGAAGACCACCTCGTATCACTTAGTGATTGTAGAGTTGAAGAGCCTCTAGAAAAAGTATTTGTTGATGAGCGAATCTTTTCGAAAATAGCATGTCTTTTATATGATGTTTCTATGAAAAGATATAATGCATTGAGCTGCTGAAATGCATTTCTAGCAGAAGGAATGGATGAGCATGCACTAACTACACATACATTTAATCGGATACCTTGAAATTTTCAAGTGAAAAGGATAACATAACCACTATCTTTTCCAGTTGAAAAGGATTCGCTTCAGCCGGAAGTGGGAACTTCAATGTGAAGGTTGGCGCTTTTGAAGCGCCATAGCGTGAGAAAACAAACTAGTGGACAGTCGATAAAAAAAGAGAGAAACCGATAGACGACGAGGAAAAATTTTGGGGCACGACCGTATATTGTTTTGCTGCCCCTGAATCATAATATTAGGTTCGCATTAGGCAAGGCATTGCCATTGATAAATTTGACAGTGGAGCTACAGAGTTTACCCTGGGAATGAGCTATGTTGCTTTCTCCCGAATAAAATATTTTGTGAGATGACTCATTGGCCCATGCTTTCTTATAGAGCATGGCCACGAGCGTAAATAAACAACCTGCATAGTAGGATGCGCAGAAACGTAAGGGCAAAATGGCATTATTTTTACCATAGCTGATAATGGTAAACAGACAATGATGGCAAATGAAAACTGAAACTGAGCCCATTAAATATCGAAATTTATATTTGTGTCGAATATAAGTTATTTAAAATACTTGAGTGACAATATATGTTTAAAGATTTCTGTTGCTAAAGTGTACTTTAAGTGATTTTACGTGAATGTACACTACTACTCATTTTTACCGTAGTCACTAGCTAGCGTTCTGAAGATGCATAAATTTTTACTGTAGTCACTTGCCAGCGTTCTGAAGATGCATAAATTTTTACCGTAGTCACTAGCCAGCGTTTTGAAGATGCATAAATTTTTACCGTAGTCACTAACCAGCGTTCTGAAGATCCATAAATTTTTACCCTAGTCACTAGCCAGCGTTCTGAAGATGCTTAAATTTTTACCGTAGTCACTAGCCAGCGTTCTGAAGATGCATAAATTTTTACCGTAATCACTAGCCAGCGTTCTGAAGATGCATAAATTTTCTAGAAAATTCTGCAATATCTATGCGGGTGAGAAGGGAAAGGTATATCACGAATTTTCTTAAAAAAACTCGTGTATATATGCTATTGAGAGTGAATATTCTATTTTCCGGTAAATTAAAAATATCCAAGAAGATAAATTTAGACGTCTCCTACTAAAATTAGAGTTTAAACGATTGTAAGTTTCTAGAGTAGTCGTTTTTAATGATAATTTCGTTTTGTTAATAATGAAAATTTCCATATTGCGCATATTACTTTCCTTATATACATATGATGTATAAGGAAAGTATTATGACGGGGTCGAAAATTCGAATTCAAGTTTTCAACGGTAGAGCACGTTTCTAGCATCCCTGAACACGAATGAGACGTTTTTGAGATGATGTCTGTGTGTGTGTGAGTCAGTGAGCCTGTGGAGAAGATAACTGACGAACGAATGGAGCGATTCGAACAAAATTTGGTACAAAAATTACAATCCCTGAATACTGGAAGTCTATTGCTTTTATATGCAATCGGATGTTCAGATCCCCCCCCCCCCTAAATTTTTGAGTGAAATTTTGAAAAAATCATAAAAAAATTAAAACCTTTAATAAAGTTACGTAAATAGTCATTTCTCATGTAATTTTTCATTAGAAAACGATTGATATAAATTTTAGAACCCTAGCACGAATCGTTCTCGAGATATTGCACATTTTTCAAAAAAATTATCAAAAAATCATATAAAATAAGAAAAAATGTTACCTATTGTGAAATATGTTCATTTTTCATAAGTAATATCATGCGATAAATTGGGTGACATCATTCTCGTGGATCTAGTTCGTTCCATTCATGAGAAAAGATACTTTGTGTAATAATTTTGTATTTGAACGTCAATAGTCATTTATTTGCTATAAGAATAACTTATTTATCCGCTCATAATGTTTGGCGAGATTTTGACGACGAATTTGGCGGAATGTCGACAACTTGGCGACTTTTTTAAATGTTGCCAAATTAACGAAAGTCTCGCTAACTGGATAAAAATGACGCTATATTAATGAAAATGACGACTAATTGACGAAAATTCAATATCTTAGACAGAATATAAGTATCTATAATAATATAAGAATAATCTATTTTTACTTTCCTTATATACATAATGTATAAGGAAAGTATTGTGACGGGGTCGAAAATTCGAATTCGAGTTTTCCACGGGAGAGCACGTTTCAAGCATCCCTGATCACGAATCAAACATTTTTGAAGTGATGTGTGTGTGTGTGTGTGTGTCAGTGAGTCTGTGGAGACGATAACTGACGAACGAATGGACCAATTTTAACCAAATTTGGCACAAAAATCACAATCCGTAAACACTGGAAGCCTATTGTTTTTATACGCAATCGAATGTTTAGAAACCCCCTAAATTTTCGAGTGAAATTTTGAAAAAATCGTCAAAAAATCAAAACCGCTAATAAAATTACGCAAATAGACATTTCTTATGTAATTTTTCATTTGAAAACGATTGACATAAATTTTAGAACGCTAACATGAACCGTTCTCCAGATATTGTGCATTTTTCAAAAAAATTATCAAAAATTAATATAAAATAACAAAAAAAATATTTCCTATTGAGAAACATGTTCAATTTTCATATGTAATACCATGCGATAAATTGGGTGACATCATTCTCGTGGATCTAGCTCGTTCCATTCATGAGAAAAGATACTTTAAGTAAAACTTTTGTATTTGAACGCCAATAGTCATTTATCTGCTGTAATAATAACTTATTTCTTAGTGCATAACGCTTGGCGAGATTTTGGCGATGAATTTGGCGGAATGTCGCCAACTTGGCGACTTTTTGAAATGTTGCCAAATTAACGAAAATCTCTCCTAATGGATAAAAATGACGCTAAATCAATGAACGACTAATTGTCGAAAATTCAATATCTTGGAAAGAATATTAGTATCTACTATAAGTAAAACTTATTTTTTTTACTGTAAAAGTAGTAAATTCATTACATTATATAAGGAAAGTCATGTGTTGACCACATCAGATTTTTTATTAATGTACTGGAAGTTGCTCATATTTTAACTCACGAGCAACCCCAGGTGTGTCTGTTAATGTTTGATAAAGTCGAAAGGAGAAGCACACTTTTGATATCTTACTGACATTCCATATCGAGTTAAAATAAATTAGTCAACTGCTAAGCAGAATTATCATATTATTTGAAGAAGTGAATATCACCTGAAAAACTGATATATTATTAAAATATCTTTCTAAAAGGGATAGACACATTCGAATTAGAAAACGTCGGTTCTCGTTAGATCACCGAAGTCAAACAGTATCGGGCGCGGTTAGTACTTGGGTGAGTGACCACCTGGGAACACCGTGTGCTGTTGGCACATTTCGGGCGCGGTAGCCCGGTGGTTTGCGCGCTGGATTTGCACGCTGCCACAACTGCCGCCGTGTTCATGCGGAGTACGATCACGTTAAACATGTGGGTCCGAAAGTCCCTCCGAGAGGTTGGTGGTAGGCGAAGGAGGGTACGGTCCCTGTGAATGCCTCCCCCCACTGGGTTCCAGTCTGAATTGGGTGGCACTTCCCGGCCGTCCAAACAGTTACCTTACACCTTTGTGGTAGGTCAGACGGTCTGGGTCTCTACAACAACAACACATTCGAATTATTTGTAAAAATGGGTGAGCAGATAGTTTAAAAGCCTTAAGAGGAATGTGCGAATGTTGATTTAAAAGAAAAATACGAATGTTGACTTACAGGGATATGGATTTAAAGGGATGTTGAAGACCGAGGCCGCCCGACGCATCGGAGGATTCGAGTAGCTATTTAGGCGGCCGGGAGGGTACTCAAAAGGAACGTGAAAATGTTGCCTTAAAAAGATATGTAAATATTAATTTAACAAGAAAGACCAATCATGCATATAGCATTGATTATGAAACACTTTCCAACTTCAATGCAATTTTATATAAACATCTCTAAAATGCGATACATTTCTCGGTAATATTTTTAAAATTTTCACAATACTACATTAATTTACAATATTTGAAAACTTCATCGAGAAAAATGAACTTCATTCAAATAACGGCATTGAAATATAAATTGCCTGGTTTAAACATTTCTAAAATGCAATATATTCCTCGGTAATATTTTTAAAATTATCGTAATTCTACAATGATTTATTATATTTGAAAACTTCATCGAAAACAAATTAACTTTATTCAAATGACGTCATCGAAATATAAATCGGCTCTATATAAAAGCAGCATTTCATTCATAAACATTTTTCCAATCCTTTCATTCAACACAATACTATAATAATTTATTTTATTTTAAAACTTAAAGCCATGGAGTACAAGTAATTTAACTCTATGCTTAAAACTTCATAAAAAATCGCCTGGGTTCTCTACGTAAAATCAATGAATGTTTCGTTCATATCAGCTATATTGCTGACTCCATGAGCTAAATAATTTTGCGTTGAAGAAATGCAGCAATTCTTATGCAATTTATTCTATATGTTTTGGTATTTACATTTTACATAAGCGAAAATTATGCTTCGTTGTAGACATAATCAAAGTTAGATGATCATTTAAACTCAAATATATTGTAATTGCGTTGTTTCAGTATGTAGATGCACAGAATTTAAGTAAAAATAAAGCGGTTTTAGAACGGATACAACACTAAATATGAATTAAAAAGATCTTTAACAATCACGATTTTGAGACAAGATGGATGCCATATTCTATTTTGAAGTGGGTCACGTGATCTCTTCATATAAAGGGTGTAATTATTATTTTAATTTTTATTTAAAAAACTACTGAAATTTTTTTTTATATATTTTATGGGATAATTTGAATATTTTCTAAAACTTTCGAAGCAATTCGCGAATTTTAAATGCACTTAAAAATGTTTGAAAAATTAGGCCCCATAGGGTTCAATGTATGTCATTTTTTCAACCTGGTTCAATCCAAAACTAATTGGGTGATATTATTCATTTATATTCCCATAGGTCCCGCAGACCGTCTGAACAACGTACTAAAATTTCATTGTGATAAAGTCATTTTTACGGCAGTTATCGTGCTAACGGACAGACAGACAGACAGAATGAACAAAGTCATAAACACTTTTCAACTATGTTGTAAAGTGTTAAAAATGATATGCGAATGTTGACTTAAAAGTGATGCGAAAATGTTGACTTAAAAAAAGATGCCAAAATGTTAACTTAAAAGGGAATGAAAATGTTAATAGCGTAGGAAGCACTGTATTACTTTCCTTATATACATAATGTATAAGGAAAGTATTATGACGGTGTCGAAAATTCGAATTCGAGTTTTCGACGGGAGAGCACGTTTCAAGCATCCCTGATCACGAATCAAACATTTTTGAAGTGATGTGTGTGTGTGTGTCAGTGAGTCTGTGGAGACGATAACTGACGAACGAATGGACCGATTCGAACGAAATTTGGTACAAAAATCACAATCCGTAAATACTGGAAGCCTATTGTTTTTATACGCAATCGAATGTTCAGAACCCCCCTAAATTTTCGAGTGAAATTTTGAAAAAATCGTCAAAAAATCAAAACCGCTAATAAAGTTATGCAAATAGACATTTCCTATGTAATGTTTAATTAGAAAAAGATTGGCATAAATTTTAGAAAGCTAACATGAGCCGTTCTTGAGATATTGCACATTTTTCAAAAAAATTATCAAAAATCATATAAAATAAAAAAAAATATTTCCTATTGAGATACATGTTCACTTTTCATATGCAATACCATACGAAAAATTGGGTGACACCATTCTCGTGGATCTAGCTCATTCCATTCATGGAAAAAGATACTTTGAGTAATACTTTTGCATTTGAACGCCAATAGTCATTTATCTGCTGTAAGAATAACTTATTTCTCCGTCCATAACGGCTTGGCAAGATTTTGGCGACGAATTTGGCGGAATGTCGCCAAGTTGGCGACTTTTTTAAATGTTGCCAAATTAACGAAAATCTCGCCAAATGGATAAAAATAACGCTACATCAATGGAAATGACGACTAATTGAAGAAAATTCAATATCTTGGAAAGAATATAAGTATCTACTATAAGAATAACATTTTTTTAAACTGTAAATGTAGTAAATTCATTGCATTATATAAGGAAAGTCATGTGTTGTCCACATCAGATTTTTATATTTTGTGAATAAAGTGATATACATTGATTTATCTGAGAATCTCGAAATAAAATTCACTGTTGTCATAAATAACACGGTGTTCCTACCCATCTAAGGAAAGACACACATTGGACTTCAGTTGAAGGATGCGTTTCTTTTTATTGAATATGCTCTTAGATCTCTGGAGAATGCTGCGAGTAAATAATGCTCCTGAAAGAAAAGCATGTTCTCGGGCAGATAACAAGTTAAAGAAAGCGAAAGTTGACACTTGTTTAGAGTGATAATAAGTTACAGATCGCCGCTGGAAAATGATTTATGTAAGTTGAGGAAATATGTACGAAAATAGTTTGGATGTATTTTCGGAAGAGAGTAACGAAGACGGTAACCGTCGGCCTTGTGATGTCAGATAGACATATCGTTATAGATACATTGTTTTGCTCTCACAAGGCTGATTGGGCTGCTTTAATGGGTAAATGCTGTGATATTTTTATTAAAGGGGTACCTAAATTAAAGAAGATATAAAAATCTGATGTGGGCAGCACATGATTTTCCTCCAGACTCAATTTCATATTTTCTTTATTTCTTTAATAATTCATTAGATTGAGTTTAATTGAACCAAATAACACTAAATTTGCATTCTTAATTCAATTTTTGTTTTTATTTGGTAATTGGACATTTTTACGAAATCGGCGTAAAAAAAATGCAAGAAATCTCAAATATCTTGAGAACGGTTAGTCCTAAAGTATAATGGAGTGTGTTATATTAGTTTTCTCTTCAAAAATTGCGTATAAAACAAGAATTTAATTGATACATATGAGTATATACTACTTAGTCTCTTTTTTAAGATTTTGGCGAGCCATTTCGTAAAGTAGGCAGATTATTCTTTTCCGAATCGTACCAAAATCTAATCATCAACACCAGAGTATCCCACAAGTAACTTATCTACCAAATTTTGTGAAATTTGGTCAATTAGTGTTTTAGCTAGAGCGGATAAATGAAATTTTTAGGGGCCATTTCGCAAAAAAAGGCGGGTTCGGTTTTTACGAATCGTACCAAAAACTAATCTGCACCAGGGTCACATCCAAACGACTTGCCTACCAAATTTTATGAAATTCGGTTCATTCGTTTTTGAGTTAGAGTGGATACCTACATTGCACAGACATACAAACAGACACACAGACAGACAGACAGACACATAGACAGACACACAGACAGACAGACAGACAAATAGACAGACACACACACAGACGTCACGCTAAAAATAGTTTTTTCTTATTCTAGAGGTCTCGAAATGTGTAGATCCGTCGAAAACTCGAGTTGCGATTTTTGAAATGATTCCAATACTTTCCCTATACATTACCATGTATTGCAGGGGAAGTAAAAATACTTTCCATTTTTTTAAATTTTGCCATACAATTATAGTTCAATATTTGTAACCGAATTGAACTAAATATTGTTATGAACATTTTCAATTGAACTTTCCTGAATCGTATCAAAATTTAATCAGCACCAGGGTGACCTACAAGTGACTGTACCAAATTTTGTAAAATTTGATCAATTAGTTTTTCAGTTACAGTGGATACAGGCAATTTTTGAGGGCCATTTCGCAAAAAAAGGCGGGTTGGTTTATTCCGAATAGTACCCAAAACTAATCAGCACCAGGATCACATACAAGTGACTTACCTACCAAATTTTATGAAATTCGGTCCATTAGTTTTTGAGTTAGAGAGGATACATACATTGCACAGACAGAAACACACACAGACGTCACGCTAAAATTTTTTTTTCATATTCTAGAGGTCTCGAACGTGTAAAAACGAAACTCGAGTTGAAATTTTCGACATGATTCCAATACTTTCTCTATGCATTACCATGTATTTCAGGGAAAGTAATAATGTACAAAATTTTGAGGCCCTCTCTAAACACGAGGCCCCAAGAGGTCGCTTGGGCTGCTTGGTCTCCGGGACGCAACTGATCTTCTGTTATCATTAGCTTGCTTCTCCAGAAAATCTTTTTTGTGGAGGGGTGGATTTGAGGGGAGTTGGTAACCAGATATTGTATTTCCTATTTCCACCAAATAGTACAATAGTATATGACAAAACAACATATTATATTTATTTGACGTGAATAGCATCTATGCTTGGGTATCAGTGACGGAAATCGGAGTACTATGAAAAATGTAAGCTCTTTAGACACTTATATATCAATATTTGTAAAAGTTTAAATGATTTTACTTGGTTTGTCGGATATAAGTTACAGATAATGAATATATGAAAATACTTTCTATATTTTAATATTTTGAATTTTTTTTCGAGAAAAGGGATATCCGAAAGCATCATGAGTCTGAGCGAGTGTTTTTAATATTTTCTAACATAGTTTAAAGTGCTTATGACTTTGTTCATTCTGTCTGTCCGTTCGCACGATAACTGCTGTAAAAATGACGTTATTAAAACGAAATTTTTGTACGTTGTTGAGATGGTCTATGGGACATATGGGAATGAAAATGAATCATATCACCCAATTAGTTTTGGATTGAACCCGGGTTGGAAAAATGAAATACATTGAACCCTATGGGATTTAATTTTTCAAACAATTTTTAACGAAGTTAAAATTCACAATTTTCTTCGAAAATTTTGGGAAATATTCAAATTACAGTATAAAATATGTAAAAAAAAATTCAGCATAATATGTTGGGTAGTTTTTTAAATAAAAATTGAAATAATAATTACACCCATGATATATGAAGAGATCACGTGACTCATTAAAAAATAAAAAAAATCTGATTTGAGCAACACATGACTTTCCTTATATAATGCAATGAATTTACTACTTTTAGAGTAAAAAAAATAGGTTTTTCTTATAGTAGATACATACATTCTTTTTTACTGATGGCTCCTCTGACAGATCCGTCAACAATGGAGGTGCTGGAATTTTCATCCTCTTTCAGATGGCAGAAATTGCAAACACAAAATAAATACAGGAATAATAGCCTCTAACTGCACTAGTGAACTCTTGGCGATTAAAGAAGCCCTCGCCTTATACCTGAATGACTCTCAATCTATAGATTCTACAGAAGGAAAAGCAATTTTTTCAGATTCTAAATCCGCTTTAGAAGCTATCAGAAACGGAGAGACCAACATCACATCCGAAATTTTAGTCCTTCTCGAAAGGTTGCACAGCAGGGGAAAATCCTGTGTCCTACAATGGATACCTGCACATGTCAACATTGAGGGAAATGAATGTGCGGATTCTTTGGCCAAAGAGGCTAGAGAACTAGATCATAAGTGCACCACAATCACACTTGCTGATGCTAACGCAGTGGCCAGATATAGAATTATGACACACGGATAAGAAACACCTTTTAACAGAACTCGATTCTCCCAGAAATATAACATCCACTATTGCCAGGCTAAAGAACTGAGCATTATAGAGGCATGAAGATCCATCCGGACAAAACAAGAACCTATGTCCCTTGTAAAAACTGCCCCGAAGTCCAGCCCACGCCTAACCACATCTGGGAATGTCCAACTGTTGCGGTATATCTTTTGAAGATTGGCATAGTTCCACTCAGGGATTCATTACGGGAGATCCTCTACAGCTGGGATGCACCGGCATTGGCAGAGACTGTGATCAATGCTTTTGAAGGAATCTAGACCACTACTCCACTACAATATTGCTTATCCATGGACACGCGAACAACAACAACATACATTCTTTTCAAGATATTGAATTTTCGACAATTAGTCGTTATTTTCATTGATTTAGCGTCTTTTTCACCCATTTGGCGAGATTTCCATTAATTTGGCAACATTTAAAAAAGTCGCACAGTTGGCGACAATCCGCCAAATTCGTCGCCAAAATCGTCGCCAAGCGTTATGGACGGAGAAAGAAGTTATTCTTCTAGCAGATAAATTACTATTGGCGTTCAAATACAAAAGTATTACACAAAGTATCTTTTCTCATGCATGGAACGAGCTAGATCCACGACAATGATGTCACCAAATTTATCGCATGATGAAAAGTGAGCATGTTTCTCAACAGTTAATATTTTTTTTAATTAATGGAATTTTTTGATATATTTATTTGAAAAATGCGCAATATCTCCAGAACGGTTCATGCTAACGTTCTAAAGTTTATGTCAATCGTTTTCTAAGGAAAAACTACATAAGAAATGTCTATTTGCGTAACTTTATTAAAGGTTTTGCTTTCATGATTTTTTCAAAATTTCACTCGGAAATTTATGGGAGTTCTGAACATTCGATTGTGTTTTAAAGCAATAGGCTTCTAGTATTTACGGATTGTGATTTTTTTACCAAATTTTATTCGAATCGGTCCATTTCGTGAGATATCGTTTCCATAGTCTCACTGACTCACACACACACACACACACACACACACAGACACACACACAGACATCACCTCAAAAATGTTCGATTCGTGATCAAGGATGCTTGAAACGTGCTTTCCCGTCGAAAACTCGAATTCGAATTTTCGACCCCGTCACAATACTTTCGTTATACATTATGTATATAAGGAAAGTAATAATGTATAAGGAAAGTATTGCGACGGGGTCGAAAATTCGAATTCGAGTTTTCGACGGGAGATCACGTATCAAGCATCCCTGATTGTGAATCGAACATTTTTGAGGTGATGACATTAGAAAACGATTGAGAAAAATTTTAGAACGCTAACATGAACCGTTCTCGAGATATTGCACATTTTTCAAAAAAATTATCAAAAAGTCATATAAAATAAAAAAAATATTTCCTATTTAGAAACATGTTCACTTTTCATATATAATACCATGCGATAAATTGGGTGACATCATTCTCGTGGATCTAGCTCGTTCCATTCATGAAAAAAGATACTTTAAGTAATACTTTTGTATTTGAGCGCCAATAGTCATTTATCTGCTGTAAGAATAACTTATTTTCTCGTCCATAACGTTTGACGAGATTTTAGCGATGAATTTGGTGGAATGCAGCCAACTTGGCGACTTTTTTAAATGCTGCTAAATTAACGAAAAACTCGCCAAATGGATAAAAATGACGCTAAATCAATGATGGCTCATTGATGATGATGACATGGAAAATGACGACTCATTGACGAAAATTCAATATCTTGGAGTCGAGATATTGCACATTTTTCAAAAAAATTATCAAAAAGTCATATAAAATAAAAAAAATATTTCCTATTTAGAAACATGTTCACTTTTCATATATAATACCATGCGATAAATTGGGTGACATCATTCTCGTGGATCTAGCTCGTTCCATTCATGAAAAAAGATACTTTAAGTAATACTTTTGTATTTGAGCGCCAATAGTCATTTTTCTGTTGTAAGAACAACTTATTTCTTCGTCCATAACGCTTGGCGAGATTTTGGCGACGAATTTGGCGGAATGTCGCCAACTTGGCGACTTTTTGAAATGTTGCCAAATTAACGAAAATCTCGCCAAATGGATAAAAATGAGGCTAAATCAATGATGACTCATTGATGATGACGACATGGAAAATGACGACTCATTGACGAAAATTCAATATCTTGGATAGAATATAAATAACAACTATAAAAATAATCTAATTATTTTTACTGTAAAAGTAGTAAATTCATTGCATTATATAAGGAAAGTCATGTGTTTCCCACATCAGATTTTTTTTACCTCGGGTTAGGCTCCTGCTACTACTATTTTTACCCAGGTTAGTATCCTGTGTGGTCGTTATCCTCTCAATTTGAAATCGGCGCTTAATCTTTCAGAGTCCACTGGTACTAGTCGTACTAGGGTCATTTTCAGACCTCCGACATCTTTGCACTAACCTACAGGGCTGCTTTGTTCGGGCACCATTGTAAAGAACCTTGCTGTCGAACCCGGATCTTCGAATTGGTCAGCCGACCCTCTACCATTAAGCTATTGGGACGAAATTGCAAGTTATCGTTAAGTGTACATGTTATTTAGGCGTTCTGGTTCTGAGATTTTCGACACATTCACGAATGTTATTCTCCTTAGAATATTGCCACTATGAAATATCTATTCACAAAAAAATGCTTAGGAAACTAAAACGACACATTTCAGGAGAATCTCTCGTGGCCCGGTATATTGGATACCAGGGCCGGTGCCGGGTCGCTTCTTGGCGGCTGAGAAATACAGTGTCATACGACAAATGGGACTGGTCATTTGGCAGTCGTGTTAATAAAACTTAAGGGTTGTGAAGGCAATTTGATACATTTTTGTTATCGGAGGGCTTCTATCTTTTAGGCATTATGGAGTCTACGTCAAATTTTAACGCGGTTACTGGGATTTAGCTTTAAATAAAGATACATTTAAAGGTTTTAATGATATTATTTTATCTTTGGTTGTGGACTTCCTTAAAACAAGGTAGGATCAAACACTTCGGAGAGTGTGCTGATATCTCCAACCCTGATCAGTGAACTGTAATCATTCGCGTTCGTCGAAAACGGAAATGACGTTTGAAGAACAACGTGCGAATATCAAATTCTGCCCGAGTTTGGGGAATTTCGAAAATCATTGCATCTGCTGCAGCAGGTGCAATGTTTCTGTCGGCGATTTCCGAAAGAAAAGAAGAAATCCCAGTCCATGACGTCAGCGTAACGTGAGGATGACGTGAGCCCAGAGTTTCCAGAATTTAACATTTAGAAGAAGGGTTGCCATATTTTGCGATTTATTACCAATTTGGCGACATTTGGCAACTTCCGGAATGTTCCAGAAACTTCTCGATAGAACGATTATTCTTTGAGATAGAGATTTCCAGAAGTTTCTATGGATAGACTCTAGAATAGGAGTCATCACTGAATAGGAGATCAGTTGACGAGTTGATAATATATGAGCTACAGTGAACTGTGACTTTTGTCAATGTTTTGAGAATACTAGCTGTTGTTTTGTTGTTGTGTAGGCCCAGACCGTCCGACCTACCAGAAAGGTGTAAGGTAACCGTTTGAACGACCGGGAAGTGCCACCCAATTTAGACTGGAACCCAGTGGGGGAGGCATCCACTGGGACCGTAACCTCCTTCTCCTACCACCAACCTCTCGGAAGGACTTACGGACCCACATGTTTAACGTGATCGTACTCCGCATGAACACGGCAGCAGTTGTGGCAGCGCGCAAATCCAGCACGCAAGCCACCGGGCTATCGCGCCCGAAATATGCCAACAGCACGCGGTGTTCCCAGGTGGTCACCCACCCAAGTACTAACCGCGCCCGATGCTGCTTGACGTCGGTGATCTAACGAGAACCGGTGTTTTCAGCACGGTAGGGCCGTTGACAGTTGTTGTTTTGTGAAATTATTTTCACCAGTATTTTGAGAATATTTTAGCTTATTTTGTGTGATTAGTGGAGCATTTAAGTACTGTTTGATTGCATACTGTTCCTGTTTACAATGTACTTGCGAATAAACGTCAGTTATTTAAAAAGTTGGCATCGTTCTTGTCAACCTCACGTTTCAAGAGGATATGTTCGTAGCAATATTCAATGTTTGGTAATTCAACGCTGAAAAACGCATAAAACCGCGAAACTGGTCCATGAGTATTGATATCTGCAATAGAAGCGTGGCGCAATCAAGTAAAAATCTATAACTTTTTTCTCTGGATTTATGGGAGCATTGTAAAATTCATGATTGATGTATTCATGACGGTACCTCTAACCCACTTTGCTTATCATTGTAGGCTGCTGGTGTCTGGGCTTGTTGTCAAGCCAGGGTACCCTTCCATTTGGAAGGAGCGAACGCCTTCTACAAGATTCCTGGCAAGTTACTGCTGTTCACCGGCTCTATGCTAATCATAATGGGTCTGTTCTTAGTCTTCGAAGCCTCAAGACTGATAGGAGTTGGCATTATTTCGGTCAGTACATGGTTTGGGATAATTATTTTTTCAAACAGTGCGCCTTACATGTTGATATTTAAATTCTTATCTTTCATCTATATACTAGACCAGCAGAAGCACTCGACACTGCCTCGAATAATCTTGAATAATGAAAGAATATGCTTGTTTGTGTGCATGTGGGATATCTAAGTATCGGAAGCGACGGAATTTGGTACAGAGGTACTTCAGGACCCAGGAAAATATGCCTCGGCGCGATATTCTCTTAAAATTTTAAGTTCTTAGTTATGTTACGTTTTATCACGATTTTGAGCGATTTTCACACAAATCGGCTCCTTAGTGATCAAAAATACTATCACAGAGATTCCATCTTGACATCATTGGAAAAATCGAAGAATGATTTTGAACCAAATCCGTTGGACAATTTCTTCATATTTTTAAATACACCGAAATTTTCATTTTTTAGGTTATCTGATACTTATGTCGCCGTATCCGAAAAGAAAAGATTAGCGCAATTCTATAGTTTGGCAAAAAAAGTTGTGTGTATATCACACATTCCAACAATATTTTTAATTACTAAATTATCTTATTTTTTCTGATCTTTTAAGCAAACGCATAAAAGCCGAGATTTTTGATTCCTCTCGGAGATGGGCGTCTTTCTTCGGTAGAGAGTGGACTTTTCTGCGCTTGTTTGCCTTGGAACTCACGGTGAATCTTAAGCCGCGCCTTCGATTCTGTTACGTTTAATTTAATTTAATTTAATTTATTTATTTATTTATTTATTTTTTTTTTCCTTTCCACTCTTGCTGAACGCAGAAATTGAAGAAGCTTGAAGAGGCGATTCTGTAAAGGTATTATTTAAGTATCCGGCTCTTATCTGGGGACCGGGCATCGTCGGGTAATTTGTATGTCGGGAATTTATCATAAAATGCTGAAATTTTGTACATCGCCTTATAAGTGTGTGGGACACATTTTTCTCATTGGAAATGGTTTTGTACGGGAGCTGTATAAAAATTTAAATTATGTATTTCTTAAAATTTAATTCCCTTGAAAATTTTAAACGATTTCATAAAATTCTGTACCTTTTTTCACACAACTTTGTAATTTATTATATATGTCTAAGATCATATATATATATATATATATATATATATATATATATATATATATATATATATATATATATATATATATATATATAAATTAAAATAAATACAAAAGTGCAGGAGTGTGAATCAGTAACCACAGTATCAAACCGCGAGCAATATAAAAGCGTGTAGTGAATGGCAAAAAGCAACGAGGAAGGGCCGGAAAAGTAGAGCACGGAGAGGCCAGGACAAGAAAAATATATTAAAGAATAGTATATCTGCCAGAAACGTCTTCAGGGGCACATTCTAGACAGACATACTAAAATCCGTTGTTTCTATGATTGCATAAAAACACGTGGTTAAAATATTATGCAATCTGTGCCCAACAACGGAATAACGAGAATAACAGAAAAAAGCCAAATAGGATAAAATTCAATTATAAAACATAAAATATAAAATACCACATTGACATGAACATGAAAAATATAGCGCACAAATATACAAACTTGCAAAAAAGAGCAACTCACATGTCGAAAGGTCGCCACCGTGAATAATCTTCAAATAAGTCCACCACATGCTACAGTCTGAACGCTCACCTCGCTTAATACCACGTGGGAATAAACCAGACCAGAGGAAGTGAATGTAGCAGTACATACTTTCGGAGAGATAAACCCAAGAGTTTAGAAACTGACCGAGATGTGACCACGATTATCGAAAATATTGAAAGAATGGATAACACTGTTTTTTGGAGCCGTAGCCTGTTTTTGGTTTTATTTGCTTTTTAGATATCCGCCTTAACGGTTTTATGAGTGTTTTAAACTTTTTTCTTTACCCGCCGAGGCGGTGTTTTTTTAAAAAAAATTTTACGTTTTTAGTGCAATCGAAATTACTGTTTTTTAATATTTTTACATTTTTATTTTTGCCCGCCGGGGCGGTGTTTATTTTATGGTGTTTCCACGACTTTAGAATACTGTACTTATACTGCGATCTACAAATAAGGTGTATATATATATATATATATATATATATATATATATAAAACAGGCAGACGATAATTAGCTAGATATTTCAGAAATGAAAGCTGGAACTTTCATAAACGCCTGTAATTGTGTAAATTATTAATAAAGCAGTGGAAAAAAATGAGCGAAGGTTGCAGAATGATTTACAGTATAACCGATCATCATAGACCAACTAAACAGGCATTTTAATTCCTGTTGCTCCTGGAAGAGGCGTGGGAGAATAAAACTTGCATAAAAACAATTTCTGGATATTGTTTTATTGCTTTAAAGTTTACCAAATTAGATTGCGCATTTCAGGACATACTAAGCCTGGAAACGTATACTGGAATTTTCGATTTTATATATTAACGAGGTACAAAATTTGAAATATTTTTAGCTATAAACCTGATCCTTATTAAGCCTAGCAAACAAGGGAGACTGGTTTGTAACTTCATCAAACCGCAGTCGAGTTACAAGTAATCAGGACAAAGACAAACTAGTTTTTAACACTGTCCAACATAGTTGAAAAGTGTTTATAACTGTGTTCATTCTGTCTGTCTGTCCGTTCGCGCGATAACTGCCGTAAAAATGACTTCATCAAAATGAAATTGTAATATGTTGTTGAGACGGTCTGTGGGGCATAAGGGAATGTAAATGAATAATAATACCCAATTAGATTTGGATTGAACCCGGGTTGAAAAAGTGAAATTACATTGAACCCTATGGGGCGTAATTTTTCAAACATTTTTTAAGCTAAGTTAAAATTCACAAGTTCATTCGAAAATTTAAAAAAATATTCAAATTATCCTATAAAATATGCAAAAAAAATTCAGCAGAATATAATCGATAGTTTTTTAAATAAAAAATAATTACACTCATATTATATGAAGAGATCATGTGACCCACTTCAAAATAAAATATGGCATCCCCCTTTTTTTCCCAGGGTAAAAATCGCAAATTTTAAAGTTCTTTTACATTTATATATAGTGTTCCATCCGAGTTGTATAAGAATTGCGCAATTTTTTTCACGCAAAATTATTTAGCTTTGGAGTCTGGAATAAAAGTGACATGAATGAAATATTCATAGTTTTTACACAGCTAGCCCGACGATTTATATTTAGATGCCGTCATTTGAATAAAGTTAATTTTTTCCATGAAGTTTTAAGTTTTCAAATACAATAAATAACTGTAGTACTGTGATAATTTAAAATATATCACCGCTGACTGTATCGCATTTTAGAGATGTTTAAATAAAATTTCATTTCTGTTGGAAAATGCTTCATAATCAATTCTTTATGCATGATTGATTTTGTTTCATTTTCGCCATTTTCTGTGGGGTGATAAAAATTTACATCAGAATATTTCTTGGTCCCAGCTTCATTGTCTGCAAAAAGATACAATCAAAATCCCCTTCACGGATCAGGAGATATTTATTTTAAACATATAAGGGCACGGGGTAGAGTAAATTTTGAAAGAAATGTGATGACACGGAAGTATGTAACGAAAATGACTGCATATTATTACGAATACGTAGCAGAGAATTATTGCTATAATATAAAGGTCATGGACGCTTTACCGGGGCGGCACATTCCGTAACCTTGTCAACGAATTTGAGGCATATCGCAAATCTGGCGACTTTTGGCGAGTTCTTGAAACTTCTCGAATTTTGTAGATTGGCTAGGAACTTTAAGAGTTGCATACTTCTTCCAGAACTTTCCACAGAGATGGTTTGTATATAAGCTCACCATCATACAGTTGGGTTGTTGACTTGATACGAGTAAAAGTATCTGCCTAATTCAGTTCAGAATATAATACATAATTATTCTTTTGATTATATATACACTTTAAGCTATATCATAAAACAATACTGGTAGAAAAATGTAAAATACTTTGGATCTGCAGTACGTCAGTATGCGATTATTACTTGCGCCTACCATAAGCTCGCCTGGTGGAGTGAGTGACTGTACATATCCAAACGTTTCTTAGTCAATATTTTCGTCTTTTGTGGTTCTGTTTAATAAGCTACATTTTATTGATGTATCGAAATTATATAATTTTAAAAAAAAATCTGATGTGGGCAGTACATAACCTTCCTTATATAATGCAATGAATTTAGTACTTTTACAACAAAAACAAAAATAGATTATTCTTATAGTAGATACTTATATTCTTTCCAAGATATTGAATTTTCGCCAATTAGTTTTCAATTTTATTGATTTAGCGTCATTTTTATCCACTCAGCGAGATTTTCGTTAATTTGCAACATTTAAAAAAAGTTGCCAGGTTGGCGACATACTGTCAAATTCGTCGCCAAAATATCGCCAAGCGTTATGGACGGAGGAATAAGTTATTCTTATATTTGATAAATGACTATTGGCGTTCAAATACAAAAGTATTACTCAAAGTATCTTTTCTCATGAATGGAACGAGCTAGATCCACGAGAATGATGACACCAAATTTATCGCATGATATTACATATGAAATGTGAACATGTTTCTCAACAGTTAATATATATATTTTTTTAATTTATGGGATTTTTTGATAAATTTATTTGAAAAATGTGCAATATCTCGAAAATGGTTCATGCTAGCGTTCTAAAGTTTATGTCAATCGTTTTGTAAGGAAAAATAACATAGGAAATGTCTATTTGCGTAACTTTATTAGCGGTTTTGTTATGTGTTGTGATATTTTGATGATTTTTTCAAAATTTCACTCGAAAATTTGGGGGGGTTCTGAACATTCGATTGCGTTTGAAAATAATAGACTTCCAGTATTTATGGATTGTGATTTTTTTACCAAATTTCATTCAAATTGCTCCATTTGTTCGTGAGATATCGTCTACACAGACTCACTGACACACACACACACACAGACATCACCTCAAAAATGTTTGATTCGTGATCAGGGATGCTTGAAACGTGCTCTCCCGTCGAAAACTCGAATTCGAATTTTCGACCTCGTCACAATACTTTCCTTATACATTATGTATATAAGGAAAGCAAAAATCAAAACATTTTAGGAAATCAAAATATATTGAAGCCTTTCTTTAGGTACCTTGTATCATGGTTCCACACAACACGCACACCAACTTTTTCCTATTCGAAATATTCGAAAAACACATTTCCCATCAATTTACACACACAAACAACACATAAGTACTGTATGACCTCAAAACAAACTGCAATTACTACACCACCCCTTAACAAAAGTCAATTACATTACGACATATTAGACAACCGCACTCTAATAATGCGCAATTTCTATACGCTCCCTTACAAAACGTACCTGACCTACGAATATTGAAACTTTTCTATATTTTGAATCAAAAATACTAAACGGATAATTCCCACAAGCGCGACAGGAGTTATCGAAGAAATTAAATTTGATTCTCTGAGATATTAAATTTATCATTAGATCGAAATTAGTTTTGCCAAAGATTCGTGGAAGATACATATACATACCAGCACAGATCATAAAATAAATAATTTTAGTAAAAAAAAAATATCGCACTGGATTTCCGTTTGCACCTGCAATCCCTTTTGCAACATGAAACAAAAACTCTCTCGGACAAAAAAACTTTTTCGCTTTTTCAAATGAAACAACTTCAAAATACCTCAGAACTTGAAATTATTTTTATATATTCATAATCTGTACTATATTTCCGACAAAACAAGTTACACTTGTTTATATTTTTATCGATTAGGTTCGAGATATAAGCTCCTCCAAAGCTTTTAAATTTTTCGCAAAGTTCCGACTCCAGCTAGAGATGCCCAACGCATAGATGTTATTCGTATAAAAAATTGTCCAATATTCGGCTTCTACATTGTTATCACACGTTAAACATTTTCTCTTTTATATTATTGGAATATTTGTAACTACCTCACAACAATGGTCATAACCAGTTAAAAGGTCTTGCAGAGATTTGAAAAACGAGTACATTATATCGCGGGCCTAGGACGGGCTGACCCGATACGGTTGAAAATCTAAAGAAAAGAAAAAAAAGAAATATACCACAAAATAAAAAACAAAAACGCAATGTGCAGAGTTTACATCTACGATAAGAACTTTTAATTTCGCCCCAGTAGCTCATCGATGTAATCCGTGGTTTGATTTCCGGCTAGGGCAGAAAAGTTTATTATAATAGAGTCTGAAAAAATTTATTCTGCAGGTTTGTGCAGTGATGTTGAGGGTCTTCTTTTTTGTTAGACCTAGACCGTCCGACATACCCGAATGTGTTAGGTAACTGTTTGGACGACCGGGACAGTGCCACCCAATTTACACCGGAACCCAGTGGTGGCAACATTTGGGAAGAACCGGAAATTGAGCTCGGATCCTCCGAGTGCAATCCCCATGCCTTAACCACTGGATCTATCCCCCCCTATATAGTCATTTGTACTGATTTTTAGAGTCTTACAGTGACCCTAGTACGACTGGCATGGATTTAGTGGAATCTGGTATATTGGGAGCCGATTTCAAATCGGGAGGTGAACGACCATGAAGGATACTAATCTGAGTAAAATTGGTAGGAGATAGAAAAGTGGACAAATCAGTAGGCGTTAGATAGCCAGATTGCCATGTTGCACGTCAATTTGACATTAGTGGTGAGAAACTTCAATCAATAAGTGCTTGCAATTTCGTCCCAGTAGCTCAACGGTAGAGCATCAGATGGCCAGTAAGAAAGTCTGTGGTTTGATTTCCGATTGGGGCAGTAAGGTTCTTTTAAAATGTTATACCAAATTTGAGATTTCTAGCTGCTTTGGTTCTTGAGTTATTCCCCATAACAAGTACATTCCTATGACGGTCCCAGGACTGGCTGGTCCGATAAGGTTCAAACTGTAAAGAATTCAATTGTACCACAAATGATCACAACAAGCCAAATTACCAAATTTTATGTCTCTACGATTAGTTGAATCTTGTTAGTTAGGGACTCCCTAGACTGTTACAAGTGTGATGGCTGTGTACCACTCGACAACAAATACGGCATCGGAGCACTGGTCCGTCCTCCTTCGAGGTAGTCATCAGCACGGAGAGAGAAGCGGAATTTGTCGCTAAAGACAGCATGCTTCCAATTAGAAACTGTCCAAGCTGACCGAGTTTGGCAATAATCCAGACGGCTCTGCCTATGTTGAGGGGTCAGTGGTAGGTGGCTTAACAGACGTCGACATCTAATCCCACCTTCTGTCAGTCGTCTCCAAATAGCATGCCTTGATACAGGATGCATCGAGGATCGAGAAGGCTGATAATGACGTTATTGATGTGAACGTGATTCCTCTCCTGACTGTACGATTATCTCGAGCAGTTGTCTGTCTGGGGCGCCCTGAGTCTCTGCGATGGCTGCATGTGCCTTGTCTGATCCACTGTTGTCAACACCGAGCAACTACCTTATCACTCCGATCAAGATTGCGACAGATACGTCTATTGAACCAACCAGCTTCACTTAGGCTTATGATGTGAGCTCTCTCTAAATCCGACAATTGTTCGTAGCGCAGTCGAGTAAGAAGTCTCAAAGGAATCTTTGTACGCAACTTGTAGTATCAAAGCTGAGAATCCAGTTCCAGATGCCCGTGAGCTAGAACGCTGGTCGTTTTAAATGCTGCACGATGCGCATTCCGTGATTGCACGATGCGCGTTGCATGATTGCACGATGCGCGTTGCATGATTGCACGATGAAGGTTGCATGTTTGCATGATGCGCATGAATTAAATGCGCGTTGCATAGGTCCTGTAACGTCATTGACGCTGACAGTTTGATCATTTGCGCAGTTCTTAAAACGATATTTGCATGCCGAGCTTCGTTGTTGTAGCTCAATTTTTTGTGGGTGCATATATATTTTTTGCAGCAGTGTGCACACACACACACATATATATATGTATATATATATATATACCTTCATCATCATCATCACCATAGATCTCTTTATCGATCCTCATCTTTTAACATCAATCCTCACGCTCAAATTTTTATAGATTCATACTAGCAGCATATTTTTTCCTATTTATCATCATTTGTTATTATCTTTATCATTTATCATTGACCCTTATCATTTGATACCGATCCACAATATAGGATCCTTATCGATCCATAGTCCTTATCGATCCGTTCTCGTCGATTCTCATCATCCATCTCTACCATCCTTATAATATTTATTTTTATTTGCCTTTACATTTTCACCAATCCTTATCAGATCGATCATTATCTTCAGCATTTTTCATTGAGAAATTCCCACTCTCTAAAATATTCTAATGCATGCAAATAAAATTCTTTCGTGCCGCCATAAGTCAATAATACATTTGTATGTGTGCCTTCCTTCCAAGAAAATCCTTTCTTTGCAGTCATTAAGTCTGAAAGTAAAACACACGCATTGAAATGGAAGGAGATTAAGGGACTTCAGTGTAAAAAATTCGAGGCTTAAGCGATGTTGTTAATAGGCTTAAGTCGACACGAAATCGGTTTAACTCTAATCCGCTATGTTCTTTAAATGATTGACAAAAGATTGTGCTTTTTATTGTCTTTCGACATCGCTTTTTCGGCGGCAATTGTGGAAGTGTTTTTAAAAGCGATGTCTGGATATTAGAGCACTCGCAACAAAATTTCGGAAATTTGTTTCAACAATTCGCTTTATTTCTATGCAGAACTTTTCCTTTTCCAACTTTTTGTTATTTTAGTTTCTTGTCGATTTTATGTGGATACATTCAATTTTATGTGGACACATTCGATTTTATGTGGATACGTTCGATTTTATGTGGAAACATTCGATTTTATTTGGATACATTCGATTTTATGCGAATACATTCGATTTTATGCGAATACATTCGATTTTATGTGGATACATTCGATTTTGTGTGGATGCGTTCGATTTTATGTGGATACATTCGATTTTGTGTGGATACATTCGATTTTATGTGGACATATTCGATTTTTTGTGGATACATTCGATTTCATGTGGATACATCATGGAGTTAGAGAGAAGGAGAGAAAACTCCTATAGATGAACCACTTGAAAATGCCATAACGCTTTGAACATTATATCCAGGTGTCGCTAGTGTTAGTAAAATACCCTTTGTTTCCATTTGCAACAATAGAAAGGGATAGTATTGGCTATTGAGTATATGTATTTATTATTATTTTTAATTTTTTTCTCTAATTATTAAATAATTAATCAATATTTTCTCACAGTTGCAGGACAGAGACCAGAACATAGGGAGATAAAAATAAATTGAAAGGGTAAATAATTTTAAATACGTAGGAATATTCTTTATTGTTTTAGTTCTAATTTACGTTGCGCTACTAATTTATTTCTGTAACATTGATAGTCTAAATAAATATTTCAAGCCTTTCATCATAAAAATACATACAATGCAGAGGCGCTTATCTTATCGCAGCGCCACCTGAATTATTGTCTCAAATGATATTGGCATTTTCTCAGTATTTAACTCCTTAATTTTACCTCCATGGGATACATTCACATAGCCAAAACAGCAAAGACATCTACCTTTTTTTTCTCACAAGGAAAAAAATTGATGTCATCTTTTTTTGAAAAAAAAAATGTATTTTTCTTCTCATGTAAGTCTATTGAATTTGTGAACCCAAACGTTTAGATCCGTCGAAAACTCGAGTTTTGATTTTCGATCCCATTTCAATATTTTATACAGGAGGTTTAAAAAGATTCCACCACTAAATTATTCGTAGATCCATTAGTCGTAATTCCAACTTAAATAAAAAAAATCTGATGTGGGCAACACATGACTTTCCTTATATAATGCAATAATTTACTACTTTTACATTTAAGAAAAATATTATTCTTATAGTAGATATTTATATTCTTTCCAAGATATTGAACTTTCTTCAATTAGTCGTCATTTTCATTGATTTAGCGTGATTTTTATCATTTTGGCGAGATTTTTGCTAATTTGGCAATTTGAAAAATGTCGCTAAGTTGGTGACATTCCGCCAAATTCGTCGCCAAAATCTCGCCAAGCGTTATGGACGGAGAAATAAGTTATTCTTACAGCAGACAAATGACTATTGGCGTTCAAATACAAAAGTATTACTCAAAGTATCTTTTTCTATGAATGAAACAAGCTAGATCCACGAGAATGATGTCACCCAATTTATCGCATGGTATTACAAATGAAAAGTGAACATGTTTCTCAATAGAAATTTTTTTTTTATTTTATATAACTTTTTGATAATTTTTTTTGAAAAATGTGCAATATCTCGAGAACGGTTCATATTAGCATTCTAAAATTTATATCAATCGTTTTCTAATGAAAAATTACATAAGAAATGTCTATTTGAGTAACTTTATTAGCGGTTTTGATTTTTTGACAATTTTTTCAAAATTTCACTCGAAAATTTCGGAGGTTCTGTACAGTCGATTGCGTATAAAAACAATAGGCTTCCCGTGTTTACGGATTGTGATTTTTGTACCAAATTTCGTTCTAATCGGTCCATTCGTTCGCCAGTTATCGTCTCCACAGACTCACTGACACACACACACATATACACACAGACATCACTTCAAAAGTGTTTGATTCGTGATCAGGGATGCTTGAAACGTGCTCTCCCGTCGAAAACTCGAATTCGAATTTTCGATCCCGTCACTATACTTTCCTTATACATTATGTATATAAGGAAAGTAATATATGAAGACAACTTTAAGTTACATGGTTTTAGTAAAATGAACTAAAAAGTTAAAAATGATTTTTAGCTATCACAACGTTCTTGGTAATACCTGACTAAATATAAAATCGTGGGGTGCCTATAAGTGAATTGTATTCGAACAATAACGGAATTTTAAAGAGCAATAGAAGTGATAAAGTAGAAATGACATATAATAACGGATTTTTAAATCAAAACTGTCGAAGAGAAACTTAAACGAATTGAATGCAATCATTCTTATATATGCTATTTAATATGTCATATGTTATCGCACTTTTGTTGTATACGGATGTATGTACGACAAATTTCCGTAAGGGAGGGGGAGTTTCCAAATCACGACCTGTGATTTGCACATCACTGACGTGCTGGAGATCACCTCAACTGGACACCACAACAATGTGCTCTTCACGGATAGAGTCGCAGTTTGATGCACAGAGTGATTCTGGACGGTGTGGAGATGTGTTGGCGCACTTATCTCCTCATCTTCCCTGGCGATACTATGATTACAGTGCGGTATAGTCATAGCAATATAGCTAAACTGCTTTTTACTTTCCCTGCAATACATGGTAATGTATAGGGAAAGTATTGGAATCATGCCGAAAATCGCAACTCGAGTTTTCGATGGATCTACACGTTTCGAGACCTCTAGAATACGAAAAAATCTGATGTGGGCAACACATGACTTTCCTTATATAATTTATTGAATTTACTACTTTTATAGTAAAAAAAAATAGGTTTTTCTTACAGTAGATACTAATATTATTTCCAAGACATTGAATTTTCGACAATTAGTCGTCATTTTCATTGATTTACGGTCATTTTTAACCCTTTGGCGAGATTTTTATTAATTTGGCCACATTTCAAAAAGTCGCCAAGTTGGCGACATTCCGCCAAATTCGTCGCCAAAATCTCGCCAAGCGTTATGCACTAAGAAATAAGTTATTCTTACAGCAGATAAAGGACTATTGGCGTTCAAATACAAAAGTGTTACTCAGACTATCTTTTTTCATGAATGGAACGAGCTAGATCTACGAAAATGATGTCACCCAATTTATCGTATGGTATCACTTACGAAAAGTAAGCATGTTTATCAATAGGAAATATTTTTTTTTATTTTATGACTTTTTGATATTTTTTTGAAAAATGTACAATATCTCAAGAACGGCTCGTGTTAGCGTTCTAAAATTTATGTCAATCGTTTTCTAATGAAAAATTACGTAAGAAATCTCTATTTACGTAACTTTATTAGTGGTTTTGATTTTTTGACGATTTTTTCAAAATTTCATTCGAAAATTTGGGGGGTTCTGAACATTCGATTGCGTATAAAAACAATAGTCTTCCAGTGTTTATGGATTGTGCTTTTTGTACCAAATTTGGTTCAAATTGGTCCATTCGTTCGTCAGTTATCGTCTCCAAAGATCCACTGACACACACACACACACAGACATCACTTCAAAAATGTTTGATTCGTGATCAAGAATGATTGAAACGTGCTCTCCCGTCGAAAACTCGAATTCGAATTTTCGATCCCGTCACAATACTTTTCTTATACATTACGTATAGAAGGAAAGTAGAAACTATTTTTAGCGTGACGTCTGTGTCTGTGTGTCTGTCTGTCTGTGCAATGTATGTATCACCTCTAACTAAAAAACTAATGGACCGAATTTCATAAAATTTGGTATGTAAGTCACTTGGGTGAGACCCTGGAGCTGATTAGTTTTTGGTAGGATTCGTAAGAACAGAACCTTTTTTTGCGATATGGCCCGTAAAAATTTCATATATCCACTCTAGACAAAATATTTATTGACCAAATTTCACAAAATTTAGTAGATAAGTTACTTGTAGGATTCTCTTTCTTGGTTAGATTTTGGTATGATTTGGAAAAGAACAACCCACCTTTTTTTACGAAATGGCCCCTCAAAAATATCTTGTATCCACCCTAGTTAAAATACTAATTCACCAAATTTCACAAAATTTGGTAAATAAGTTACTTGTGGGACACTCTGGTGCTGATTAGATTTAGGGACGATTTGAAAAGAACAACCTGCCTTACTTTACGAAATGGCCCTCAAAATTGGCCAAAATTAAAAAAAAAAAGACTACTTATACTGAAATGTATCAATTTAATTCTAGTTTTGTACGAAATTTTTGACGAGAAAAAGAATATTACACACTCCATTCTACTTTAGTGTTACTTGGTGCAATTAAACTCAATATAATGAATTATTAAAGAAATAAAGGAAATATGAATTTGAGTCTGCAGGGAAAGTCATGTGCTGCTCACATCAGATTTTTACTTTCCTTATATACATAATGTACAAAGAAAGTATTGTGACGGGGTCGAAAATTCGAAATCGAGTTTTCGACGGGAGAGCACGTTTCAAGCATCCCTGATCACGAATCAAACATTTTTGAAGTGATGTCAGTGTGTGTGTGTGTGAAAGTGTGTGTGTGTGTGTGTGTGAAAGTGTGTGTGTGTGTGTGTGTGTGTGTGTGTGTGTGTGTCAGTGAGTCTGTGGAGACAATAACTGACGAACGAATGGACCGATTCGAACCAAATTTGGTACAAAATCACAATCCAGAAACACTGGAAGCCTATTGTTTTTATACGTAATTGTATGTTCAGAACCCTCCTAAATTTTCGAATAAAATTTTGAAAAAATCGTCAAAAAATCAAAACCACCAATACAGCTACGCAAATAGACATTTTTTATGTGATTTTTGACTAGAAAACGATTGACATAAATTTTAGAACGCTAACATGAACCGTTCTCGAGATATTGCACATTTTTCAAAAAAATTATTAAAAAGCCATATAAAATGAAAAAAAAAATTTCCTATTGAGAAACATGTTCACTTTTCATATGTAATACCATGCGATAAATTGGGTGACATCATTCTCGGGAATCTTGCTCGTTCCATTCATGAGAAAAGATACTGTGAGTAACACTTTTGTATTTGAACGCCAATAGTTATTTATCTGCTCTGAAAATAACTTATTCCTCCGTCCATAACGCTTGGCGAGATTTTGGCACCGAAATTGGCGGAATGATGCAAACTTGGTGACTTTTTTAAATGTTGCCAAATTAATGAAAATCTCGTCAAATAGGATAAAAATGACACTAAATCAATGAAAATGACGACTCATTGAAGAAAATACAATATCTAAAAAAGAGTATAAACATCCACTATAAGAAAAACCTATTTTTTTATTGTAAAAGTAGTAAATTCATTGCATTATATAAGGAAAGTCATGTGTTGCCCTCATCAGATTTTTTATATTGTGATCAACGCATTCGCAGAACTCCTTCCGAGAATTTGCATAAGAGGTGTTGCGACAAGTAAAACGTTAAAAACTAGTAGCTGCAATGGATGGGCGATCCTGGCCTTGATGATGTCCTATTTCAGAGGTTTCTGTATTTAAAAAAATCTGATGTGGGCAACATATGATTTTCCTTATATAATGCAATGAATTTTTTATTTCTTATTTTTTATTTTATTTTATTCAATTTACTACTATTACAGTTTAAAAAAATGTTATTCCTATAGTAGATACTTATATTCTTTCCAAGATATTGAATTTTCTTCAATTAGTCGTCATTTTAATTGATTTAGCGTCATTTTTATCCATTTGGCGAGTTTTTGTTAATTTGGTAACAATTAAAAATGTCGCCAAGTTGGCGACATTCTGCCAAATTCGTCACCAAAATCTCGCCAAGCGTTATAGACGGAGAAATAAGTTATTCGTACAGCAGATAAATGACTATTGGCGTTCAAATACAAAAGTATTACAAAGTATTTTTTTCCTGAATGGAACGAGCTAGTTCCACGAGAATGATGTCACCCAATTTATCGCATGGTATTACATATGAAAAGTGAACATGTTTCTCAATAGGAAATATTTTTTCTTATTTGACTTTTTGATAATTTTTTTGAAAAATATGCAATACCGCCAGAACGGCTCATGTTAGCGGTCTAAGATTTATGTTAATCTGTTTCTAATGAAAAATTACATAAGAAATGTCTATTTGCGTAATTTTATTAGCGGTTTTGATTTTTTGATGATTTTTTCAAAATTTCACTCGATAATTTAGGGGGGTTCTGAACATTTGATTGCGTATAAAAACAATAGGCTTCCAGTGTTTATGGATTGTAATTTTTGTACCAAATTTCGTTCGAATCCGTCCATTCGTTCGTCAGTTATCATCTCAAAAGGCTCACTGACACACACACACGCACACATACACGTACTTTCACACACACACACAGACATCACCTCAAAAATGTTTGATTTGTGATCAGGGATGCTTGAAACGTGCTCTCCCGTCGAAAACTCGAATTCGAATTTTCGACCCTGTCACAATACTTTCCTTATACATTATGTATATAAGGAAAGTAATATGTTCAAATTTCAAATCGTGTTTAACCCTTTTTCCCTACTCTGTAAAACATTTGCAAGCTGCTACTGAAAGTTTCAGAGGTATCAGCTGTCCGTGATAGCAAGTAATGTTCCTGATAGTTTTGGATAATATATACAGGATGTCCAGTGCTATCGGTGCCCAATGGCTATTTCCTCAACCGTTAGTTACAGAGATACACTTCCAATTTAAAAAAATGTTTTAAATTTTAAAGTCTATTATCTTAGAAACAGTTTAAATTAATAAATGCATTTCTGAAAGAAATACGAAATATAAATTTTTATACAGTCCCCCGGTTCTACCAATTATATGTAGGAAAATCATCGTACAATTTTCTGCAAAAAAAAAATCCTTTTACGACCAAAATTGACCGATTTATAGCTGTTTAAATTTGAAGCACTTTTTGTGTGCTGGGAAATGGTCATTACGGCCCGTGATTGGTTGGTTGCCTGGAGAAGTGGTCAATACGGTCCCTGATTGGTTGGTTGCTTGAAACGGGACATTTTATGCGTGGAAAAGTGACTTAAGTTATAAAGTTTAATGCTTCATAACTCGGTGAATTTCGGTCGTAAAATGAATATTTATTTTTTATTTTGCATGAAATGGTATGAGGATGATTTTCCTAAATATAATTGGTAGGACCGGGGGACCATATAAAAATTTATATTTCATATTCTTTCAGAAATGTATTTATTTATTTATGTTTTAAATTTTAAAATCTATTAACTTAGAAACAGTTTAAATAAATAAATACATTTCTGAAAGAAATACGAAATATGAATTTTTATATGGTCCCCCGGTCCTACCAATTATATTTAGGAAAATCATCCTCATACAATTAAATGCAAAATAAAAAAACAATTTCCTTTTACGACCGAAATTCACCGAGTTATGAAGCATTAAACTTTATGACTTAAGTCGCTTTTCCACGTATAAAAATTGCCCGTTTCAGGCAACCAACCAATCAGGGACCGTATTGATCATTTCTCCAGGCAACCAACCAATCAGGGACTGTATTGATCATTTCTCCAGGTAACCAACCAATCAGGGACCGTATTGATCATTTCTCCAGGCAACCATACCAATCAAGGACCGTACTAACCATTTCTCAGCACAAAAAGTGTTCCGATTTTAAACAGCTATAAGTCGGTCAAGTTTGGTCGTAAAAGGATGATTTTTTTTTTATTTTGCATAAAATTGTATGAGGATGATTTTCCGAAATATAAATGATAAGACCGGGGGACTGTATAAAAATGTATATGTAGTATTTCTTTCAGAAATGTATTTATTTATTTAAACTGTTTCTAAGATAAAAGATTTTAAAATTTAAAACATTTTTGCAATTGGAAATATATCTCTGCGACTAACGGTTGAGGAAATAGCCATTGGACACCGATAACACTGGACACCCTGTATATAAAACTAACGCTTTGGTAGACAATAATTAACTGAATATTTCAGAAATAATGCTTGAATTTTCACGAACGCCTGTAATTGTAGCTTTTCTTATCAGTTTGAGGAAATTATCAACAAAGTACCTGAAATAAAATAAGCAGAGGTTGCAGAATGTTTTACAGTGTATTGATATATATTTAATCATAATGCTTTGTACATTATTCAGACTTTAACATCAGCATTTATTGCAAAAAACTTCCTCAAATCCCTAATGCATGCAAATGAAATTTTCTAGCTCTGTCATAAGCCAATAACACTTCTTTCTAAGAAAAAAACCTCTCTCAGCAGTCATTAAGTCAAAATGTAAAAAAAAAAAATATGCATTAGAGTGGAAGAAGATTAAAGGACTTGAATGCCAAGAATTCGAAGCTTAAGCAGTGTTGTTAATTGGCTTAACTCGTGACAAAACCGGCTAAACTCTAAGCCGCTTTATTCGCTGAATGGCTGAAAAAGATTACGATCTTTGTTGTCTATCGAAATCATTTCTTTCGGCCATTCGGTGGTTTTCGAGTGATCATGTTCGAGATGAGATCTTTTCAAATATTTGAATTTGTAAGGAATTATCATTTTACGCTGTCTTGGCAAAAGATCTTTCAGTATGTGCACTAGATGAGGATAAAATGGTTGACGCTTATGATGGGGAAAACATCAGCGCATGACTTTTGATTCATTTGTTTCTTCTGAAGTTCCTTTCTTCCCCCCACTAGAGAATTCATCTAGTATAAATACCATCTTTAGGCGTAGTCACATGATCACCTCAATCAACATGGATACCGTCTACATACGTAAGTGGAAGGTTTATGGGCTGCCCATAGAGGGAACACAAGTACTGTAGAAAGGGCCGTGGTAGATACTGTCTACATACGGAAGTAGAAGATTTATGGGCTGCCTCTTGAGGGAACGCAGGCACTGTAGAAAGGACCGGGATAGCTCAGTATGTAGATACTGAGAGACAGCAGTGTGGTCCCGACTTACCTCTCGGTTTACATGTTTAATTCCACACCACTCAGTATGTACATACTGTCTGTATACGTAAGTAGAATATTTATGGGCTGAAACGTGCTCTCTCGTCGAAAACTGGAATTCGAATTTTCGACCCCGCCACAATACTCTCCTTATACATTATTGTATATAAGGAAAGTAAAAAAAACGGAATGAAATTTTTGTGTTCGTAACTTTATTAGCCTCCCTTTGGGGGAGGGGTAAATTGCCAAACTTAATATCAATAACAAATGTTCCATGGCAAATATGGAACATTGTGAATTGTGTGCAACCTCTAAAGATGGTCCCTGTGCTACTTCTACAATACTTATACATTTCCCTTGGTCAACACCTGCAAAAGGGTGAACAAGCATTGTTTCTGCGAAATATGGACAGAGATGGCTCAGTTACAGAGGGGGCTCACAGCAGGGCACTTTGGGGAGAGCTGACCCTTGACCGTTTCCGGCCACACGTGCGCCCAGGTTCATGGGAACTTTGGCCCAGCTGTCAAACATTAATTCTTGGGTGCTTACCAACCCTCTGTCATGCAGCACCCAATAGCTGACATGTAACCATACACCGACCTATGGGGAAATGCAAGGGCTTCGGTTTCAAACCAATAGAAATCAGGGGCGTAGCCTTGTAGGAGGTGTTGATTTTCAGTGTGCGAGAGAGAGAGAGAGTTTTTGAGAGAGTTTTTTTAAAAGACTTGATTTTCTGATCGCGAGCAGTGAGGTCCTGATTTTGTGGGACCGACTTTTCCCCTAGTTCGCGACGAACCCAGCGGACCCCATGATGGGACTCCGATGCCTCCCGATACTCTGATGCTCTATGTCCGGCGAGATGCTGAAGGTATGCCATACATGTACTTTTACATACTTTATTGTTGGCACAAAACGACTTTTCTCTCTCGAGAACCTTTTGAATAATAGCTTAATATGCACATAATTTTTGAAATTCATTATTGAAAATTGTTAATTTCAAAGGGAGCTATATTTTGCACAAAGATACTGTCTGGGGTTATTCATGTTTATATTAGGATGTTAAGAGAATATCTTTCATTGTTATTTTGTGTGCCAATAAATATTGTTATTGTTTTATATCATGTCCGTTGTCCTCATTTCCCATTCATAATTTCTAATATATTATTGTTTGTTTATTTGTATTTTTAATCAACACAGCCAATGTCGAAGATCTTTTCTATCGATAATAATGATTTTTTGCGTTCTGACCGGACGTGTAGTGAAAATCCACGCAACAAAAAATTACCCTTCATTTTAAAGGACTTGAAAAAAAAATCTTCTGACTGATACCAAAATTGACAATGTACCAACTCGAGGGGTTAATTTGAAAATGACGTCACAAACACAAAAATTGAATTGGCACTGTTCTTCACTTCAATAATTTGAATTGTTAAGTTTCGTGATCAATGAGACTCATATACATAATTATGTTTTGTCATATGCTGGCATGTTAAAATAATATAAAGTTTTCTTTAAAGTCAAGTTTTCACTTGAATTTCAAGAAATTCTATCTAATTCTAGATTTTATGTCAACAAAGTCGAAAATAAAGTTTCGTGAAAATCCATTAATATTTGTGAAAATAATACTTTTTTAATACTACGTATAAGAAAGTAATAACTTAATAAAATGTTATTATAGGTGCAAAATTAATTCTATCCCTTTTCCCTGATGGAAGAGAAGTACCATAAAATATTTTAATAATAAAAATCTGATGTGGGCAGCACATGATTTTCCCTGCAGACTTATATCCACGTTCTCCTTATTTTAATTAAATTTAATTCACTTTTAATTCAATTTTCGTTCTCATTTGGTAACTGGACTCATTTTCAAAGGTGGTGTAGAGGAAATACGAAAAAACTAAAATATCTCGAGAACGGCTAGTCCTAGTGTAATGGGGTTGGCTTTATTCTTTTCTTCGTTAAAAATTACGTATGAAACAAGGATTTAATGGGCATATTTGAGCACACGAAGTTTTTTAGTTTAGATTTTGACGATTTTTGTGGGCCATTTTGCGCAAAAAAGCAAGTTATTTTTTTTCTGAATCGTACCAAAACCTAATCCGCACCAGGATATCCCACAAGCGACTTATATACCGAATTTTGTGAAATTCGTTCCATTACTTTTTCTGCTAGAGTGAATACAGGAAATTTTTGGAGGCCATTTCGCAAAAGAAGGCGGGTTCTTTTATCCCGAATTGTACTAAAAACTAATCAGCCCCAGGGTCACACCCAAGTGACTTACCTACCAAATTTTATGAAATTAGGTCCATTAGATTTTTTAGTTAGAGTGGATACAAAATCTGCACACACAGACAGACACACACACACACACGTCACGCTAAAAATGGTTTTTTCGTGTTCTAGAGGTCTCGAAACGTGTAGATCCGTCGAAAACTCGAGTTGTGATTTTCGGTATGATTCCAATACTTTCGCTATACATTACCCTGTATTGCAGGGAAAGTAAAAAGCAAAGCAGGATATCTTCTATAAATTTTTATTTTCTCATACTAAAGAATATAGTATAGAGAAAGTGTTGTTTTTATGAAAATTCTCGATTTTGAGACCAATATATGTACGAGGAGAGTACTGGCCGAGAGGTACGAACACCTTTCGATATGCATATGGACACTAAATTCACTAATCCAACCTTTAAGCAATTTGTGTAGGAGGCTAAGAAAACTCACCAAGAAATACTGCAAAAATTTTACAAAAATCAGGCAGAAGTCAATAATACCCCCAAAAGATATTTTAAACCATCAGGAAACACGCAAATTCAAAGTTGGTGACATTGTATATCTAAAAAATTTTTATACCTGCATCACCTCTAAAACCTAAATTTTCAGGTCCATATACTATAAAAACTATTGCAAGAAATAAAAATCTGATGTGGGCAGCACATGATTTTCCCTGCAGACTTATATCCACGTTTTCTTTATTTTAATTAAATTTAATTAACTTTTAATTCAATTTTCGTTCTCATTTGGTAACTGGACTTATTTTCAAAGGTGGCTTAGAGAAAATACGAAAAAAACTAAAATATCTTGAGAACGGCTAGTCCTAGTGTAATGGGGTTGGTCTTATTCTTTTCTTCGTTAAAATTACGTATGAAAAAATCGTTTAATGGATATATTTGAGCATAGTAGTTTTTCATTTTAGGTTTTGACTCTTTTTGCGGGCCATTTTGCTAAAAAAGGCAGGTTATTTTTGTCCGAATCGTACCAAAATCTAATCAGCACCAGGGTAACCTACAAGGGATTTATTTACAGAATTTTCTGAAATTCGGTCAATTAGTGTTTTAGTTAGAATGGATACAAAATCTGCACAGACAGACAGACATACACACAGACGCGTTTTTTTCGTATTCTAGAGGTCTTGAAACATGTAGAACCGTCGAAAACTCGAGTTGTGATTTTCGGCATGATTTCTGGCGGTTTTTTGGGGCCATTTTGCAAAAAAAGGCAGATTATTTTTTTCCGAATCCTACCAAAATATAATTAGCACCAGGGTGACACACAAGTGACTTATTTAGGTGGGCGCGATAGCTCATTGGTCAGCGCGCGAGAATTGCACTCGGTAGACCCGGGTTCGATTCCCTCCACTGGAAAAAAAAAACTGCCGCCGTGTTCACGCGGAGTACGATCACGCTAAACATGTGGGTCCGCATGTCCTCAGGGGTGCGGAACTAAACCTGTAAACCGAAAGGTAGGCCAAGTCTGCACTGCTGTCTCCAAGTGACTTATCTACCGAATTTTATGAAATTCGGTCCGTTAGTTTTTCAGATAGAGTGGATACAAGCTTTTGCGGGCCATTTTGAAAACAAAAGGCGGGTTCTTTTATCCCGAATCGTACCCAAATTTAATCAGCACCAGATTCGCTCACAAGTGACTTACTTACCAAATTTTATGAAATTTGATCTATTAGTTTTTTATTTAGAGTGGATACAATATCCGCACAGACAGACAGACACACACACGGACGTCACGCTAAAAATGGTTTTTTTCGTATTCTAGAGGTCTCGAAGCGTGTAGATCCGTCGAAAACTCGAGTCGCGATTTTTGGCATGATTCCAGTACATTTTGGCATGATTCCATTGGCATGATTCCATGTATTGCAGGGAAAGTAATAACAATTGAAAATGAGGAGAAAACGATAAAAGTGCATTTTGATGAATTATCGTAGTTTCAAAAATTAAAACACGTCCAAAAGAAAATTTTCAAGTGAACAAGTAAAATTTAAATGTTGATAAGTGTCTTTTAATGCGTGTTGACATATAATGGAGACTTTTTGCATTTCATGCTGGCGTGGCTTGCATTCATAAGATTTTTTTCTTTTGCCATTTTTTATTTAACTGAGTCTAACTTTAGGGCATAACGCATAAACTTTACATTTGCAAAATTCTTCACTAAGTGATAAATATAACATTCAAATTAATATAAGAAAGATATACATTAATTTAACGGCTTCTCTTTACACAGTACACCACTAATACTAAACCTGCATAATGTAAAATGGTTTTGCCCTCAAACGCCACAAGTTTTCTATTTTAACACCATTTTAAGATTATTATTATCACCCTGCCAACATTACAAGCACTTATTTCATTGTGGAAACCTCCCTTTATTTAAAAAATTCACTCTATACTAAAATACTCCCTATACCAAACGAACACTATCGCATTGAGCTACAAACACCAGTATTCTAACAACTTTATTATTTCTTTAAAATGATGACTTTACGACAAAATTAAATTAATACTAAATAAATGTGTTAAAATAAATGTGCTCTGTATGTGCATAATAGACACATACACACACACACACACACACATATATATATATATATATATATATATATATATGTATATATATATTTATATATATTATATATATATATATATATTATATAATATATATATATATATATATATATATATATATATATATATATATATATATATATACAAATATAACATTTATCTCATCTAAAACTAACAACTGAAAATATACCAACTTTTTTTTTCAACTTTTCAACTTTTTTCTTTTTTACATTTAAAGTTTTAGCATATGTACTTGGTTGGCGACATTCTATCCGCTTCCGGGAGTGTCGTCATGACATAAAGCGGGCTAAACCGGGAAGTGGGGGTCACAATCCCCCCCGGCGAAATTTTGATGCAATGTCATTCTTCTTTTTTCTTTTTCTAATTATTGTGTTATATATATATATATATATATATATATATATATATATATATATATATATATATATATATATATATATATATATATATATATATATATATGAGTAAAACATTTGCCCTTCCTTATCCATTTATTTGCTCATTCGATTTTTCTGCATACATATCTATTACTTTAAACAAAAATGTGTTAAACATTACTAACTATACTATGTATTAAGATTAAATATTAATGTTTAACAAAACCGCTAATATTTCTTTAACAAAAATGTCAAAATTATTTTTGACGCAATTAAAGTCAAAATGTTTGCTTCAAATCAATTTAATTGTCAGCTTTAAAAATCATTCTCTATTTCCTCCTAAAAGGATTGTTTCACTTGTTCAAAAAACTTCTTCGCAACAACAAAACAATTTCAGTGATTTTACTTCACCAAACATGATTTTATTTCACAATAAAAGAAACACTTATATATTTGTCATAATTGTGCAAATTAAACTATCCATCGCCAATCGAACTATATTCCAAAACCATCTAATGAGTAATAACTACTATCATTTGAATAGGATAGAGTAAAACTACAGCTTAATCTGAATGAATCCTATGGCTATGGCCGATAGCATTACTATACTATAATTACAATCGTCTAAATTCATTTGAATACTTTTAAAACGCTACTATGGAGAATAGTAGCTAGTTCCGAATGAATCCTATCACCATGGTCGACAGCATTACTACAATAAAAAATCTGACGTGGGCAGCACATGACTTTCCCTGCAGACTTATATTCACGTTCTCTTTATTTTAATTAAATTTAATTCACTTTTAATTCATTAATTGGACTTATTTTCAAAGGTGCCGTAGAGAAAATACAAAAAAGCTAAAATATCTCGAGAACGGCTAGTCCTAATGTAATAGGGTTGGTCTTATTTTATTCTTTGTTAAAAATTACGTATTAAACAAGCATTTAATGGATATATTTGAGCATACGTGTTTTTTTATTTTAGATTTTGGTGATTTTTGCGGGCCATTTTGCAAAAAAAAAAGGTAATTTTTTTCCGAATCGCACCAAAATCTAATCAGCACCAAGGTCACAAGTGACTTATTTACCGAATTTTGTGAAATTCGGTCCATTAGTTTTTCAGCTAGAGTGGATACAAACTTTTACGGGCCATTTCACAAAAAAAGGCGTTTTTTTTTATCCCGAATCGTACCCAAAACTAATCAGCACTAGATTCGCCCACAAGTGACTTACCTACCAAATTTTATGAAATTCGGTCCATTAGTTTTTTAGTTAGAGTGGATACAAAATCTGCACAGACACACAGACAGACACACACAGACGTCACGCTAAAAATAGTTTTTTCGTATTCTAGAGGTCTCGAAACGTGTAGATCCGTCAAAAACTCGAGTTGCAATTTTCGGCATGATTCCAATACCTTCCCTATAGATTACCATGTATTGCAGGGAAAGTAATAGTACAATCGCCTAAATTCATTCGAAAACTTTTAAAACTATGGTGTATTGCTTGACTCTTCGCCAAAAAGCATTCGAATAGTTTTTGCAACTATCGAATGATTTGAAACTATCGAGATGTTCGATTGTTTCATTCGAATGAATCTTATCACTAGTAAACACGATAACTTAAGAACGAAGTCACTGACTGCAATCAAATGTTATGCGTCGAAATATTATACAAAAACTATTACCAGATGGAATATTTAACAGTAGAGCATCCACGCAGAGCATCTGTGCTCTAGTGTCTTTAATGACTAGCATCTGTTGGTCACATACTTCCCAAACACTGGAGTGTGAGCCTCTATTCGACTTTCACAAACATTAATATTTCATAGTTTTGAGTTCTGTTTGTACCACAATCATTATCAGAACTAAGGTTTATCTTGCACTTCTAATATCCCCAGACTCATGAAGATTCATACTACACAACTTTGTAATCAAACATAAACTATGTGTTTAAATTAAATTAACTTAAGATCAAATAATATACAGGGTGTCCAGTGCTATCGGTGCCCAATGGCTATTTCCTCAAACGTTATTCACAGAGATATACTTCCAATTGCAAAATGTTTAAAATTTTAAAATCTATTATCTTAGAAACAATTTAAATCAATAAATGCATTTCTCAAAGAAATCCGAAATATGAATTTTTATACAGTCCCCCGGTCCTACCAATTATGTTTAGGAAAATCATTCTCATACAATTTTATGCAAAATAAAAAAAAATCACCCTTTTTGCGACCAAAATTGCCCGCAATTCAAAAATATTATTTATTATTCATGCAAAAATATTATTTATTAAACTGAAGAATAGAGTGAAGAAAGACTTTTCTTGTTAAGCTATTTTACATAACGGAAATTTGATCAATACGTGTTGTGTGTATGAATTAATGATGCATATTCAAAGAGAAAAATACGCGGTGATATAAACGCATATTTTACATTTTTCTCAGCTTGATTTTTCACGCTTCAAACAACGATGTTCAACTTCTATAAAATGCAGACTAAGATTTTCTATCAAAACATTTTTCCTTCAGTTGAAAATTGTTTCAGTAATATTAATGTATGATATTTTATTTCCTTTACGTACGTCATTAAGTTTCAATACTTGTTCAGTTTTTAAATAAATTTTAATTCTTATATACATATATATATATATATATATATATATATATATTTGAAATGTAATAATAAGAATTATGTAAAAATAAAAATACAATTAAAGTAATATTAACATCACCATAGAAGCAAATTCACGTCCATAATGCCGATAAGAGAAAAGAACAGAACCTTCCCAAATTCGATGATTAATCAGAATAAAATTCCTCTTTAGGTCTGAGTATTTAATTCTAATTAACCCAAACAAATGCCTGTTTCAGATTAAGCAATAGTACATTACTATAAATGCTTAAACTCAGACTACAGGCATCAAAAAATGAAAAAATGAAAAAAGGATACATTAAGAAAATTGTATTACCATGCGGCATAAATCATTCCTCTTCTACCACGTGTATACACAATCAACCTCAACAACTTAATCTAGAAGCACCGGAATGAACAAGTCGAAATTCTACCAGGGAGGCAGTACGAACGTTCACGGAAATACTCCCAAACCCGTCCAGTGAGTCTAAGCTGAAGACTGGACAAGCAATTCAGAATACAACTTCCCAAACATGCAGAACTGAATATGAATATGAATCATAGATGAAAATTCCTACTAAACAAGAATTCATAGGAAAACTGGATAATCGAGAATGCCACTATACACCATTATAAGGGCGCACAAAACGTAGTTTCAATACTGACAAAAGTTATATTTTTTTGCGAAAATGAAATTCAAAACATTAATGTTAATGCATCTTATTTTCCGATTTTTTGATTTTTCTAATGTTTTTGACTTAGTTTATTATTTTTCATTTTTATTTATTTATATAATTAATAAATAATTATATATAACATACAAACATACATATATATACATACATACATATATATATATATACATATATATACACATATACACACACACACATACATATATATATATATACATATATATATATATATATATATATATATATATATATATATATATATATATATATATATATATATATATATATATTTTTTTTTTTTTTTTTTTTTTTTTTTTCTCTCTCTCTCTCCTGTATGTTAGTCACTATAATTGGGAATGTTTTCTAGGATGTTATCGAGTGAAATTTGATACACTGAGTTGATAATTTTAATAACAAAATTGGGGGGATATGCATTATTAGTCGCTGTACTCAATAATTCCATAAAGTGCGCTAATTTATAATATTCATCACAAATTTTATTGATTCTAAGAGCCTGGTTTATTATAATATTTCTAAATACAGATATATGCAGACAAGAGTCAAAATGTTGAATTTTTGATGTATTAAATTTAAAATCCTGTCTTTTATCATACAAATTTATAACCATATTACAATTTTGTAAATTTAAATTTAAATCTAAAAAGTTTGCAACATTTGTGTCATTATTACTTGCATTTAATTGTAAATTATTTGGATAAAAGTTTAATACTATAGGGATATTATTATTTGGGGATACACATAAAATGTCATCTATATATCTAAACATGTGCATATTATGCAAGCTTGGATTAATGTTTTTTTCATAGAAGAATAAATACAGATTAGCTAACAAAGATGAGGCACATCCCCCTTGTGGGATACCAACCTGTTGTTTAAAAATAGTACCACCATGTTGAATATAATTCTCATAAAGAGTGAAGTTAAGTAATTTTTTAAAAAGAAAATTTGAATATTTTAGGTTGATATTATATTTTTCAAAAATTCCTAAAATAATTCTATACAGATCATCTATATTAATATTATTAAACAAATCTTTGAAATCAAAGGTATAAATACTACGAATATTAGTAAGAGTTTTCAATTTCTTAACTACTTCAAAACTGTTTTTTACAATATGACAATTATTTGAGATTTCATCTGACGAGGATACTTCATGTAATATCTTTAATAATAATTTTCCAGCATTAGTAATGTAAGAATTATGCCCACTGGTAATGGTTCGAAAAGCAACAGGGGATTTATGAAACTTGGGTACTAAAACAATATATGGAATGTTATTACAACTATTTTTTAGATGGATTTGCTTATATTTGGCTGATATTCTATTGTATAAGATTTTAAGGTTAGTTTTATGTAAATTATAGATATGATTATTAAGTGTGACTGAAGGGTATTTTTATAATAATATTTACATATAATTGAGTAGTTTCCACTTGCCTTATCGACATATGTAATGACAAAATGATTTTGTATTTCTTTAATATCATTTTTAATTGAATTAAGTTTATATGAATTATTAATTTTCTGATTATATATATAATGATTTAAGTATTGCTCTATTAAGACTCTCCAAGGTTTAAAGGCTTCTACAGGGATTTGATATTTATAACTGATTTTATAAATAAATTTATTTAAGGCAAGAAATAAACCTTTACATATTAATTTATGTTTAAATTTAGTAGGTATACGGTACTTAGTACCCAGTAACATCAGTGATCTTAGTGCATCATAATTAATAATATTTAGATTTCCCGTTATAACATGCCCATGGTGTTTATCTACGAAGTCTTTGTATTTTTCTAAATGACAGTGGCAATATGACTCTTTATCCAATTCATAGTTTTGATTAATATCTACTGATTTGGCAATTTGATTATAGTTGAAAATATAACGTCCTAGCGGTTTATCATAAAGTTTATATGCAATTATTTATATGCAATTTTAGGATTTACATGTTTGACTGGAAAGTAATTGGAAACCGATTTTAAAAAATTATTTATCTTCAGATTATTTAAAACAGAATTAGTAAAATTCAAGGTACAATATATATATATATATATATATATATATATATATATATATATATATATATATATATATATATATATATATATATGTATATATATATATAGACATATATATATATATATATACATATATATATATATGTATATATATATGTATATATATATATATATATTCATATATATATACATATATATATATATATATATATATATATATATATATATATATATATATATATATATATATATATATATATGTGTATATGTATATATATAGAGAGAGAGATAATTTTAAATATGCCATCTAAGCATTATCCTTATTTAGGGGCATCCCGTTCGATAATTTTCAACAGAATTTAGATTTCATGACTAAGTTTGCAGAGTCCAATTCAACGATAAGAGCTTGAAATTTCGTCCCAGTAGCTCAGTGGTAGAGCGTCAGCTGTTAGTTTTGAGATCCAGGATTCGATTCCCGGTTGGGGCAGCTAGGTTCTTTACAATGGCGCCTGAACAAATCAACCCTGTAAGTTAGTGCAAAGATGTCGGAGGTCTGAAGACCTCAGACCGCGCGACTCACATAGTGAGTTTAGAGTACCTAGCTGTACGGCCGGGAAAGGATACCTCCTGCACTAAGGGGGCACCCAAGGTCTACCATCCCGCCAAACGAACATTTATTTAGGTCTAAAATGATAACAATTGATGAAAAATAGTGTGGTTAAACAGAGATTTTTACATTATATTTGAACTTGACGAGTACGTCCATTTTTCAAAAATGGGAAAAGGGTTATCGCGAATATAGATAAAAAAAATCATTGAAAAATGACATCTAGAGTGAGATATATTAACATAATAAAAAACAGATTAAAATTAAAGAAAATAATAAAATTTTAAAAGTAAAATTTAGAAAATATATAAAAAGAAAATATATGAAAAGGAAAAACAAAATTTAGGCACATGAAAAACAAAAACAGAAATTTAGAATAAAATTTAGAAAAGAAAAATTAGAAAAATACAAATAAAAAGTGTCAAAAGAAAAAGAAAGAACCGAGAAAATAAGAACAGTTAACAAAGCTTTCTTTATTTTTAAAATAAAACAGAAAATATGGAGGGAACACAATAAGCCCATATAAGTTAATAAGAATGAAATAAAGGGATTCATTGATCAAAATTGAGAGCAAAATCCACTCATAAGCTTAGGCCACTTTATTAGAAATTTCCATGGCAACAAGAATACAGTTTTTAATTTTGGAGAACCAAATTGGTTTATTGTATCCCTGTTGCCAAATTTATAGGAGAGAAACTTTTCAAGAATATCATGTTTAAAAATACAGACTGAAAAACCAGTGTTACTGTCAATATTTGAACCATCAGTATATATATTATACGGAGGTGAAAGTGACCCTAGTACGACTAGTACGAATTCAGAGGATTCTGGAATATTGAACGCCGATATCATATTGAGAGGATAACGACCACGCAGGATATTTATCTGGGTAAAATTAGTAGCAACAGGAGGTTAACCTGAGGTAAAAATAGCAGGAGGTGATCAGTCAGATTGTCAGTTTCCCGCCAATCTGACATTAGAGGGTGGAGAATGTAGAGTCCACTTTGACGATAATAGCTTGTAATTTCGTCCCTCTGGCTCAACGATAGAGCGTCAGCTGGCCAGTTTGGGGATACAGGGTTCGATTCCCGGTTGGGACAGGAAGGTTCTTTACAAGTTATCTGAAGAAAGGCGTTAATACTTCTCCAAGTGGCAAAATTTAGGATTGTTTTCATGAAATTACTAATATAGCCTTACTTTGAAATTTTTAAAATTTTTCGTCTGGGGAACCCCCGGACACCCTCACTTTCCGCCTCCCCTTCCGAAATTTATATGTTATGGATTTTCACTTGTACAGCACGAAATTTTTCTTACAATAACCTTTGATAGAGTTAGGTACCCCTTCCCCCCTCCGAGCTGAAAAATATATAGTTGTAATTATGCTAAATTTTCTATCCATTTCAAATTTGCAAAATAAACCAGCTATTTGAAATTTTTAAAAATTATATTTTCGTTCTGTATAATGACTTAATAACTTATCGTACAAAAAAAACTTGAGGTTTTAATAATTAGAGATAATATTAATAATAATATAATTATAATTATAATAATAAATAGTAATTAAAAGTAATAATAAAATAGTTATAAAATAATAATGATCATGATAATAATAATAATAATAATAATAAAATAATAATGATTTTCCAATAATATACTTATATAATAATTGTCTAACATAACTTTTCGACGCTAAGCGCCGTACAGTGTAAAAAAAAATAAAACTTGTTAAATAAAACTTTCAACTAAATTTTTTAAGAATGTATATTTTTCTGTCTTTGACAGGCTTAAATATTAGTTAATAATAAATGGTCAGAACGATGTATACATTTAAGTATATATTTATTTTGGAGTATATTTTCTTTCTGTGGATAGTTTTTCTGTGTTTATTATTGGGAAATCTCCTGTTAAGATACTTTGTGCCTCGGAAAGTATTTTTCTTAAAAATATCAGTACAGACATCCCAAAGAAATGAAAAAATAAAGACACCGAATTAAATATTTATTTTAATTTGTGAAGCATTTACATAAAATTCTATCATTTATGAACGATTACAAATATTTTCGCAGTTCACTGCGAATTCTCACTGAACATTAAAACCGCTCAAATGAAAAGAAAAAACTCTTCATCCTTCTTGATTCAATTTTTATTTACAGTTTATACGAGGTCTAACCATCGTCATCCTCCTTGAAGCGATCGCGGGTGCTACAGCTTATGCTTTCGAAACCATCGTCGATGTTGGAGCCCTCAACAATACACTTCTTTCCGATCTGGAGAGAGAGTACTCCAGAAACCCGCGAGTCACGTACGGCTGGAACAAATTGCAGAGAAACTTCAATTGCTGCGGTGTCAGGGGTCCGGAGGACTGGACAGGGAGTTACTGGAGGAATAGCAGCAACACCACACTTTATCCCGAATCTTGCTGTCTTGGAGCAAATCTGTGCGATGCTAAAAACTTCACGGCTGTGATGAAGGTCAGTTGATGGCGATTTTCTGTTTGCTAAAAGTGCTTAAGACAGGCATAGGAGATAACAAGTAAAGAGTACACACGTAAACGAGAACAAGTAATTAAACAAACAAAAATGAAAAAAAATTACTTATATACGCAAAAACATACTGACATAAATATAAAAGACTATACTCAAATTGCTTAAAAATTAGAACTTCGTTAAGTAGAGATATTAAATATGAAAAATTTATAAATGATACAATAAACAGAAAAAATGCAATAAATAGACAATACAATGTTAATAGACTTTAAAATGTAATATTAAAATCAGTGCCGTTGGCAGAATTTTGGAGCTCATATGCAACAAATGTGCAGGTCCTCATACTAGCCTCTATTTTATAAGTTATCCTCTATTTTATAAGTAATCCTCTATTTCATAAGTAGTTTATGCGGTTCGGGACTCCAAGCCGTCCTTATGAAATGTATCCTATTTATCCCCTGTTGGCGGCTCTGATTATAATGATACATCACATAAACAAAATGTATAAAATGTATCTTTCTATTAGCATCCAATTTCAATTGATAAAGCTTAATAAAAATGAAATTGGGAGAAACAGACATTCCACACATTCCCCATTGTATCAAAACTTACAATGCAAGACCATGTGTAATTTAGGATTTTCTAAACACATTTCGAACATTTGCATTGCCATCCGTGTGCATGCATCTAATAGGCCGGTAGGTGTTTAAATGATAACCTTATAACACTTATAGCTATATATTAATACTTATAGCTATACACATAATACACTTATACCTATACACCTAATACACTTATAGCTATGCACCTAATACACTTACAGCTGTACACCTGATACACTCATAACTATGCACCTAATACACTTACAGCTATACACATAATACACATATAGCTATACACCTAATACACTTACAGCTATACACATAATACACATATAGCTATACACCTAATACACTTACAGCTATACACCTGATACACTTACAGTTATACACCTAATACACTTACAGCTATACACCTAA
>OX578152.1:36901520-37104020 GCA_951213105.1 Amaurobius ferox | reverse complement strand
TAACATACAGACAATATAGAGTGATTATAGTTAAAGTATTTCTTAGCTATATCATTTTCTGCCTTAATATTAAAATACAAATAAAATAGTGATTATAATTACAGTATTTCTTGGCTACTTTATTTTCTGCTCTAGCATTAAAATACAAAGGATACGGAGTGATAGTATTGTACATAGTTAAAGAATTTCTTATTAAAGGTATTATATTTAAAGTATTTCTTGGCAATTTTATTTTTTGCCTTAATATATTAAAATACAAACAATACAGAGCGATCCTAACTGAAGTATTTCTCTTAGCTATTTTATCTTCTGTATATATGTTTATTATGTTAATTATGATGATAATGCATATTTAAAACTACATCTCCGTAATAACAAAAGTATCAAAACTGGAGGAGTTTGTCTTTAACACAGATCATTTATTTCTAGTAAGATAAATCAACACCATTAAAATACTTCCAGATGTTTCACTAAATACTTTAACAATTGACCGAGAGATGGCGCTGTATACTTGCATTGAAATAACAGTAGTTGAAGTAGCTTCGCTGAGACTGAGAACAATGTATAAATTAACAAAGTCATAAACACTTTTCAACTTTGTTGTAAAGTGTTAAAAATTGCTATTGAAATAATGTTAATACTTAGAATCTTGAAAGTACTGCTTATCATACATTGTAAAAATGTATAGCTTGTATTAGAGACATATTTTTTTTCATTAAAGTTTGTGGGAAATTTATTTCTGATCTAATTCATGATACAACGCCGAAAAATAAACATTTATGTGTTACGAATATAGATTAAATAAATAATCAAGTAATCGCTCAAAAACTGCTTTAAGAATAATACAATATATAAAAACTTCGTAAATACAGTATAAATACAAAAATTAACTGGTATACTAGTTTCTAAGGCAAATTACAGCCTTCTTCTTCAGGACCAACAGTAAAAGTCATTTTTACGGCAGTTATCGTGCTAATGAACCGACAGACGGAATGAACAAAGTAATAAACACTTTTCAACTGTGTTGTAAAGTGTTAAAAAATTGTAATTTAATGTACGTCATTGATGGTGTTAACATTATAGACTTTTTTACCAAACACTTGGTCGTCTTTGCGACATTGTAGAGTAATTAACACTTGTTTATTAATAAAGTATCACAAAACACAAAATATTTGGTGTTTAAGCCGAGTTATTTTTCATATTATCACAAAACTTACATGTGCATTGATATGTTGTGCTAGTGATATATTACTTTCCTTATATATATAATGTATAAGGAAAGTATTGTGACAGGGTCGAAAATTCGAATCCGAGTTTTCGACGGGAGAGCACGTTTCAAGCATCCCTGATCACGAATCAAACATTTTTGAGGTGATGTCTGTGTGTGTGTGTGTGTTCGTTCCTGAGAGGATATCTCACGAACGAACGGAGCGATTCGAATGGAATTTTGTACAAAAATCACAATTCGTAAATATTGGATGCCTATTGTTTTTAAACACAATCGAATGTTCAGAACCCCCCCCCCCCCTAAATTTTCGAGTGAAATTTTGAAAAAATCATCAAAAAATCAAAACCTTTAATATAATTACGCAAATAGACATCTTTTATGTAATTTTTCCTTAGAAAACAATTGAAATAAACTTTAGAACGCTAGCATGAACCATTCTCGAGATATTGCACATTTTTCAATTAAATTTATCAAAAAATTCCATAAATTAAAAAAATATATTAACTGTTGAGAAATATGTTCACTTTTCATATGTAATATCATGCGATAAATTTGGTGACATCAATTTCGTGGATCTAGCTCGTTCCATTCATGAGAAAAGATACTTTGAGTAATACTTTTGTATTTGAACGCCAATAGTCATTTATCTGCTATAAGAATAACTTATTTCTCCTTCCATAACGCTTGGTGAGATTTTCGCGACGAATTTGGCGGGGAGACTTTTTAAATGTTGCCAAATTAACGAAAATCTCGCCAAATGGTTAAAAATGACGCTAAATCAATGAAAGTGAAGACTAATTAATGAAAAGTCAATATCTTGAAAATAATATAAGTATCTACTATTAGAATAAGCTATTTTTTTTGCTGTAAAAGTAGTAAATTCATTGCATTATATAAGGAAAGTCATGTGCTGCACACATCAGATTTTTCTGTATTAAATCCTGAAAAAAAAAATAATGTTACTGCAAGATTCGTGAATCTGATGAATGTCTTTTTCAACAAGCTAAAAATTTTGCCGAGAATGGCGTTTATGGTGGTAGCATCCTTCTGAAATCGGAGTGTTTTAATAAAAATATAAAAACTTTAAGCGCTTATATCTCCGAACGTAATAGATATTAATAGGAATAATTTATACATGTTTTGTAAGAGATAAGGTACTATTTATGAATGTATAAAACTAGCAAAAAACTGGGCTATGAATGGACTTGTGCATATATAGTATGTGAGCTGTGAAATATTTAAAATTAAACTTTAATTTAAAAAATAGTTATGAAATTAGAAGTATAAAAAATTGTAATTTCTTGTACTACAATTGTAATACAAAAGAGCATATAAGTTTCTAGAATTTGAGTATTAATTTAAACAAATTAGAATACAGGAAAACTATGATATCAAAGTAACACATTTAAATCGCAAAAACGTATTTAATATACAGGAGCATGCTTAAATCACAATTTAGAAGTTATTGTTTATTTGTTATTTGTACGAAGCGTAGTAAGCATGTGCGGTTTATAAATGGGAGGTTTATCCTGCTACAGTTCGTTTTCAACACTTTCCAACATAGTTGAAAAGTGTTTATGACTTTGTTTATTCTGTCTGTCTGTCTGTCCGTTCGCACGATAACTGCCGTAAAAATGACTTTATCAAAATGAAATTTTGCTATGCTGTTGAGACGGTCTGTGGGACAAACGGGAATGAAAATGAATAATATCACCCAATTAGTATAGGATTGAACCCGGGTTGAAAAAGTGAAGTACATTGAACTCTATGGGACCTAATTTTTCAAACATTTTTAAAGCAAAGTTAAATTTCATAAATTGCTTCGAAAATTTTAGGAAATATTCAAATTATCCTATAAAATATACAAAAAAAAATTTCAGCAAAATATGTTTGGTAGTTTTTAAAATAAAAATTAAAATATTAATTACACCCATATTAGATGAAGAGATCACGTGACCCACGTCAAAAAGGAAGGGAGACTATTTTTCTTTCGTAAAAATTATAAACAGTTTCTATCTGAGCGAGTTTTCGTTTCCCTCTGCTTTCTTTCACTTGAAATATTTTTTGAATTACAAAAGTAAACAACAAAAATGTTCAATTGGAAATGCTGTTTTTGGATAAAAGAATTTGTTTTTACAAAGCGCTTATATTTTCCGAGAAATCGTCTTGTCAAGTTGAAGAAGATTGAAAATGTTCCGATTTTAAAGCTTATATGTTTATTTTCACTCGAAATATATTTTAAACTATGAAAGATAGGTATAAATAATAAGTCACAAAAATGCTTTATAAGAAATTCAGTTTATAACTGAAATATTTTGTTTTTACAAAGCTCTTACATTTCCTGAGAAACCGTTTTGTCAAGTTGAAGAAGATTGAAAATGTTCCGTTTTTAAAGTTTGCAATGCTCATTAGAAAACTGAAATTGCAAGCTATAAACAATAAGCGAGTGATTTGTACCCCTTTGAAATTCCTACAAGTATACACAAATGAATTTCGGATCGGATAGAAGAATTCGAAATGGAGTGACTATAACTTAGATTTTTTTAATAATTTGAACTTTCTTGAGAATGTTGTTATAATATTGATATATTAATTTTATGAACTATTTTGAAAATGTGTAATTTTTCAAGGTGCTATGTATGCAAAATCATTTTGGCTCTATTATTTTATTTGTGAGAACAATCTCCCTCTCCCCCTCTCTCTCTCTATATATATATATATACATATATATATATATATATATATATATATATATAATAGAAAAGTTTGAAAGTCGAATGAAAGAAAAGTGAGAAGCTGTAATTCGGAAAACCTAACTTACTAACAAGCCTACAAAATGAAAGAATAGATGAGCAAATCTTCAAGCAAATGGAGAAAAATGCAAATGTAGAACCATCAAGTGAAAGAAAATCATCCAAAAATCAATGGTATGGAATCGATAAAAGAAAAACAGACGAAATCCAAGCGCAAGCCTTATACACGTGAAACAAGGTCTAAGCCTAAATCATGGATTTGTTCATTTCTTCAAAACTCTTTCTCAAGTCCAAGTGTCCTGTAGAAGCAAACACAAAAATGTATGTTTCTGAAGAAATACATAGATTATATCTATAAACTATTTCTACTTGGACAACATACATAAAGAAGAAAAAATAAAAGGAAAAAAGAATAACTGAAATCTAACTTAACAAATACACGAACCTAACCTATCAGATAATCTATAAATTCTAAAAAGCTGATTAAGTATAATATTTCTAAACAATAGAATCGAGTTGCAGGAATTAAATGGTAAGATTTTATTAATGTTAAAATTAAAAAAAAGTCTTTTTTATCAAATAAATAAGTAACAATTCTATTAGAAGGTTCAATATTAAGATTGAAATCCAAAAAATTAATATTTTTACTAATAGTAGCTTCATTAGGAGTTAATTCCAAATTGTCAGGATAGAAATCTATATCTATGACACAATTTTCTGTATATACTAAGCAAATCAGATCATCAACATATCTGTATATTGCACAATCTATTGAAATAAAAGACTGTTCATAATGATAAAGAAATAAATTAGCTAACATATATATATATATATATATATATATATATATATATATATATATATATATATATATATATATATATATATATATATATATATATATATATATATATATATATATATATATATATGAGCGCGCGTTCGTATGAGTGTTAATGTGTATGTGTATTTATGAGTGTGTGTGTGTGTGTGTTAATGTGCGTGTTTGTATTGTGCATGTGTGTGTGTGTTTGTCGCTATGTTATTCGTGTGTGTTTATCCAATATTCTAAAACTTTGTTATTGGCATTTTTGTCTATTTCGTTTTGTGTTCATACTCGCTACCCTAACTTTGTCTATTTCGTTTTGTGTTCATACTCGCTACCCTAACTTAGTAAATTATGTATTAGGGGCTCTGTAGTCATTTTTATTCAATTGGACGTAGTCATTTTACTGTAGGTAGACCTAACGTGTAAACTCATTGCAAAGCAGTTAAGGTGCTGAAGGACTTTCACATGGTAAGGAAGTGAAAAACTTTCTTCAATATGAATTATCGCTGACATCTTTCCTTATTTAATACCCCATAAAAGTAGTGGAAGAGGTGGGAGGAACATGAACTCATCTATCACAGCTTTACTGCAGAGATTATTTATCATTAATAAAGCTCAGCGAAGCAGAGGGGATTTCGTGTGGGCACTGTCATTTATTATAGTCATCAGCCCGAAGCAAATGAGTTTGTTCTTTGTCGTAAGGATTTATTTTGTAATAAATCTTCACCAATATTTATTACGACATGCTTAATTATTATCTCGTAAAATTGTAATTGTGTTAAATACTCGAAGATAGTTATGTCTGCCCAAAGAAATAGATTAAAGATAACAGCAATAAGAGAATTAAATCACTATACATATAATCGTCTGATGTCTCTAACGTGTTTTTGTCCTACCAGACACTTTAGAATACTCTGGCGACCCAGAAGACTGATTTCTTGTACCCTTATAGTATCGATTACGGTACAGAATCTAAAGGAGTCAGATTTATGATTTACATTTCCTCCGGGGTTGAGCAAATGGGTTTGATTTCAAAATTTCTTTTAAGACTCTCCAAACGACACCTCCACTGACCTTCTCCCAAAACACCAAATCTTTGCTTACTTATAGTATAGACTACGGCACAGAACCTAACAAAACCAGATTTTCAATTTACTTCCTTTTCAGGGTTGAGAAAATGGGGGTGATCTTAAAAAGTCCTTAAGTTTTTTCAGACCTTCCCAAAGACCTTTCGTTGACCACATAAAGAATGCATCTTTTCGTACTTATAGTATAGACTACGGCACAGATCCTAACGAAGCAAGATTTTCAATTTACTTCCTTCCCAAGGTCGAGAAAATGTGAGTGATCTTAAAAAGTTTTTAAGGTTTTTCAGACGGTCCCAAAGACCTTCCGTTGGCCACACAGAAAACTGAATCTTTTCATACTTATGATATGGACTACGGCACAGAACCATTGGAGCCATATTTTCAATTTACTTCCTCCCAGGATAGAGAAAATAGGGACGATCTTAAAAAGTTATTAAGCTTTTTCCAGATCGTCCCAAAGACCTTTCGTAGACCACACAAAAACTGAATTTTTTCATACTTATAGTATAGACCACGGCGCAGAATCTAACGGAGCCAGATTTTCAATTTGCTTCTTACTCAAGGTCGTGAAGATGGGGTGATCTTAAAAAGTATTCAGTTTTTTTCAAACCGTCCCGAAGGCCTTTTGTTGACGACACAAAAATCTGAATCTCTTCATACTTATGATATATTGACTATGGCACAGACCTTAATGGAGCCAGCTTTTCAATTTATTTCCTCCTCAGCATCGAGAAAATGGGGATGATATTAAAAAGTTTTTCAGAACCGTCCCAAAGAGCTTTCGTTGACCATACAAAAATTGAATATTTTCATACTTATAGAATAGACTACGGCACAAAATCTAACGGAGCCAGATTTTCTATTTACTTCTTACTCAAGGTAGTGAAAATGGGAGTGACCTTAAAAAGTTTTTTCAGACCGTCCTAAAGACCTGTCGTTGACCACAAATAAAGAAACAAAAAATATATAATCTTTTCATACTTATAGTATAGACTACGGAACAGAACCTAACTGAGTCAGATTTTCAATTTTCTTCCTCCCCAGGGTCGAGAAAGTGGGAGTGATCTTAAAAAGTTTTATCAGACCGTCCCAAAGACCTTTCGCTGACCACACAAAAACTGAATCTTTTTATACTTATAGTATAGACAACGACACAGAATCTAACGGAGCCAGATTTCCAATTTACTTTTTCCTGAAGGTGGTGAAGATGGGGGAGATTTTAAAAAGTTCTTAAGTTTTTTCAGACAGTTCCAAAGACTTTTCGTTGACCACACAAAAAACTGAATCTTTTCTCACGCTTATAGTATAGACTACGGCACAGAACCTAACGGAACTAGATTTTCAATTTACTTCCTGGCCAGGGTCGAGAAAATGGGGTAATCTTAAAAAGTTATTAAGTTTTTTCTCAGATCTTCCCAAAAACCTTTCGTTGACCACAAAAAAAAAAAAAACTGAATTTTTTCAGACTTATAGTATAGACTACGGCACAAAACCTAACGGAACTAAATTTTCCATTTATTTTTTCCCCAAGGTCGAGAAAATAGGGGCTATCTTAAAAAGTTTTAAGTTTTGTTTTCAGACCGTCCCCCAAACCTTTCATTGACAAAAAAAAAAAAAAAAAAAAACTTTATTTTTTCAAACTTGTAGTATAGACTACGGCACAGAACCTAACGGAGCCAAATTTTCAATTTACGGAAATATTAATTTACGCCACAAATATTAATATATAATTTCACGGAACTACATTTCCAACTTTGTTATTAAAAAATATAGAATTTAATAGCACTTTTTAAAATTTGAGCGAAAACTCAAAAATCAATTTATTTGAAATAGAATTTTCTCGATTTCTAGATTTTGATGCCAAAATATGTTTTAAGATCTTTTGAACACGTTTTGACTATTTTTGGAATTATGCCCGTCATTTTGTCTGTCTGTATGTCAGTTGTCGATTTCATGTGCACCCGATAGCGGCTATAAATATTAATGGATTTTCACGAAGCGCTATATCCAGCTTTCCTATCAAAAAGTCTAAAATTAGATAGAACTTTTGAAATTCGAGCGAAAACTTCAAAATTTATTTGAAATTTTACATTTCTTTAACATGGCAGTATAGAACAAAATGTGACATAATTATGCATAAAAAGGTAATTATGGGTCACTGATTACAAGACTTGATAGTTTCAATCATTGTTGTTAAAAATATTCGCAAAGCAATGTTTTTGTTTGTGACGTCATTATCCCCCCTCGGGGAGCACCTCACCCCTTTAAAGTGAGGATAACACACTATAATTTTACCCCCACTGGGTTCCGGTCTAAATTGGGTGGCACTTCCCGGCCGTCCAAATAGTTACCTTACACCTTTCTGGTAGGTCGCACGGTCTGGGTCTCAACAACACTATAATGTTAATCAATTGGACTCATGATACAAATTTTCAAATTTTTTCTTGTAAAATTTGAAGAAAAAAAAGCTACTGAAAATGGATTTTGCATGAGAACGTCAAGTTGAAAAACACTTTTTTTATGAATTTAGTTTGTACAACATTTTGTCCCTGAATAGCAACGATTTGATGCGATGATACCCTTTACCCAGAGGTAAAGGAAAGGGGTTAAAACTTCACCTTAAAAAAGCTCCAAAATTGTTTGAGACAGTAATTCGGATAGCGGGAGTGTGTTCCATTGAATTGAATATACTATTTCTATAACAAAAGGGACGGATTGAATTAAATAACATTTATTTAATCTGCTAATTTTGCGGGAAAAATTATCAGTGTAATGAAAATTAAAAGCAAAATAGAATATTTCTACGTATTAAAATATATTTTACATTTCAATGTATTTTTATCTCAATATATTTTGTACCCTGTTCTACAACAAGAAAAAATCTGATGTGGGAATTTAATTCACTTTTAATTCAATTTTCGTTCTCATTTGATAACTGGACTTATTTTCAAATGAGACGTAGAGAAAATACGAAAAAACTTAAATATCTCGAGAACGGCTAGGCCTAGTGTAATGGGGTTCGTTTCATTCTTTTCTTCGTTAAACATTACGTATTAAACAAGCATTTAATGGATATATTTGAGCATACCTAGTTTTTTATTTTAGATTTTGGCGATTTTTGGTCATTTTGCAAAAAAAAATGGGAAATTTTCAAAAATGGGAAAAGGATTATTGCGAATATAGATAAAAAGATCTTTGAAAAATAAAATTTAGAGTGAGGTATATTAACATAATGAAAAATAGATTAAAATTAAAGAAAATAATAAAATTTTAAATGTAAAATTTAGAAAATATATAAAAAGAAAATATATGGGAAAAAAATAAGGCACATGGAAAACAAAAACAGAAATTTAGAGTAAAATTTAGATAAGAAAAATTAGAAAAATACAAATAAAAAGGGTCAAAAGAAAAGGAACCAAGAAAATAAGAACAGTTAACATAGCTTTTTTTTTAAGTAGAAAATATGGAAGGAACACAATAAGTCCATATAAGTTAATAAGAAGTAATTTAATAATTTAATAAGTTGGAGGCCTGAACGTGACCCTAGTACGATTAGTACAAATTCAGTGGACTTCGGGAGATTTCAAATTGAGACCATAACGACCATGCAGTATACTAACCTGAGTAAAAATAATAGTAGCAGGCGGCTAACCTGAGGTAAAAATAGCAGGAGGTGGTCAGTCAGATTGTCAGTTGCTCGCCAATCTGGCATTGGAGGGTGGAGAATGTCGTGTCCACTTCGGCGATAAGAGCTTGCAATTTCTTCCCAGTAGCTCAACGGTAGAGCGTCGGCGGGCCAGTTCGGTGTTCCAGGGTTCGATTTCCGATTGTGGTAGTAAGGCTCTTTACAATGTATACACTCTAGTTCAAAAGCCAATTGACCATATTTTACAAAATTTGGTAGATAAGTCACTTGTGGGTAACCTCGGTGCTAATTAGATTTTTGTACGATTCGGGAATAAAAACCCTGCCTGTTTTTTGCAAAATGACTGGCAAAAATTGTAAAAATCTAAAATAAAAGTCCAAATGAAATAATTTAAATGCTTGTTTTATACGCAGTTTTTGACCACAAAAATAATCGAATCAACCCCATGATTTTAGGACTAATCGTTTTCGAGATATTTTAGCTGTTTCATATTTTTGCCACGTCGCCTTTGAAAATATGTCCAGTCACCAAACGAAACCTGCAAATTCGGTGTCATTTCAAGTAACCATCCCTGTCATTTTGTGCAATTAAACCCAATTTAACGAGTTATGAAAGAAAGAAGGAGGAAATGAATTAGTGTCTGTAGGGAAAGTCATGTGCTGCCTATATCAGATTTTCGCTCAGCGATAAATCATTAATTTATATACACAAAACGAATTATGAACTCTTTACTGAAGCTTAATTTATATACACAAAACGTATTATGAACTTTTTACTTAAGCTTAATTTATATACACAAAACGTATTATGAACTTTTTACTGAAGCTTAATTTATATACACAAAACGTATTATGAACTTTTTACTGAAGCTAAATTTATATACACAAAACGTATTATGAACTTTCACTGAAGCTTAATTTATATATACACAAAACGTATTATGAACTTTTTACTGAAGCTTAATTTACAAAAAAAAAAAATTCTTTCAACCCGAACGTTTCCATTTTATTAAAGCACTTACGACAATTAGAATGAACAAATTCAATCACTGCAAGTAAAAAAATCCGATGTGGGCAGCACATGACTTTCCTTATATAATGTTATGAATTTACTACTTTTACAGTAAAAAAAATAGGTTATTCTTATAGGAGATGCTTATATTCTTTCCAAGATATTGAATTTTGATCAATGAGTAGTCATTTTCATTGATTTAGCGCCATTTTTATCCATTTGGCGAGATTTTTGTTAATTTGGCAACATTTAAAAATGCCACCAAGTTGATGACATTCCGCCAAATTCGTTGCCAAAATATCACCAAACGTTATGGATGGAGAAATAAGTTATTCTTATAGCAGATAAATGACTATTGGCGTTCAAATGCAAAAGTAATACTCAAAGTATCTTTTCTCGTGAATGGAACGAGTTAGATCCATTAGAATGATGTCACCAAATTTATCGCATGATATTACATATGAAAAGTAAACATGTTTTTCAACAGTTAATATTTTTTTTTCATTTATGGGATTTTTTGATAAATTTATTTGAAAAATGTGGAATATCTCAAGAACGGTGCATGTTAGCGTTTTAAAGTTTATGTCAATCGTTTTCCATGGAAAAATTACATAAGAAATGTCTATTTGCGTGACTTTATTAAAGGTTTTGATTTTTTGATGATTTTTTAAAATTTCGCTCGAAAATTTAGGGAGGTTCTGAACATTCGATTGTGTTTAAAAACATTAAGCTTTCAGTATTTATGGATTGTAATTTTTGTACCAAATTTCATTCGAATCACTCCATTCGTTCGTGAGGTATCGTCTCCACAGACTCACTGACACACACACACACACACACATACTTTCACACACACACAAACACAGACATTACCTCAAAAATGTTTGATTCGTGATCAGGGACGCTTGAAACGTGCTCTCCCGTCGAAAACTCGAATTCGAATTTTCGACCCCATCACAATACTTTCGTTATACATTATTGTATATAAGGAAAGTAATATATCAAATGAATCCCCAAAACAACACTGAAAAGCACTGAAAAGAAAGCCGTTTTTTCACAGCTGTAAAATCAACTTATATCGTAAAGGCTTGAAATTTATTATAGAGGTATCAAAACAATTCTAGAACTGGTTTTAGTTTACATTGTATTGATACATATAAAATTTTATAAGATTATTATTTTATAAGATTATATTATAAGATTAAAATTTTATAAAATTTTATTTTGAAGTGGGGCTCAACCCGACTTTCTCATGCCAAAATTCTTTTTTTTTTTAAATTTTACGAGAATAAATTTGAAAAATCCGTATCTTGGGTTCAAATGATTACAACTATTGCGTGTTACTCTTCACTTTATAGAGTTTGAAAATATCTTTGGATTCATACCATACTTAACAATGTGCCCCAGGGGGTAACTTCACCGGAGGGGGTTAATTACGTCATGAAATAAAAAAAACTGTATCACGCCTGTTTTTCACAATAATGATCGAAACTATTAAGTCTCGAGTTCATTTAGCCATAAACAAACACTTTTATATATAATATGTCAAATTTTGTCTTACGGTGCAATGCTAAAAAATATAAAATTTCGAATAAAATTCAAAGTTTTCGTTCGAATTTAAAAAAAAAATTCTATCTAGTTCTAGATTATTTGATAACAAGGCCTGATATAAAGTTTCGTTAAAATCCATTAATATTTGTGGTTGCTATTGTGTACACAAGAAATCGACCACATACATCAGACAGACATTACTCCAAAAATAGTCAAAAACGTGTGCAGGAGGTCTTAAAACATATATTGGCACCAAGATGTCGAAATCGAAAATTTTCGTAAAAACAATATTTTCTCAATACTACGTATGCGAAAATAAAAATTTTATGCTATTTTTTTTTATTATGTTTAAAATTAATCCGTATCTAGTACTTACAAATACACTTATATATAAGATGTTCTTAGTTTCATACTCACTCTCGTAACTGATTTTTAAAAGCATTTGAAAGTTTTTTTCTGAAGATGGCAACAGGTTAGATGAGACGATTAATTAAAGGTATCAAATTAAATCTATTTCTAATTTTATTTTGCATTATATTGTTAGACATAAAATTTCATGTTAACGTATAATTGTTCTTGATTTGCGTTATTTACATCACAATAATGTACACCCATACTAAATCATTTGTTAGGTAATTCAAAATACATTTTATATGGAGTGGTGTAGCTAGTAGAATACTTCGTAATCTAAGAAGTGCAGGTTTGATCCCCAGTTACGAACGATTAGGATTTCCAGTTCTACTTGAGTTTAATGCTTTAGAACTGATATTCATCTAGCGATACCGACGTCTTTCAAAAATGTTCAAAATATATTCAGGAGCTCTTGAAACATGCATTTTCGTCAAAGCATCTCAAATTGAAATTATTTTTATGAAAAAAATAATAACTTTATATCTGTTATTACTATAATATAAAAAAATCTGATGTGGGGTATCACATTACTGTTCCTGCAGACTTATATCCACGTTCTCTTTATTTTAATTAAATTTAATTCACTTTTAAATCAATTTTCGTTCTCATTTGGTAACCGAACTTATTTTTAAAGGTGGCGTAGAGAAAATACGAAAAAACTAAAATATCTCGAGAACGGCTTGTCCTAGTGTAATGGGGTTGGTCTTATTCTTTTCTTCGTTAAACATTACGTATAAAACAAGCATTTAATGGATATATTTAAGCATATGCAGTTTTTATTTTAGGTTTTGACGATTTTTGAGGGCCATTTCGCAAAAAAAGGCAGGTTATTTTTTTTCCGAATCGTATCAAAATCTAATCAGCACTAGGGTGGCCTACAAGCGACATATCTACAGAATTTTGTGAAATTTTGTCCATTAGTTTTTCACCTGGAGTGGATACAGACACTTTTTGCGGGCCATTTCGCAAATAGACGCGGGTTATTTTATCCCGAATCGTACCCAAAACTAATCAGCACCAGATCACCCACAAGTGACTTACCAAATTTTATGAAATTCGGTCAATTAGTTCTTCAGATAGAGTGGATACAAAATATGCACAGACAGACACACAGACATACGCATAGACAGACACACAGACACACACAGACGTCACGCTAAAAATGGTTTTATCCTATTCTAGAGGTCTCGAAACGTGTAGATCCGTCGAAAACTCGTGTTGCGATTTTCAGTAAGATTCCAATAATTTCCCTATACATTACCATGTATAACAGGGAAAGTAATATTTATTATTGTATGCGAGAATAAAAATAGTACTTACAATGGTATTTTCCATGCAGTAAAAGAAATTTCGATATTGCCATGTTTTCTAATCTTGAAAATAATTTTCTTCATTCTGCTGAAACTTTCCTAATTCTCAATTTAATCGCTGATGTCACTTCATCTTCTATGATATTTTCTTAAACCTATAAAGATAAAAATCTTCAATCTTTATTTTGCAATTAATAAAGAGTAATGTTAATTAATCTTTATTTAACGGACATCCCTATAACTTCACAAAAATAAAGCTACTGTTTGTGAGAATAACACATTCAATACCTCCTTAAAAAAAGAAAGCAAATGAAAATTAACACAGTTCTTATCTAGTTGTTAATAAGAAAATACACTGTTTAAACTTGTATCTTCACAATAAAAAAAATCTGATGTGGGCAACACATGACTTTACTTATATAATGTAATGAATTTACTACTTTTACAGTAAAAAAAATAGGTTTTTCTTATAGTAGATACTTATATTCTTTCCAAGATATTGAATTTTCGACAATGAGTAGTTATTTTCATTGATTTAGCGTCATTTTTATCCATTGGGCGAGATTTTCGTTAATTTGGCAACATTTAAAAAAGTCGCCAAGTTGGCAACATTCCGCCAAAATCGCCGCCAAAATCTCGCCAAGCGTTATGGACGAAGAAATAAGTTATTCTTACAGCAGATAAATGAGTATTGGCGATCAAATACAAAAGTATTACTCAAAGTATCTTTTTTCATGAATGGAACGAGCTAGATCCACCAGAATGATGTCACCCAATTTATCGCATGGTATTACATATGAAAAGTGAACATGTTTCTCAATAGGAAATATTTTTTTTTTATTTTATATAACTTTTTGATAATTTTTTGGAAAAATGTGCAATATCTCGAGAACGGTTCATGTTAGCGTTCTAAAATTTATGTCAATCGTTTACTAATGAAAAATTACATAAGAAATGTCTATCTGCGTAACTTTATTAGCGGTTTTGATTTTTTGACGATTTTTTCAAAATTTCACTCGAAAATTTAGGGGGGGGGGGGGTTCTGAACATTCGATTGAGTATAAAAACAATACCAGTGTTTCCAGTGTTTACGGATTGTGATTTTTGTACCAAATTGTGATTTTTGTACCACACACACACACATACACACACACACACATACACACACTTACTTTCACAAACACAGACACACACACACACACAGACATCACTTTAAAAGTGTTTGATTTGTGATCAGGGATGCTTGAAACGTGCTCTCCCGTCGAAAACTCGAATTCGAATTTTCGACCCTGTTACAATACTTTCTTTATACATTATGTATATAAGGAAAGTAATATTATTATCAACTTATATGATAAGAAATACATTTATAACTATAATATTATTAAACTGCTTTCCGGTCTTTCTTGTAATTCTATTCTATTATTTTAAAATATCATTTTAAACTAGCTCTATAAAATTCCTAGACTTTTTAATCAAAATTATCACTATCTACATATTAATAATCTTAAACGAATCAGTAAAATTTACAACTATCCTGAATGTTTTGTTAATAGTATTATTTATAATTTAAAGCATTTATTACTTTCCTTATATACATAATGTATAAGGAAAGTATTGTGACGGGGTCGAAAATTCGAATTCGAGTTTTCGACGGGAGAGCACGTTTCAAGCATCCCTGATCACGAATCCAACATTTTTGAAGTGATGTCTGTGTGTGTATGTGTGTGTGTGTGTATGAAAGTATGTGTGGGTGTGTGTGTCAGTGAGCCTGTGGAGACGATAACTGACGTACGAATGGACCGATTCGAACGAAATTTGGTACAAAAATCACAATCTGTAAACACTGGAAGCCTATTGTTTTTAAACGTAATTGAATGTCCAGAACCCCCCTAAATTTTCGAGTGAATTTTTGAAAAAATCGCCAAAAAATCAAACCCGCTAATAAAGTTACGCAAATAGACATTTCTTATGTAATTTTTCATTAGAAAACGATTAACATAAATTTTATAACGCTAACATGAACCGTTCTCGAGATATTGCACATTTAAAAAAAAATATTAAAAAGTCATACAAAATAACAAAATATATATTTCCTATTGAGAAACATGTTCACTTTTCATATGTAATACCATGCGATAAATTTGGTGACATCATTCTCGTGGATTTAGTTCGTTCCATTCATGTGAAAAGGTACTTCGAGTAATACATTTGTATTTGAACGCCAATAGTCATTTATTGCTGTAAGAAAAACTTATTTCTTCGTCCATAACGCTTGGCGAGATTTTGGCGACGAATTTAGCGGAATGTCGCCAACTTGGCGACTTTTTTAAATGTTGCCAAATTAACGAAAATCTCGTCAAATCGATAAAAATGACGCTAAATCCATGAAAATGACGTCTAATTGTCGAAAATTCAATATCTTGCAAAGAATATTAGTATCTACTATAAGAAAAACCTATTTTTTTTTACTGTAAAAGTAGTAAATTCATTACATTATATAAGGAAACTCATGTGTTGCCCACATCAGATTTTCTCAATTTCATAATCATATTGTAATTAAATACATTATCATTAGTTAGAGATGAACACTTTTTATACTTTCACTTAATATATAGTTTAATCGTTCCAGACTAATTTTCTTTTTAACTTTCCCTGCAATACATGGGAATGTATAGGGAAAGTATTGGAATCATGCCGAAAATCGCAACTCGAGTTTTCGACGGATCTACACGTTTCGAGACCTCTAGAATACGAAAAAACTAATTTTAGCATGACGTCTGTGTGTGTGTCTGTGTGCCTGTCTGTCTGTGCAGATTTTGCATCCAAACTAACTAAAAAACTAATTGACCGAATTTCATAAAATTTGGTAGGTAAGTCACTTGTGGGAGAATCTAGTGCTGATTAGTTTTGGGTACGATTTGGGATAAAAGAACCTGCCTTTTTCTGCAAAATAGCAGCAAAAATTTTCAAAATCTAAAATAAAAAACTAGGTATACTCAAATATATCCATTAAATGCTCGTTTAATGCGTACTTTTTACCGACGAAAAGAATAAGACCAATTCCATTACACTAGGACTAGCCGTTCTCGAGATACATTAGTTTTTTCGTATTTTCTCTATGTCACCTCTGAAAATTAGTTTCCAAATGAGAACGAAAATTGAATTAAAAGCGAATTAAATTTGATTTAAATAAAGGTAACGTGGATATAAGTCTGCAGAGCAAGTCATGTGCTGCTCACATCAGATTTTTTAATTATCCGTTTATGTTTTATATTTCATTTTTATAAATTCAAGTATTTTCTTTCTGCTTGTAGACAGCTCCTATGGGATTTATAGTGACACACTATCGCCATACTGGGAAACAGGAAATTGTTTCAGTTAATTTAGAATAACCGACTGTCCTGATGAGTTAATTTCCTAAATTGACCTCCATTCCTAGCCACGTGCTTTCCTAGTCTTTTAGCTTGGATTATTTTCAAATCATTTCGGAAAATCCAACGTCTGGTTGTAACATAAATGAGGTTATTTTCAAAGAAACAAAAGATATTTATGTAAATTTGACTTAAAATACTTGGAATTGTATAAGAAGAAAAAAAAATCTGATGTGGGCAACACGTGACTTTCCCTGAAGACTTATATTCAAGTGCTCTTTATTTGCATTACATTTAATTCACTTTTAACTCAATTTTCGTTCTCATTTGATAACTGGACTTCCTTTCAAAGGTGGCGTAGAGAAAATACGAAAGAACTAAAATATCTCGAGAACGGCTAGTCCTAGTGTAATGGAGTAGATCTTATTCTTTTCTTCGTCAAAATTTAGTTTTTATTTTAGATTTTGGCGATTTTTGCGGGCCATTTTGCAAAAAAAGGCATGTTATTTTTCTCCGAATCATACCAAAATCTAATCAGCACCAGGGTATCCCAGAAGTGACTTAACAACCAAATTTTGTTTAATTCGGTCCATTAGATTTTCAGCTAGAGGGGATACAAGCTTTTGCGGGCCATTTCACAAAAAAGGCGGGTTCTTTTATCCCGAATCGTACCCAAAACTAATCAGCACCAGATTCGCCCACAAGTGACTTACTTACTAAATTTTATGAAATTCGGCCAATTACTTTTTTAGTTAGAGTGGATACAAAATCTGCACAGACAGACAGACAGACAGACACACAGACAGACAGACAGACACACAGACAGACAGACACAGATACACAGACACACACACAGACGTCACGCTAAAAATATTTTATTCGTATTCTAGAGGTCTCGAAACGTGCAGATCCGTCGAAAACTCGAGTTGCGATTTTCGGCATGATTCCAATACTTTCCCTATACATTACCATATATTGCAGGGAAAGTAAAAAACAAATAGACAGATATTACATTTTTTATCAAATATGTAAATTTTCAAGCTGTTGTGGGATACACGACTTACATCTGAAACACTGAGGTTATGTGCAACAAAGCAAAGGATATACGACATATCAAATTGATACGACATACATGTAAAATATTGAACTGCGTAGAAATGTGGATTGGATAAGAAAACAAAATTCAATATTAACCAAATATATAAATTTCCAAATTGTTGTGTGACACATGACTATTGATTGTAACATGGATGAGTTTACTTGCAACAAAGAAAAGGAAGCCGATGTTGCATCATTCACAAATTTGGAATTGTGTGAGAGGAAAATACAAACACACAGACTTCCACATTTAACTGAGTATATAGATTTCCAAATTGTGTGACACCAGCCTCGTAATTGCAATATGGCCATGGTTGCCTGCAATAAAGCAAAGGATATGCATAACAAGCTTACATCGATCAGAAATATGTAATTACAGCATAGGTGAAACAAATTAGTCAGCTTTTCAATTTTAATCAAAGTTAAAATGTGCGAATTGCTGTGTGACATACGACTCCTAGTTGCAACACAGAAGAGTTTACTTGCAAAGAAGCTATGGATATACATATCAAATTTGCATTGATCAGAAATGTGCAATTGTATAAGTGGAAGGAAACAAACAGATATACTTTCAATTTCAATCTAATATAAAAAATTTTAAATGTCTATGTGACACATGACTCCTAGTTGCAACATGGATGAGTTTACTTGCAATGAAGCTGTGGATATACATATCAAATTTGCATTGATCAGAAATGTGCAATTGTATAAGTGGAAGGAAACAAACAGATATACTTTCAATTTCAATCTAATATAAAAAATTTTAAATGTCTATGTGACACATGACTCCTAGTTGCAACATGGATGAGTTTACTTGCAATAAAGCTGTGGATATACATATCAAATTTGCATTGATCAGAAATGTGCAATTGTATAAGTGGAAGGTAACAAACAGATATACTTTCAATTTCAATCTAATATAAAAAATTTTAAATGTCTATGTGACACATGACTCCTAGTTGCAACATGGATGAGTTTACTTGCAATGAAGCTGTGGATATACATATCAAATTTGCATTGATCAGAAATGTGCAATTGTATAAGTGGAAGGAAACAAACAGATATACTTTCAATTTCAATCCAATGTAAAATTTTTTAAATGTCTATGTGACACATGACTCCTAGTTGCAACATGGATGAGTTTACTTGCAATGAAGCTATGGATATACATATCAAATTTGCATTGATCAGAAATGTGCAATTGCATAAGTGAAAATAACGTTGTTGTGTGAAGTACGATTCCTAGTTGCAACACGGAAGAGTTTACTTGCAATGAAGCTATAAGAATATACATATCAAATTTGCAATGATCAGAAATGTGCAATTGTATAAGTGGAAGGAAACAAACATACATACTTTCAATTTCAATCCAATATAAAAATTTTTAAATGTCTATGTGACACATGACTCCTAGTTGCAACATGAGTTTACTTGCAATGAAGCTATGGATATACATATCAAATTTGCATTGATCAGAAATGTGCAATTGCATAAGTGAAAATAACGTTGTTGTGTGAAGTACGACTCCTAGTTGCGACACGGAAGAGTTTACTTGCAATGAAGCTATAAGGATATACATATCAAATTTGCATTGATCAGAAATGTGCAATTGTATAAGTGGAAGGAAACAAACAGATATACATTCAATTTCAATCCAATATAAAAATTTTTAAATTTCTATGTGACACATGACTCCTAGTTGCAACATGGATGAGTTTACTTGCAATGAAGCTATAAGGATATACATATCAAATTTGCATTAATAAGAAATGTGCAATTGCATAAGTGGAAGGAAACAAACAGATATACTTTCAATCTTAATATAAAAATTTTTAAATTTTTGTGTGACACATGACTCCTAGTTGCAACATGAGTTTACTTGCAATGAAGCTATGGATATACATATCAAATTTGCATTGATCAGAAATGTGCAATTGCATAAGTGAAAATAACGCTGTTGTGTGAAGTACGACTCCCAGTTGCAACACGGAAGAGTTTACTTGCAATGAAGCTATAAGGATATACATATCAAATTTGCATTGATCAGAAATGTGCAATTTTATAAGTGGAAGGAAACAAACAGATGTACTTTCAATTTCAATCCAATATAAATATTTTTAAATGTCTATGTGACACATGAGTCCTAGTTGCAACATGGATGAGTTTACTTGCAATGAAGCTATGGATATACATATCAAATTTGCATTGATCAGAAATGTGCAATTGCATAAGTGAAAATGACGTTGTTGTGTGAAGTACGACTCCTAGTTGCAACACGGAAGAGTTTACTTGCAATGAAGCTATAAGGATATACATATCAAATTTGCATTGATCAGAAATGTGCAATTGTATAAGTGGAAGGAACAAACAGATATACTTTCAATTTCAATCCAATATAAAAATTTTTAAATGTCTATGTGACACATGAGTCCTAGTTGCAACATGGATGAGTTTACTTGCAATGAAGCAATGGATATACATATCAAATTTGCATTGATCAGATATGTGCAATTGTATAAGTGGAAGGAAACAAACAGATATATTTTCAATTTCAATCCAATATAAAATTTTTTAAATGTCTATGTGACACATGACTCCTAGTTGCAACATGGATGAGTTTACTTGCAATGAAACTATGGATATACATATCAAATTTGCATTGATCAGAAATGTGCAATTGTATAAGTGGAAGGAAACAAACAGATATACTTTCAATTTCAATCCAATATAAAAAATTTTAAATGTCTATGTGACACATGACTCCTAGTTGCAACATGAGTTTACTTGCAATGAAGCTATGGATATACATATCAAATTTGCATTGATCAGAAATGTGCAATTGCATAAGTGAAAATGACGTTGTTGTGTGAAGTACGACTCCTAGTTGCAACACGGAAGAGTTTACTTGCAATGAAGCTATAAGGATATACAAATCAAATTTGCATTGATCAGAAATGTGCAATTGTATAAGTGGAAGGAACAAACAGATATACTTTCAATTTCAATCCAATATAAAAATTTTTAAATGTCTATGTGACACATGAGTCCTAGTTGCAACATGGATGAGTTTACTTGCAATGAAGCAATGGATATACATATCAAATTTGCATTGATCAGATATGTGCAATTGTATAAGTGGAAGGAAACAAACAGATATATTTTCAATTTCAATCCAATATAAAAATTTTTAAATGTCTATGTGACACATGACTCCTAGTTGCAACATGGATGAGTTTACTTGCAATGAAACTATGGATATACATATCAAATTTGCATTAATCAGAAATGTGCAATTGCATAAGTGAAAATAAACAGACACATTTTCAATTTTATTCAATTATAAAAATTTTCACATTGTTGTGAGACATACGACTCCTAGTTGCAACACAGAAGAGTTTACTTGCAATATGAAGCTATGGATATCAAATTTGCATTGATCAGAAATGGGCAATTGCATAAATGGAAGGAAACAAACAGATATAATTTCAATTTCAATCCAATAAAAAAAATTTTAAATTTCTATGTGACACATGACTCCTAGTTGCAATATGAATGAGTTTACTTGCAATGAAGCTATGGATATGCATATCAAATTTGCATTGATCAGAAATGTGCAATTGCATAAGTGAAAATAAACAGATAGATTTTCAATTTTATTCAATTATAAAAATTTTCACATTGTTGTGTGATGTACGACTCCTAGTTGCAACACGGAAGAGTTTACTTGCAATGAAGTTATGGATCTTAGCTTGCAATGAAGCTATGGATATCAAATTTGCATTAATCTGAAATGTGCATTTGCATAAGTGGAAGGAAACAAACAGATATACTTTCAATTTCAATCAAATATAATTTTTTTTTAATTTCTGTGTGACACATCACTCCTAGTTGCAACATGGATGAGTTTACTTGCAATGAAACTATAGCTATATATATTAAATTTTCACTGATCAGAAATATGTAATAGTATAAGAGGAAAAACAGACTTTGAATTTCAATCAAATATAAGAAATTTCAAATTGCTGTGAGACATACGAGTCCTAGTTGCAAAACGGAAGTGTTTATTTGCAATGAAGCTATAATGATATACATATCAAATTTGCATGGACCAGAAATGTGCAATTACATAAGTGAAAAAATCAGACAAACTTTCAATTTTATTCAATTATAAAAAAATTCACATTGTTGTGTGACGTACGACTCCTAGTTGCTACACTGAAGAGTTTACTTGTAATGAAGCTAAGAATATACATATCAAATTTGCATTGATCAGAAATGTGCAACTGCATAAGTGGAAAAAAAGGAAGCAGTCGGACTTTGAATTTTAATCAAATACAAAAATTTTAAAATTGCTGTGAGACATACGACTTCTAGATGCAACACGAATGAGTTTACCTTTAATGAAGCAAAGGATATATATATATATATATATATATATATATATATATATATATATATATATCAAATTTGCATTATTCAGAAATGTGCAAATGTGTAAATGTGTAAATGGAGAAAACAAAACCACTAGAAAAACCTAACATACAGAGTTTCTGCCAGTTTGTTATATCCAATTTTAAATAATTTGATTTATCCGATTTTAAATGAAGATATAAATTTTCAAAATGTTGTGCGACATCCGTTGTATCTCAAGACCTTTCAAACCTACAACGACCCAATATTACTGATAGCATCTCACTATCCCCATCTCACTATCCCCACCACCACATTTCAATTTGTACCTAATCCCCCTATCGCACACCATCTCCACCATTCCAACGCTCATCTGCTTTGGCATTCATGGAAGCTCCGCTACCACCACCATAAAATTCCATTCCCAATACTAGTACTTCCCCGGAGCAGATCGAAAGATCCTCAGAAGAGGAGTCAGCCTATCTGGCCGGTCAGCCGCCATTTTGTGTCCAGCTCTAGTTAAGATTCAAGATACTCTGCAGGCATAAAAAGGATGATATTTTTTATTGCATTTCAACATAGATGGCGCCATGTAAAATGTCTTAGAAACAGATTTCGAAAAATAACAGTTCTAAAAAATCTATAGCATTTTGAGTGAAGTGAATGGTATTTTTTTAAGGATTTTCGTGCAGAATAATGTTTAGGTTTTATAATTCAGGTAAAGTTATCTACAGAAAAGTATCAATATACATAAATATTCCGACACAAAAAATCGGAACAACTGGATTATTTGGAACATTTTGAAAAAAAAGAGCAGTTGTGCAGTGCAATTAAGCGGATTTGAGTCTTTTTTAGTTTTTTTTTGTACAAAAATACTTGTAGAATTCCGTCGATCTGGAAAGCGCCCCTCTTATATTTTGGATCAATTTGAAATTCTGAAAACTCTTTGCAATAGTTACCCCTCCCTACACACACACACACACACACAAAATTCGTCGTCGAATCAAATAAATTTATTGATAAAAATATGGTTATGATATTTTATAATACATTTTCTCTTTTAGCAGAAAATTCCAAGTAAGCCCCACCCCACCCCACACACACATGCGCCAAAATTTTCCGTCGCATTTGAAGGTCTGGATCAACTGAATATTACTTGCTTATTTTAGCTGAAAATTCCCAGTAAGCGCCCTCTTTACATTTTCCGTGGCATTTGAGGGGGGCGTGTTGAAGAAATTCCACGTTAGTTTAAAATGAAAAATCGACACCAAGAACCACCTGGAAATACTTTAGTCATTATTATTATTATTATTATTATTATTTTTATGTATAATTTTTGTGTTTATGTAAAATTGGAAGAACTCTATATTTTGAGCAAATTGAATGATTTAAATAAAATTCGGAACGATTTATTAGCAAACGTACGAAAGTAATTTATTTCATTAGAATTCCGATCAGAAGAAGACCTTTAATATTTCGAACAGATTTTTTTTCTTCAAAATGAAACAAATCATAATAAACACTTAGGTTAAATAATGTAAAACCATCATACATTTCATGTGCATAAATTAGTCAAACGTGAATATCATTTATAAATTACTAACATAATCCTTTGAGACATTATACGTTTTTTATTCAAAATAATAAAATTTATATAAAAATAAACATGAATGCTATTACCAAATAAAGTTACATTTTCTAAAGTATTTTTAAATACAAATTTATCAGCATCATTGTTATAAGAATTATCACTATTCGTTTTCTAGATATAAGCAATTTTACTCATTTATATAATAATTGTCTAATAACTGTGTTTGTGTCTTTTTAGACTCTCCAGGAGCCCCAGATGACCCAGAAGACTAAATCTTAGCTCTATTATAGTATCAACTACGGGGCAGAAACTAACGGAGTTGAATTTCGATTTCTTCCTGAGGATGGGAAATATTAGTTAGGAAGGGAAAAAAAGCTTTACAGACACCCTCCCCCCCCGGAATAATCCTTGTGACTCAGAACGCTGAGATTTTGAACGAACACTTATAGTATTGACCATGGAACAGAACCTAACGAAACCGGAATTTCGATTTTTCTTCAGAGTATGGACAAAGTAAAGGGGAAAGGGTGAGTTGAAAGATCTTTCTAGATCTTCAGAAATCTCACTGTAGCCTAGAAGGCTGAAACTTTGCACGGTTATAGTACCAACCAGGGAACAGAACCTAACTGAGCCAATTTGCGATTAAAATGACTACTTTTGACTCTAAGTGCTGTACATTGTTCAGTAAAAAAAACTTAATGTGGATATCATATGATTTTGCCTATATAATGCAATGGATTTACTTCTTTCACAGTGAAAAAATGATGTATAAGTTCCATGACTTAATGTTTTTGACACTGTACGTTTATCGCTTTCCGGATGGCAATATGTAAAACTATTTCAAAGTACCAAATTAACTTATATTTAGCACAATTCTAAATTTTGGCAATGTTTAACGCCATCCTCAATAAGCAATATAGTTCATATATTAAAATATTTTAATAATTATTTCATGGATTTGGCACTATTTTCGTTAATGTAGCATCATATCTGCAATTTTTGCGATATTTTCATCAAACTGGGGCGAAATATCGCTAAGTTCGCGATATTTCGCTGAATGAGTCATCAAGTTCACCAAATTTATCGCCAAGCATTATTTATTTACAGATAACGAATAGTGCTTTTCTTATAAATAAATGACTATTGAAAAGTTGTTAGACGTAATAATACAAAACTATTGCACAAAGTATCTCCACTCGTGAATGGAACGAACTATATCCACCAGAATGATGTTCGTAAATGTGTTGCATAACATTGCATATGAAAAGTGAGTATATTTCACGACAGTTAATGTCTTTTTAATTTTATGTAATATTTTTGATACATTTATTTCAAAACCATACAATATCTCGAGAATGGTTCATGCTAGCGTCCTAAAGTTTATGTCATTCGTTTTCTAACGAAAAATTATTCATGATGTACATAAGAAATGTTCATTTACGAAACATTATAGAAAGTTCTGAATTTTTAATGATTTTTTTAAACGTTCATACGGAAATTTGGGGTTCTTTTGAACATTCGATTGTGTGTGTGTGTGTGTGTGTGTGTGTTTAAAATTAATTGGGTTCCAATATTCACCGATTGCAGTATTTGTATCAAATTTCGTTCGAAGTACTCCATTCGTTCCTTTCGTGAAATTTCTCACCCACAGGCTCACGAACACATACACATATACACACACACATCACCTCAAAAACGTTCCTGTTGAGTTCAGAGATGCCTGAAACACACACCGCCGCTGAAAACACGAATTCGAATTTTCGACCCTATCACAATACCTTCCCTATACATTATACGATGCCCATAGGAAAAATAAGGAAGACATTTTAGAAAAAAAAGGTTGAATCTTAATTTTTTAAGAGTGTTAGTGGCCCTTAAATACTAGTTGGAAATGAGACAACATACATTTCTCAGCACTTGCATTGATTGATTGGGATGAAATTGATTATTATGGACGAGCAAACTGAAATCATTTTCCGTTTCCATTAAATTCAACCTTTGGATGGTCCATTAAATTCAACCATTAAATTCAATGGTTTCCATTAAATTCAACCATTGGATTTCTTTTTGTGATCGCTTTTACTTAAAAACTACAGTGCGCGAAAAAAGTATAAGGACAAGCGAAAACTCTACTAATCTAGAAATTTTTTAGACAAAAATGTATGCAAATTTCTTAAGTAAAAATTTTGATAAAATTAAGTTCTTTTTGACGTAAATTAGTTAAATTTTCCTAAAATAAATATGTATAAATTTACTTCATAAATTTTAAACCCATATGATCTTGGAAAAAAGCATAAGGACAACTGTTTTTTCATGCAAAATTACAGTAAAATTTGCGTATTTGAAAGCAGAAAATGATCATTTCAAATACAAAGACTGGGTTTCTAAACAAAATTCACACTTGCCTCATTTCTTCACGACTTTTGTACAATGCCAAAGGGAACTCATCTGTCTGACCTTGAAGAAGGGAAAATTATTGCTTTTAAAGAAAGTAGATTGAGTGGGCATGAAATTAAAAAAAAAACAAAAAAAAAAAATTAAAAGATCTAAAACTGTAGTTTATAATTTTCTAAAAGAACCTGGAATGTTTGGAATGAAAAAACAAACTGGAAGACCAGAAATTCTAACGTATCGACAGAAAAGAATGGTTGTAAGAAGAGCTTGCGAGAAAAAAGAAACTGCAAATGAAGTTAGAAGAAATTTGGACTTACCATGCTCCACACGAACAGTTAAAAATGTTTTGAATAAACATCCGAATATTTGGTATGGAAAGTTAATGTCGCGTCCGCCTCTTAAAAAGAAACATAAGGAAAGAAGACAGGAATTTCCAAAAAAATAAATTTCTCTCAGCCCGAAATGTATTGATGTAATCTTTTCGGACGAAAAGAAGTTCAATCTTGATGGGCCAGATGGTTTTCGCTATTTTTGGTACAATCTGGGTAAAACCAAAGATGTTTTCTCCAAACGTCAGTACGGTGGGGGCACAGTAATAATTTGGGATTTGGGGCGCTTTTGCAGCAAACGGAACCACGCCTACAGTCTTTATCAACTATAAAATGAACTCTGACAAATATGTTGATATATTAAGCGAACATATGTTACCTGAGGTCCTACTAATTACTTCAGGAGACTATATTTTCCAACAAGATAAAGCTTCCATGCATACACGTTTCTAAGAGTGCAAAAATCTGGTTTGAAGTTAATTCAGTAAATTTGCTTGATTGCCGGCGAGGAGTCCCGATCTCAATCCAATAGAAAATTCATGGGCCCTTCTAAACCGAGAAGTTTATAAAAATGGCACACAATATAAGTGTAGACAGGATCTTGTGTTAGCCATCAAACAAGCTTGGAATAACATTTCCATAGATACTTTAAAAGAATTTTCTGCATTGATGACCTCTCTCGGCTTATTCAAGTAATTGAAAAAAAAAGTTGTTTTCTTGATTAAGAGACATGTTAAGTAATTTAGAACATGTCCATATACTTTTTCTATATTTTTTTTAGTGATAATCTTTATAAGGTCAACTTTTGTAAGGTTCATATATGTTGTTTTATGTGTTGTAAACGTTATTGTATAATTTCATATTAGAGGTCAGAAATATCAAAAATTCATTTTGATAAAGTGAAAATAAAGTATGTTTTTATTCAATTATATGTTGTCCTTATACTTTTTTCGTGCACTGTACAATAGGAAGATGAAATTTTGCAGACATATGTAAAGTTGCACGCAGATTAGAAGCCTCATAATTTACACATTAAAGCGAGCTGTATCAAGTAAAATGGCCATTTTAAAGCAGTTCTTGCTCACTACGCTTTGTAAAAAAAGTCTGATGTGGGCAGTACATGACTTTCCCTGTATAATGCAATGAATTTACTACTTTTACAGTTAAAAAATGTTATTCTTATAGCAGATACTTATATTCTTCTATATCTTCTAAGATATTGAATTTTCCTCGATGAGTCGTCATTTTCATTGATGTAGCTTCATTTTTATCAATTTGGCGAGATTTTCGTTAATTTGGCAACATTTAATAAAGTCGCTAAGTTGGCGACATTCTACCAAATTTGTTGCCAAATATCGCCAAGAGTTATGGACGGAGAAATAAGTTATTCTTACAGCAGATAAATGACTATTGGCGTTCAAATACAAAAGTATCACTTAAAGTATATTTTCTTGTGAATGGAACGAGTTAAATCCACGAGAATGATATCATCAAATTTATCGCAGGATATTACATATGAAAAGTGAACATGTTTCTTAAGAGTTAATGTTTATTTATTTTATTTGATGTTTTGATAAATGTATTTGAAAAATGTGCAATATCTCGAGAACGGTTAATACTAGCGTCCTATAGTTTGTGTCAATCGTTTTCTAAGGACAAATTACATAAGAAATGTCTATTAAAAGTAACTTTATTAAAGGTTTTGATTTTTTGATGATTTTTTCAAAATTTCACTCGAAAATTTAGGGGGTTCTGAACATTCGATTGTGTTTAAGAACTATAAGCTTCCAGTATTCACGGATTGTGATTTTTGTACCAAATTTCATTCGAATCGCTCTATTCGTTCGTGAGATATCGTCTCCACTGTCCCACTGACACACACACGCACACACACATACGCAGACATCACCTCAAAAATATTCGATTCGTAATCAGGGATGCTTGAAACGTGCTCTCCCGTCGAAAACTCGAATTCGAATTTTCGACCCCGCCACAATACTTTCCTTATACATTATGTATATAAGGAAAGTAATAGTATGTGAAAATAAAATATAGGCCTAGCGGAACTTCGGATATGAACAACCAGTGTTGCACAAAAATCAAAATAGAGTCCAATATTCAGCTTCACTCCCCTACTTTTTTTTACAACTTTTAACTTAACTTCACGCGCAGTGTATATATTTGTCGCGTTTCACATCTTTGAGGTCCTAACTAATCATATTCCAGTAATCGCAGCGACATATAATTTGAAATGTTATGTTCTTTTGTGATACGGGTGCAAAACAGAACTTTAAAATTTTATTTTCTTAGAAATTACATTCTTAAAAAGTTCAAAGTTCAAATTGATATTATAACGCAAATATTTGAGATAGAACTTTGAAATTTGAGGCATAATTCGCTTATAATTCTTAATTTCATTTTTGTCCTCAGAATTTATGCATGAAGATACAAATTTTAAATGTACTGTGTTTGATACATAAGATTGTAAAGAATCTTACTACCTCAACCGGGAATTGAACCACCGATTTTCGTATCGACCAGCCAATGTCCTACCGTTGAGCTACTGGAACGGAATTTCAAGCTCTTATCGTCAAAGTGGATTCTGCATTCTCCACCGTCTAATGTCAGATTGACGCGCAACTGAGAATTTGACTGACCATTTTTTACCTCACTGACCTGCTATTTTTACCGCAGGTTAGCCTCCTGCTGTTATTTTCATTCTACAGGTCAGATTCATACATGGTCTTTGACTTCCCGATTTGAAATCGGCGCTGAATATATCAGAGTTCACTGAAGCCATTCTCAGTGCTTTTTTCAGGACTTTTTGGCTGGGGAAGGGGGGAGGGGCGAGTGGAACTTTAGAGGGGAGCAAATTTTCTATTTGTTCTATATAAAAATATTATGATGTCACATAAATGGAAACTGGAAACTAGGTTAACATAAAATGTCTCCGGGGGGGGGGGGCGAAGCCCCCCCCCGGAGGTATGCCTGAAAGAAACACTGTCCATTCTAATCGTACTAGAGTCACTTTCAGATCTCCGACATCTTTACACTAACCTTCAGAGCTGATTTGTTTGGGCGCCATTGTAAAGAACCTTGCTATCTCAACCGGGAATCGAACCACGGATCTTCATACTAGCCAGCCAACCCTCTACCGTTGAACTACTGGGACGGAATTATTTTATTGTACTTTGTCAACAAAGTTGGATATAAAGATTCTTAAAAATCCATTAATACTTATGGCAACTGTCTTGACATAGACCACACGCAGACGATAGGCGACAGATTACAGACGAAAGACTACAAACAGACAGACGAACATCACTCTAAAAATAGTCAAAACGTGTTGAGGACTGAAATATATATTGGCATTAAAATTAGAAAATTTTCGTGAAAACAATACTTTATCTATACTATATTCTATAGTATGAGAAAGTAAAAATATCTATATTTAATAAATAGAGTGTTTGAATATATAATGCTTCCAAATTAAAAAAAAATTCTTTTACGTTTTAAATATTAAAAAAAAAATATGTTATTTATTTTTTATTTATTTTACATAGAGCGTTTATATCCAATAAATAGATTAAAATTTCTTGAATAAAATTATTCATAAACAATAAATTTATGAAAGACCTTTAATATGGTAGCAAGCGGTGTATATACATTATTTTTGACGGAACTATTAAGAATTTTTATACTATTTTGTACACTTATTTTGTACAAACTTACGAATACTCAGAGAACAGAGAAATGACATTGCCAGAAACTTACGAAGCGAACATCGTTAACTCGGAACTCGAACTTCGGAAGCGAACATCGCTAGTGAATCCACTGTCTCAACTGAAATTTGATTCTGAATCCATATCAGTAATTATCTAAGCTATATAGCCAATCCTGAGACATAAGTGTTGTAAGGAAAATGTAAATATTTAAATCGGAAGTGATACCTCTAGAGTCCGAAGTGGAAAACCTTTGTGAGACTCCCTCCCCCCTCCACACACAACGGAATTTGATGCCGAACACATATAAGTCACAATCTAAACTTTATAACTAATTCTGTAAAAAAAAATAGATGTTTCAAGAGAAATTTTTGAATCGGAAGTGAAAAAGAACCGAAAGTAGAAATTCTTAGTGAAATACCCTACCCCCCTAAACTTCTTGATGCTGAATACCTATCAGTCATCTTATACTCTCCATCCATAGCTGATCTGATAAATAACTGTTTCCAGGAAATGAGCATCTTTGTATGGGAAATGTAAATTCTTAGTAAACACTTTGACTGGAATTTGATGCTTAATCCATATCAGTAGCTATCTAAGCTCTATAGTTACAGGATAAATGAAACAGAGTAGTCCCAGCAGCAAAGATTAGGGCGTGATCAACTAACTTTAAAGGTATTAAGGGTAATTTTAGGGATAAATGAGACAGATCATTCACTAGAGCAAAGGTAAGGAAAATTAGGTGATCAATTGGTTTTAAAGGCATAAAGAGTCTTCTTCGTGAGGATAGTGAGAGATGACAGTAGTTACAGAAAATGCAGACAGATTTCTGTGATCAACCTGATTAAAGGACAAAAAGGAATCTTATGGGTCAGGATAAATAAGACAGGGTAGTCCCGACAACAAAGGTTAGAGAGTGATCAACTAATATCAAAGGTATGAAAGAAAATTCTTAGGATAGGTGAGACAGATCAATCACTAGAGCAAAAGTAAGAACATTTTAGTGATCAACTGGTTTCAAAGGCAAAAATGATCCTTCTTCGTGAGAATATTAAGGTATAGCAGCAGCCTGATTAAAAGACAAAAAGGAATCTTCTGGATCAGGACAAATAAGACAGAGTAGTTCCGACAGCAAAGGTTAGAGAGTGATCAACTAATATCAAAGGTATGAAAGAGAATTCTTAGGACAGGTGAGACAGATCACTCACTAGAGCAAAAGTAAGAAACTTTTGGTGATCAACTGGTTTTAAAGACAAAAATGATCCTTCTCTGTGAGAATATTAAAGTATAGCAGCTATTACAGAAAATGTAGAGAAATTTCTATGATCAACCTGATTAAAAGACAAAAATGACTTTTTGGGTGAGGATACACTAAACAGTGTAGTCCTGATAGCAAAGGTTAGGAAATAGTCAACTAACTGCGAAGGTATAAAGGATAATTTTTAGGATAAATTAGACAAATCAGTTACTAGAGCAAAGGTAAGAAACTCTTGGTGATCAACCGGTTTCAAAGGCAAAAAAAAAAATTCTGCGTGAGGATAATGAGGGATAGCAGTCATTAGAAAAAACTGCAGAGACACTTCTGTGATCAACCGGATTAAAAGATTAAAAGAACCTTCTGCGTCAGGATAAATGAGACAGATTTGTCCCGACAACTTCCCGGCCGTACAGTCAGATACCTTACACCTTCGGGTAGGTCTTATGGTCTGGGTCGAAGAAATAGATTAGTATCGACGGCAAAGGTAAGGGAGTGATCAACTAACTTCGCAGGTATAAAAGAGCATTCTTAGAATAGATGAGACAGATGATGCAGCAAAGGTAAGAAAATTTTGATGATCAATCGGTTTTAAAGACAAAAAAAGAGCATTCTTTGTGAGGATAATGAGGGATAGCAGTCATTAGAGAAATGTAGAGATATTTCTGTGATCATCCGGATTAAATAGCGAAAAGAACCATCTGTGTCAGGCTAAATGAGGCAGATTAGTCTGGTAGCAAAGGTTAGGGTGTGATCAACTAACTTCAAAGGTAAAGGCCAATTCTTAGGATAAACGAGACAGATTAGTCACTACAGCAGAGGTAAGGAGGTGACAACGGGTTTGAACAGAAAAGAAAAAGCCTTTGCCAGGATAAAGTAAACAGAGCAGTCATTCCAGCACATGTTAGAATATTCTTGTGATCAACCGGTTTCAAAGACAAAAATAAAACCTTTATGTCAGGATAAATGAGACATAGCAGTCACTGCAGGAAACTTTTTTTTGGATTAATGAAGGAGAACAGTTATTTTAACACCGGTAGGGAATTTTTTGTAAATTTCTGCAAATTCTCTTACCTTTGCTGTAGTGACTGCTGTGTCTCATTTATTCCGACAAAGAAGGCTCTTTTTTGCATTGATACTTTTAATAAATTATATACGTTATTACTAACAAAATACATTTATTTTCGATTTATTTAGATATCAGTTTGAGCGAATTTTTTATATTATGTTAGAAATTAAAACTGCATAGACTTTTAATGGAATTCCTTTTTAATCGGTATGAACAGCGTTGAATTTCGGAGCAATTGTAGATTTATAAACAGAAAACTTGTATTTCGAACGATGTTGGGCATGCAAAATATATTAAAATAGTATACACTAACACAAATTAGTGTAATGCATCTCCTTGCCTCACCTGTTGACAACTTGAAAAAAAAAATTTAATGATAAATAATAATAAAAAAGAAATAAATTAGACAGGAAAGCTCACAAAGAAATTCCATTTATTTTAATCTGGTACTGATTGTGAAAAAAGGGGACGTAAAAATATGGAATATTACTACATGAGAAAGCTGAGTGAAGCCTCTCAGATTTGAAATTTATTTTAATTTTTGACATATTTTAGAAAGCGTAATAGATTTATGAAAGCGTCCTGCAATGTTAAAAAATTATACTATGTTAACTTTTTTGACACAAGATGGCGGAACCAATCAGAATCAGTTCCACAGTTGGCGAGACCAAAAAGGACTGTACGAAAGGCGATGCTCCCTCACGAAATGGCAGCATTTTGGGATTCGAAAAGAGAAGGGGAAGAGGGATGTTTCGAAAGCAGAAATATCGATTTCGAACGAAAAGGAGGAATTCCTGTGCACTTTCCTTCGTTTCGGAACGAGGAAGATTTGGCCGCCATTTTTCCATGGCTGTCGTTGCGTTCTACGATCCGCGAGGCTGAAGATGAGGAATTTGGGTTCGAGATTATCTGAAAGATATTCTTAGGAATGGCGGACGATAATTGTTTATAATAAAATAGCAGGGATAGAATTTTATTAGAAATTTATTTTTGTTTGATAAATCTTACTTATTTTCTTAAATTCAGGAATATTTTCTGAATGATTTTGATTTACCATACCTTACAACAAATCCTTTGATTGCAACTTTATTTTATGTTTTCTTTTATTTCTAGTATTTTAAGAAAAATATGTTTTACTTTTAAACAGAGATTTTTTTGCATTGTTTTGTTACGAACTTAGATCATGATTAATCTTTGGTTACTATTTTTTAAATGTTTTTTATTGACTTATTTTTGTAAAAGTAATACGAAAACGTAACATTTTCAGTTTTAAAAGCTTAAAAAGAGAACATTAAATGAAAATTTTATATTATAACTTTTATTCTGTCATTCTTACGAAAAATACATTGTGCAGATAGTACAAAGGACTAAATACATTTATTATTGCGTGTTATTATAGATAATATACAGTTTATTTTAGAAAAGGACAGTTTTAATATTTTTCATTATTTTATACATATTAATCTAATTATGTGGGACAAATGGAATATTTTAGTAACTAAAATTATTTGTTAATTTTAAATATTATCTATTGTTTGCTAATTCTAAATATTATGTTACTAATTCTAAATATTTATGTAATATACTATTAGATTAAATTATTTTATCTACGTTCTATTTGTTTAACTTTGCTTTAAAACATAGCTTTAGCTTACATTTGCTTTAGCTTTCCAATTCATCTACTCTTAATTTGATTCTTAATTAATTAAAAATTTCTGCACCTTTTTGGACAAGCATGTATAATTTTAAGTTAGCCAGTTTCAATTTAAACTATATGAAAATTCTCCATCAAAATCATTATTTAAATGTATAATATATATTATTATCCTGAACATATTTTTTATAATATATTTATTTATTATTAAGCAATAAAATATTGGAATAAATAAATTATTTCAGTGAAAATCATTTAACCTCTTAAAATTTCAAGTTTCTTTTTCAATGAACATTAAAAAACATATTTTATAATTAAATCCAGCATGGAAGCATTTATTGTAAAATAATATCCTCATACCTACAATAGTTTCAACAGACTTTTTCTCTATGCATCAAAACCATGAATATATATTAAAAGGAAATTAAAATGAATTGCTTCAGTTAAAAATTAACTTTGAACATGAACGTTTTGATTGTCTACGTTAAAAGCTAATTAAGATTATTTATGTTATCATGGTTGTTTGCTATAAATATAAAATTATGAACAGGAATCTCACCTGTCATGTCGGCCGCAGACGACATCAGTATGCATATCCCTCCTGCTGTCAGAATTTCCTTGCAGACGATTTTCGATGCCGGACTGCTACGCCCTGCCCTTTCATTCGATTTGTGGAAAACTCTCAAAATCCGGAGAATATGAAAAAAAAAAAAAAAAAAATTCTGAAGAGCATCTCCTCCGGTTGGGATTTCCCCGCCATCTTGGACAAAAAGGATGGGGATCACAGGGGGTGGAGGGCCGGGGTTCCTTCTGGACCCCCGGTGAGAGATTCGAGGATTCTCAGACATGGGATCAAGAAGACCGGGAGGGACGAAGGAGCGAGTCCGGCATCGCGGTTGTTACCGCATCCTCTGCGTGCGCATGCCCGGATCCCATGCAGTGGAAGGAGAACGATCGATGACCACCCCTCCCTAGCATCGTCATCCTTCTACATCCTCCGTCTCCCCCCTGATGCGAATGCGCCCGTCCGGGCAACCTGTTGGGCCCCGAGGATCCACCCCCGCATGAGTAGAAACAGAAGGGGGGGGGGCGTAAATTGTCTGAAATGGGGCCAAGGGAACGGCCAAACGGAAGCCTACATCCGGGTACGACAGATCTGGCCATTATCCGATGAAGGATGGAGTAGAGATGGAGAAAGAGAAGAAGTCAATCTTACATTATCTCACCTGCAGATTTGGGAATTGGGGATATAATGTAGAAAGGGCAATTTTTATTATATTTCCAACTACATGTTAATGTATAGGGAAAGCCCTGGAATTGAGTTGGAAACTAGAATTCGAGTTTTCGATGGATTTATCTATTTTGGATTACTCTAGAATACAAAAACCCTATTTTTAAAGCGATATCTGCGTGTTTGTGCTTCTGTGGAAAGTATGCATTTTCTCTAGCTCAAGGCTTATATAATGAAATTTTGAAATATTTGGTAGCAAAGTCTGCGTTACCGTGGTTCTGATTAGATTTCGGTACGATTGGAAAAGTAAAACTGCCTCTCTTTTTAAATTGCTCACAAAAATGGATAAAAAGATAAATTAAGTACAATATGTGTTTAAATATATTAATTAAATGCATGTTTTGTACGTAATATTTGATGACATAACCAATCCCGGCACAATCATTTTAAGATTAATCATTTTCAAGCCATTTTGTGTGTGTGTGTGTGGGGGGGGGGGATTTTGGACATGCCGCCATTTTTTATTGTTCCAGGTCGTAAAATGATAATTAAAATGTAATTAAAACACCAATTTTAGTGTAATTTCAAACAAATCTCCATTAAATGTGTTATTTTAAAGAATTAAGCCCAATTTATGCATTATGCAAGAAAGAAAGGGGAAAATAAATTGAGCTTATATATATATATATATATATATATATACACCTACTAATGGGATAGTTACTAATTTATATGACAAAAAAGATTTTTTTAAATTCAATATTAATAAAATAATACCATTTAATACCTGTAACTCGATTCAATTGTTTAGAAATATTATACTTAATCAACTTTTTAGAATTTATAGGTTATCAGATAAAATATTTCATGCTTTGCACATTAATAACCTCAAAATTACCGGCAAATTATATGAATATCCAGCATATTTAGTAAATGGTATAGTTTATAAGTTTCGATTAGCATAGTTAATAAGTTTCGATTAGTATAGTTAATAAGTTTCGATTAACCTAAAATTCTTAATAATCTCTCCTTAGTATCTTATTTTAGCCATACTTCTAAATTCTCTTGAATTTACATTATAATATATTTTCATCTTTTTATTTTGCAGCTTCTACTGTAGAATATAACATTTTACTGTCCTTAAGCAGTACGGTTTTTATTACTCACTTTGGCAACAGTAAATCATTTCTTTACTCTTTAACGAATGGCAACATTGGTCTAGTCATTTTTTGCTCGTCATGGTTGTACATTTGAGGTGTATTTTAAGGTATTTATGCTTCCTTTCTATTTTTTCAATCTTTATGCTTGTCGTCCTAATAACACATGTTTATAGATAAAATCTATCTTATGCTTCAGAAACAAGCATTTTTGTGTTCATTTCAATTAAATATTTTATCTTGAAAAATAATTTTCTCGAAATGAACTATTCTTAAGCCTAGAGCTCTTCCACGTGAAAGTTTTAATGCTTGATATTTTTTGTATTCCTATTTTCGATTCCTCACCATTGATATTTGTTGATTATCTTTAGCTTTATGACCTGTAATATGTATTATAATTTCCTCTTTATGGTTGAATTTCATTTTATTTCATTATATTTTGTAAGATAGTGTATTATGAGTTACTACTTCAATTTTACCATTGGATTTACAATTTTAACATTTTTCATATATATATATATATATATATAAATAAAATAAAAGATTGAAAATCCAATTTCCTATATATATATATATATATATATATAATAAAAGTTTGAAAATCCAATGAAAGAATAGAGAGAAGATTCAACTCAGAAAACCCCAACATTAAAAAATGCCTTACAAATAAAAGTATCAAACAGAGAATCATCAATCAAGTGGAAAATAAAATGCAAACCTCTAGTCATCAAGCTGAAAACAAACAATAAGCATCGATGGAAAGGAAACAATAAAATAAAATAAAATAAAATCCAAGCATGAAAGCTTTACATGTGGACAAGCCCTAGGCCTAATAATGAACTGTTCATTTCTATAAAACTCTTTATCAAGTCCAAGTATTTTAAAAAAATGAACACAAAATGCATGTTTTTGATATCAGTGATAGATTATATCTGTAAACACTGAAAACTTGGACAACGTGCATAAAAAATGAAAAATAATAGGAAACAAGAATACCTGAAAAAAAACTGCATACGTCTGATCCATTGGAGCCTTGAATAAGGAGACCAATGTTGCCAATCTCAAAAAATAAAAAGATGAGAACTGCTGTTGCTAACAGTGAGAGAAAAATAACAGTAATGCGAAAAGACGATAAAAGGTGATATTCAACAGTAAGAACATGTAAATACATGGTAATGCTTATTCAAAAGAAAATTGATGTCTGGCTAAAATAAGATACTAAGGAAAGAATTTAAGTATAATCTACCATTTCAAACTTTTTAACTATACTATGCACTAAATTAGCTGGATATTTATATAAATTGCTAATAATTTAAAGTTTATTAATATGCATAACATGAAATTCTTTATCAGATAATCTATAAATTCTAAACAGCTGATTAAGTATAATATTTCTAAACAATTGAATCGAGTTACAGGAATAAAAAGGTAATATTTTATTACTGTTAAAGTTAAAATAGTCTTTTTTATCATATAAATTGTTAACTATCCTATTAGTAGGTTCAATAATAAGATTTAAGTCCAAACAATTAATGTTATTACTAATAGTGACTTCATTAGGAATTAGTTCCATATTATTCGGATAGAAATCTATATCTATAACACAGTTGTCTGTAAAGATCAAACAAATCAGGTCATCAACATATAAATCTGTAAATTTTATAATATGTTGAAGTAAAAGATTTTTCACATAATGATAAAGGTATAAATTAGCTAATGTACTGCTACTACAACCACCTTTAGAAAAATGTAATAATAACAACCAATTACCAGTAATCATGAAATAATAAAATCACCAAGGCAGTCAAACCACGAACACCATGTCGACAAAAGAAATGAACCGCACCGACCCAATTTTGGAGATTAACCAGAACTAAATTTCACTTCAGGTTTAAGAAACTAATTCTAATTAACCCAAACAAACGTCTGTTCAATGTTATATATATATATATATATATACTACTACTAGTAAATTATAACTAAATTATTTAAATCTACTAAATAGTAATTTATGTGAATCTAGTAATAACTACATTATTCTAAATAATAGTAAAGAATTAAAAATAAATTAACATCACTAGGTAAAAAAATCTGATGTGGGCAACACATGACTTTCCTTATATAATGTAATGAATTTACTACTTTTACAGTAAAAAAAATAGGTTTTTCTTATAGTAGATACTAATACTCTTTCCAAGATATTGAATTTTCGAAAATTAGTCGTAATCCTCATTGATTTAGCGTCATTTTTATCCATTTGGCGAGATTTTCGTTAATTTGGCAGCATTTCAAAAAGCCGCCAAGTTGGCGATATTCCGCCAAATTGGTCACCAAAATCTCGCCAAGCGTTATGGATGAAGAAATAAGTTGTTCTTACAGCAGATAAATGACTATTGGCGATCAAATACAAAAGTATTACTAAAAGTATATTTTTTCATGAATGGAACGAGCTAGATCCACGAGAATGTCACTCAATTTATCGCATGGTATTACATATGAAAAGTGAACATGTTTCTCAATAGGAAATATATTTTTTTTTCATTTTATATGACTTTTTGATAATTTTTTTGAAAAATGTGCAATATCTCGAGAACGGTTCATGTTGGCGTTCTAAAATTTAGGTCAATCGTTGTCTAATGAAAAATTACTTAAGAAATGTCTATTTGCGTACATTTAATTAGTGGTTTTGATTTTTTGACGATTTTTTCCAAATTTTATTCGAAAATTTAGAGAGGTTCTGAACATTCGATTACGTATAAACACAATAGGCTTCCAGTGTTTACGGATTGTGATTTTTGTACCAAATTTGGTTCGAATCGGTCCATTCGTCCGTCAGTTATCGTCTCCACAGACTCACTGACACACACACACACACACACACACACACACACACACACACACACTTACACACACACACACACACACACACTTACACACACACATACTTACACACACACACATACACACACACACACCGACATCACTTCAAAAATGTTTTATTCGTGATGAGGGATGCTTAGAACGTGCTCTCCCGTCGAAAACTCGAATTCGAATTTTCGACCCCGTCACAATACTTTTGTTATACATTATGTATATAAGGAAAGTAATAATAGGATTTCAAACTTTTGACTTTAAAGATCTATTTAATAATATTAAGATCACTGATCTTTATGATGTCATTTTATCTTTATATAATGCGTATATTACTAGTCAATTTCGTCTAACTAAATTTACCAATTTTCCTAAACTTCTCCATTTTGTTTTCTTTACAATAACTATATTTTTCAAGGTAATAAATTATACTTACAAGTCTCAGGGGTTTCACAAGGTGGCTGTAGTAGCAGTATGTTAGCTAATTTATACCTATATCATTATGAAAAATTCTTTACTTCAAGAGATTATAAAATTTACAGATATGTAGATGATCTGATTTGTTTGTTATTTACTGATAATTATGTCATAGATATAGATTTCTATCCGGATAATTTGAAATTTATACCTAATGAAACTACTATTAGTAAAAATATTAATTATTTGGATTTAAATCTAATTATAGAACCTACTAATGGGATAGTTACAAATTTATAAGATAAAAAAGATTTTTTTAAATTCAATACTAGTAAAATATTACCATTTAATTCCTGTAACTCGATTCAATTGTTTAGAAATATTATACATAATCAACATTTTAGAATTTATAGAGTATCAGATAAAACATTTCATGCTTTGCACATTAATAACCTCAAAATTACCAGTAAATTATATGAATATCCAGCATATTTAGTAAATGGTATAGCTAATAAGTTTCGATTAGCCTAAAATTCTTAATTATCTCTCCTTAGTATCATATTTTAGCCATACTTCTACATTCTCTTGAATTTACATTATAATATATTTTCATCTATTTATTTTGCAGCTTTTACTGTAGAATATCACATTTTACTGCCATTACGCAGTACGGTTTTTATTACTCACTTTGGCAACAGTAGATCATTCTTTACACTTTGCGAATGGCAACATTGGTCTAGTTATTTTTACTTTCCTTATATACATAATGTATAAGGAAAGTATTGTGACGGGGTCGAAAATTCGAATTCGAGTTTTCGACGGGAGAGCACGTTTCAAGCATCCCTGATCACGAATCAAACATTTTTGAAGTGATGTCTGTGTGTGTGTATGTGTGTGTGTGTGTGTGTGTGTGTGTGTGTGTGTGTGTGTGAAAGTATGTGTGTGTGTCTGTGTGTGTGTCAGTGAGTCTGTGGAGACGATAACTGACGAACGAATGGACCGATTCGAACCAAATTTGGTACAAAAATCACAATCCGTAAACACTGGAAGCCTATTTTTTTTATACGTGATCGAATGTTCAGAACCCTTTTAAATTTTCGAATAAAATTTTGAAAAAATCGTTAAAAAATCAAAGCCGCTAATAAAGTTACGGAAATAGACATTTCTTATGTAATTTTTCATTAGAAAACGATTGGCATAAATTTTAGAACGCTAACATGAACCGTTCTCGAGATATTGTACATTTTTCAAAAAAATTATGAAAAAGTCAAATAAAAAAAAAAAAAATTCCTATTGAGAAACATGTTCACTTTTCATATGTAACACCATGCGATAAATTGAGTGACATCATTCTCGTGGATCTAGCTCGTTCCATTCATGAAAAAATATACTTTGAATAATACTTTTGTATTAGAACGCCAATAGTCATTTATCTGCTGTAAGAATAACTTCTCTCTTAGTGCATAACTGTTGGCGAGATTTTGGCGACGAATTTGGCGGAATGTCGCCAACTTGGCGACTTTTTTAAAATGTTGCCAAATTAATGAAAATCTCGCCAAATGGATAAAAATGATGCTAAATCAATGAAAATGACGACTAATTCTCGACAATTCAATATCTTGGAAAGAATATTAGTATCTACTATAAGAAAATCCTATTACTTTCCTTATATACATAATGTATAAGGAAAGTATTGTGACGGGGTCGAAAATTCAAAATCGAGTTTTCGACGGGAGAGCACGTTTCAAACATCCCTGATCACGAATCAAACATTTTTGAAGTGATGTCTGTGTGTGTGTGTGTGAAAGTATGTGTGTGTGTGTGTGTGAGAGTCTGTGAAGACGATAACTGACAAACGAATGGGCCGATTCGATCCAAATTTGGTACAAAAATCACAATCCGTAAACAGTGGAAGCCTATTGTTTTTATACACAATCGAATGTTAAGAACACCCCTAAATTTTCAAATGAAATTTGGAAAAAATAGTCAAAAAATCAAAACCACTAATAAAGTTACGCATATAGACATTTCTTATCTAATTTTTCATTAGAAAACGATTGACATAAATTTTAGAACGCTAACATGAACCGTTCTCGAGATATTGCACATTTTTCAAAAAAAATATCAGAAAGTCATATAAAATAAAAAAAAAAATATTTCCTCTTGAGAGACATGTTCACTTTTCAGTAATACCATGCGATATATTGGATGACATCATTCTCGTGGATCTAGCTCGTTCCATTCATGAAAAAATATACTTTGAGTAATACTTTTGTATTTGAACGCCAATATTCATTTATCTGCTGTAAGAATAACTTATTCCTTTGTCCATTATGCTTGGCGAGATTTTGGCGACGAATTTTGGCGGAATGTCGCCAACTTGGCGACTTTTTGAAATGTTGACAAATTAACGAAAATCTCGCCAAATGGATAAAAATGACGCTAAATCAATGAAATGACGCCTAATTGTCGAAAATTCAATTTCTTGGAAAGAATATTAGTATCTACTATAAGAAAAACCTATTTATTTTACTGTAAAAGTGGTAAATTCATTACGTTATATAAGGAAAGTCATGTGTTGCCCACATCAGATTTTTTTACTCGTCATGGTTGTACATTTGAGGTGTATTTTAAGGTATTTATGTTTCCTATCTATTTTTTCAATCTTTATGCTTGTCGTCCAAATAACACATGTTTATAGATAAAATCTATCTTGTGTTTCAGAAACAAGTATTTTTGTATTCATTTCGATTAAATATTTGGACTTGAAAAGATTTTTTTCGAAATGAACTATTAAGTCTAGAGCTTTTCCACGTGCAAGCTTTAATGTTTGATATTTTTTGTATTCCTATTTTCGATTCCTCACCATTGACCTTTGTTGATTATCTTTAGCTTTTTGACCTGTAATATGAATTATAATTTCCACATTATGGTTGAATTTCCTTTTATTTCATTGTATTTTGTAGGCAAATTTTAATATTGTAATTGAGTTGAGCGATAGTTTAGTGTCGCTCAACTCAATTACAATAAAATCAAATTCGGATTCAATCTCAAATTCGGAAAAAATAACGTTTAAAATACATAAAAAAAATAACCAATGTTGGAGAAAATTGTATATAGATCAACATTTTATCTGCTGAAAGATGAAGAAAGATGTATATAGATCACACATACCCATTGAAAGATGAAAAATGATCAATCTCATATCCTGTTGAAAAATAGAGAAGATAAAAGACTGATCGCTCTTACATTCGTTGAAAGATGGAGAAAGATCAATTTTATAATTTTTAAAAGATGGGGAAAGATCAATTTTATATATTTTAAAAGATGGAGAAAGATCAATTTTATATATTTGAAAAGATAGAGAAAGATGAATGATCAATCTTATATCCGTAGAATTGTGGAGAAAGATGAAGATTGATGTATCTTATAGCCGTTGAAAGAGTGAAATGTGTATATAGGATCTTCGTAACCTGCCGACGCTCTCCCAGTTGAGCTACTGAGACGGAATTGCTAGCTCCTATCGTCTAAGTGCACTCTGAATTCTAATCCTGCTAATGTCAAATTGATGGTCAACTTGATAATCTATCTTATCACATTATTCAGGTTAGTATCCTACATGGTATTTGGCCTTCCTATTGTGTATTAGCTGCCCAATATGCCAGAGTCCACTGAATCCGCACTGATCGTACTAAAGTCACTGTCAGACTCTCAACCTCACTGTACTAACCTGCAGGCTTAATTTGTTCCCGCGTCACTGTAAAGAACCGTGATGTCCCAGCCTTGACTCGAACCATGGATATTTGTTCTGGCCAGCCGACGCAAATGTAGTGTTACTTCACCTGTAGATTTGGGAATTGCAAATACAAGGGGAGGACCATCCTCCCCCAGCAGTATAATGTACAGGGATAAAATATTGTAATGAGGTTTAAACTAGAATTCCAATTTTAATTGATTCGATTCAACAGTCTATATGGTGCCAGTTGGACACCATAAATGCCCTTTGTACGTAAGAGGTCATATCCCTATTATAATTCGAGGGTTCGTGTACTCTAACATGGTTGGTAACTCATTTTGGTTTGTAAAAAAATACAATTTCTTGTTTTCGTTCTCTTCATTTATATTCTTTCCGCAGAACATTGCTATACTTTCTGTGTTATATATATATATATATATATATATATATATATAAAGAAATACAATCCCAAAAAGTATGAAATTCAAGAAAGAGAAAGGCGCAAATTGCCACACTATCAGAGTCTTGAAATATAAGATTTAAAATGAAAAAAGAAAATATATAGGTGGAATGATTGTGTTTACAGGGTTGCAGAAAGGTCAAGGGGGATTGCGACACCTATTTCCTGGTTAGAAGATGGCTTTAACTTCATGAAAACGCTCCCAGAGACTCTGCACGCCCGAAACAACAATCGATCATGCCCGTGGGGAAAAAATGGCCGAATCCCAGACAACATAAAAATGATTAAAATAACAAAAATTGGAAATTTTACTAACCAGCAAGACGAAGCATGGAAGAGTTGCATAAAGCGTATAAACTTCGAATAAGAAAGCATACATAAAAAAGTCGCGTCTAATTTATAGAGCCATCTGGATGTGCATCAATCAGATAATCCTAGGTAAGAGTTGAGTTGTATTGTATGATGTCGGATAAATTAACATAATTTTATCACTATAATTTCTGCAAAAATCATCATAATAGTGCTGTACAAAGCGGAAGGGATATGATTGTTCCCGAGTTCCGTTGATTAAATGCATCATGCATTTATTAAATTCTGTAATAGATGAGTTTAATAATCTGTATCTGTTCAAGTGATTTACGATTAAATTACGTTGTACGTTTAAACTCAAGTTGGTATTCCAATGGGTAAAATAATTGATCCTGCAGTCATATAGATGTCTCTTGTCAAATAATTTATAACATAATTTCTGTTCCAAATTATAATAAATAGTGATGTCAAGAAAATCAACTGTTCCTACATTCGCTGACTCCGATTCGATTAGTTCAAGATATATATATAACACAGGAAGTATGGCATTGTGTGTGTGTATATGTGTGTGTGTCGTAGATATATCAATTACTAAAATGTTTCAAACGAGGTATCCATTTATAACAGTTTTAAATTAAAAAAAATTTTTTTTTTCTAAAATATATGAAATACAATTTTTTGTGTGGTTCCTCAATCTAAAATTATGCATTTACATAATTTTTTTCCATGCATTAGTATGAAACACTAAAGGAAGTTCGATTCTATTACGAGTAAAATTTACCGACATATGAATTTTATAATTTAAATCACTTCTCTATGTTTGCGAATTTTGGGCTAGCGTTGAGGGGCCATATAAAACAAAAATAAAACATTTCAGGATATTTGTTGTACATTTTATTTAATGGCATATCTTATCAATGTCCCAGAAAGTCATTTAATACCTAATAATTTGTTCAGTAGGGGACTGTAGGTATACATAATATGAGGTATTCGCTGACAATTTGACATGCGTCGTAATTCCATTTGTGTATAACCCCCAAATTCTTCGGGAAAACATGCTGAAACTTTGAACTAATATTTCTCCGTCAATTTTGTTTGTAATAGAATCGAACTGTTTTTAGTTTTTCATGTGCTTTTTTAGTTTTTAGTCTTTATGTGATACCGAACCTGGCAAATAAACCTGGCAACCAACTTAATAGTTTTAGACCAAATTCTTTGACTAGTGTCCTGACCAAAACTATGGAACGCATGGTTTCATCAAGGTTGATTTGGTATTTGGAGAGTGCTGATAACCTTTTCCCCCCTTTGCAAGCTGGTTTTAGGAGATATCATTGCACTACCCAGTAAGTTGTTTACTTCAGTCAGGATGCAGGTGAGATGCTTTTGACAGACGTAGTTCAACTCTGGCAGTCTTTGTTGATTTGAAATCAGCGAGATAAAGCCTGGCTGCTGAAACTAATACAAAAACTTCAAGTTCTTGAAGTAACTGGTAATTTGCTTGCTTGGATCAGGAGGTGTATCACTCAAAGATTTATTGTGAAGCGTTATGGAGAGGATATGCCTATATATAAACAAACAGAGACAGGACTACTAAAAGGGGCTGTTATCTGTCCAATTTTGCTTAATGTTTACATTAATAACCTACCAGTGACCTTGACATCCGACTGTTCAATCAAATCTTCTCTCTTTGCGTATGACTCAATGTTCTGGTGCAATGCACCGAAGGCAGCTTTTGAACATTAATCTTAGCAATGGTCTGGAAATGCTTGAAGTTTGGGGTAAAAATAATAACATCATTTTAAACATGGATAAAACTACCTACCAATTTTATACTTTAAATAGACAACAGTTCCTACCGCAATTATTTTATCATGGTGATCATATTACTATTGGCAACAATACTACATATTTAGGGTGTGTATTGGATTCCCGATTAAAACGGACTGAACACGTGATACTTGTCAAGGAAGAAATAGTGTGAAGACTTCCAATTCTGAAGAGGTTGGTTGGCTGTAAATGGGACTGTAACAGAGAAATCCCGTCACTACTTATAAAATGCACTTTACGCCAGTTTTCAGTTGCTGTAATGAAATCTTAGTGACCGCTTCTACTAATACCACCAATCTGCTCTTGTGCAATGTTTCTGTCGGCGAGGACGCCAATGTCTGCAAAGGGGTATCGAACTGTTTGGGATAGGGTATGTCAATTCTTCGTTTGAGATTGACGCTGTCCCACCCGTAAGCAAAAGATTAAAGGATGTAGAGACCTGAAAACCCAACGTAGCTTTAACCAAGCCGTCTTTCAGATAGTAAAAGATCTTGATATTGTCCGGGAAATGGAACTTCTGGTCGGCCATGGTGCCCTCTTGATTTCTATGACATCAAGGTACACATTGAGTTGGATATAAAAATAGATGAAAAAGAAATGAACTACTTTCAGATTCGTACAATGGCTTTAGTAACAATTGCGAATAGGAACCCTAGTGAACAATGGACTCACGTGTACACAGATAAATCCATGCTGGATAGAAGTGTTGACGTTGGTGCAGGAATTTACTGTAAACATTTTGCATTTTACAAAGCAGTTGGTAGAGATTCAACTAGTTTCTATGGTGAAGTGGAGGATATCCATACAGTCTTAGAACAGATACCAGCTCGTAAATACAAATTCACCAAGGTTGTTATTTTGTCCGATTCCAGAGTGCTCTGAAATTTATATCTGGCAATGGAAATAGTGACTTGAGGCGAATTTATGATTGCAGATTTTTCTTAATCTCTTTGAGTAATTCCGTCGTGCTGCAGTGGGTTTCAGCTCACTGTGGTGTGGAAGGAAATGAAAGGGCAGACCTCTTGGCGAAGAAAGGTGCTGCTGTTCTTCAAACATCAAACTCATTAATGCCTTGTCATTCTGTCAAACGTCTAATTAAGTTGGAATGTGGAAAAAAATATATAAATCCGACATGCTCAATGAAGTTAGGGAAGTTTCCCTCGTGGTTCGGCTTCTTCGTTTCGTCTTCTTACTGGACATGATTGTCTCAATGCCCATTTAATTAGAATTCGACTTAGGAATTTATCTAATTGTACTTTACGTAATTCTGGATGACCTATGAATAAATAACATTTAGACACGTGTACTGCACTTAATGGTTTTAGTTGTATTGTTCAAAGATATTGAAGCTAGAAGGCTAATGGCTAGATTGTTAAGTGTCTGGTATTTGTAAATAAATAAATAAATAAATAAACAAGTTTTTTCATGTTAATGCATCAAGAAAATTTTGGTAATTTGAAAATTTTGGACTGAGGGATCGTATAAAAAGTTAGATTTCGTATATTATAGAAAATGAATTTTTGGATTTAAAACTGTTATATATATATTATAAATTGTTATTTCATTTGAAACATTTTAAACAGTTGCAGAAATAAAGGCCGCTAAGCGGATTTTCCTCCTGAACAACCTGTATATATTATGCTATTTTGTTATTTCATTTTTTATCTTATTTTATACTAATTTTTTTTAACCAGTTCTTGGACATTTTCACGATGCGTTCTATTCCGTCATTCATTCTCACTGTAAGTTACATATTTTTATTATACTGTTTATGTTCTTATTACGTCATGTAGCCAGCCGAAGATCTTTAAGTTAGAAGCCCTCCGAAGATTCTCACTGTAAGTTACACATTTCTATTACACTGTTTATGTTCTTATTACGTCATCTAGCCATCCGAAGATTCTCACTGTAAGTTACACATTTTTATTATACTGTTTATGTTCTTATTACGTCATCTAGCCAGCTGAAGATCTGTAAGTTAGAAACCAGCCGAAGATTCTAACTGTAAGTTGAAAATTTCTATTATACTGTTTATGTTCTTATTACGTCATCTAGCCAGCCGAAGATCTGTAAGTTAGAAGCCATCCGAAGATTCTCACTGTAAGTTACACATTTTTATTATACTGTTTATGTTCTTATTACGTCATCTAGCCAGCCGAAATTTAGATTTGAATTTCAATTGGAACAATGAATTTTTCAATATTTTTAGTTATACAAACTTCATTTTGTGCAAAATATAATTTTCTTTTCCTCGTGAGATAAAAACAGAGACTGTCACTTATCCGCAGTCCCCTTTGATATGAATGTGCGATGACTTCTAGCAGAAGAAGCCACACCCAAATATAATTTTCTGAGTAGTAAGAGGTTTCTTTGGCAAAGAGTTACATTTTATCTATTAAGGAAAGTAAATTCCATGCATAGATTAAGACTGGGCGGGAATTCGCTGACTGTAGTAAGCATCAAATAGACAACGGAGAAATATATTGCCAGGAAAATCATTTGCAAAAAGTGCTGGAATAAATCTGATAACTTTATGGATGGAATTTTATATAAAAGTTCTCCGAAAATGCTTTCTAAAATTATCTTACATCTTACATAATAAAAGAAGATGCTGTGTTTCTCTGTGTGTGCGGTCTGTGGGGCGAAATCTAATCGTCGTATGACCTAGAAATTTGGTACGCCAGTACTTCAACAAAACCTGAATAGGTGAACATCAGAGTTATTTTTCTATTTAAAATTAGTTCTTTAGCTATCTTATGCTTTATCCTGATTTACATCGATTTTGGACGATATCCACATAAATCGATTCGTTAGCAACCGAAAATATTACTACAGGGTTTCGAACTTGATACCATCGGAAAAATCGAAAAATTATCTTTCAAACAAACTTTAAACGGAATGCATATGATAATTAGACGAATTTTCTCTCGGTTTCATATTATTTTGATTTAACAGAATACTATGAAAAAATTTGTTCAATTTCTTAATCCATTTCCAGGTTAATTAAAAAATATATATATATCCCTAGATTGAAAGTTGCTTTTCATCAAAATTTTACCTATAGTTAGCTTCACTACATTTATGTTATTTAAGGAATTTGGATTCAGAAATGCATGCATAATTTTGTTGCATTATATATAGAAAACATGATCCAGTAATTTCTTATATTTATGAAATTTATTACTTTATTAGAAACTTGAAAATTATTACTACTTGAAATTTATTACTTTATTTATGAAATTTATTACTTTATTAGAACGCATGGAATATTTGATTACAAAAATTTCGAAAATTTCATTTTGAGAAAAACACATTTAGTATACGTTTTCTGCACAGTTTTTGATGGATTAAAGTCTTCACCCGTTCACAATTTTGGAAATAAACATTCGCTTTGAATGCGATTTTTTGTAATCGATGTACGGTAATATGTGTAATAATATTCAGCCAAGCTAAAATTTTTAGCTAATTTTGTCGATTTTCGCTCATTTAAAAGTCCATTGTCTCCTTAATACTGCTACATAAATAATCATTGTATACAAAGTTTTTCATTAGAAAACGAATAACACAGACATAAAACTCTTGAACCGTTTTAGACATATTGCATGTTTTTTAAACAAATTTTTAAAAAATATATAAAATGAAAAAAAAGTAGTAAATATTATAAAGTACATTAACTTTCCATATGCAATATGATGCGACAGATCTGTTATCATCATTTTCGTAGATATAGTTTGTTCCATTCACGAGAGAAGATACATTTTGCCATAGAAATATATTTGAGCCCCTGCAAATTCGTCATTGGTCACTTATTTCACGGGATATTAATTAAATGTCACTACCCTTTTGATGAGAATTTTGTATGTGATTACAAATAAGTCATTCTGTCAGATTTTTACTTTTTCATAGTATGTAATATATATACTCGTAGTATGTAATATTTTCATAGTATGTAATATGTATATATAACAAAAAAATCGAAGCACCAAGAAGGAGTTGTCCGATCGTAATGAAATTTCTTATGCAAAGACATTTTGAGCGAACATGCAAATGAATAAAATTTGGTGTCCAATGAATAAATAGTGGGAGCTCCAGCGCATCGGAACTGCTCATTCACCAGGTGTATATAAGGGGCGATTCTGAATCTGTGGTCAAAATTCCTGTTGCGGATACCTTACGTCTTTGGTAGTCATTTCTGGCACACTGATCGCACAGGTGTACTGAGACAACATTCTACGACCGGTTGTGTTACCGTTCCTTTTGCGATACCACGGACTTACTTTTCAACAAGATAATGCCCGGCCGCACATGGCACGTGTTGCTATGAATTGTCTTCAAACTTGCCCAACACTTCCTTGGCCAGCTAGGTCTCCTGATATCTCTCCCATAGAATACATTTGGGACGTTATGGGAAGGCGATTGCAACCATCCCGGAATTTTGACGATTTAGCCCGACAGTTGGAGACAATTTGGCAAGACATTCCGCAGGACACCATCCGTGAACTTTATAAGTCTATGCCACGCCGGGTGACATCTTGCATCCTGGCCAGAGGTGGACCAACGCCTTATTGACTTCCTCCCTTTGTATACGGTCAAACTCTAAATCATTAACTTGTTCTGAAATTTTAATCGCTTCTTTTTCTATGTATGTTCTTCACATGCACCAATTTTTATCACGATCGGACAACTCCATCTTGGTGCTTCGATTTTTTTTGTTATAGAGTGTATATATGTTGTAGAGAAAGTATAGTTTTCACGAAAATTTTCGAATTCGAGATTTTGATGTCGATATATGTTTTAGGAGCTTCTGAAAATATTTTGGCTGTATTTGCAGTGATGTCCGTCTGTCCATCCGTCTGTCTGTGGTCGATTTCTTGAGTACACATAGTGGTCACAAATATTAATGGATTTTCACGAAACTCTACATCCGGCGGTGTTATTTAAAAAATCTAGAACTAGATAGAATTTTTTGAAATTCTAGTGAAAACTTCGAAATGTATTTGAAACTTGATATTTCTTTAACATGGCAGTATGAGGTAAAATTTGACATACTCGCATGCATAAAAGAGTTTATGTTTCACTGATCAGGAGACTTAACAGTTTCAATTACTGTAGGGAAAAATAGCCGCGATACAATTTTTCTGTTCGTAACGGGATTAGGCCCCTAGGGTAGACAAGTTAAACCCCAAGGGGCCACAGTGTCAAACTTGGTATTACTCAAAATACTTTTTTCAAGCCCATTAAAGTGATGGGTAACACGCTATAATTGTAATAATTTGAACCCATATGATACAATTTGATAGAAAAAAAGTTACTAAAAATGGAATCTGGTATGAAAAAATCGAGTTCAGCCACGCACCAGTTAAATTTTATGTGCATAGCAGACGATCAATCAGAAATTTTTATTGGAAGTTATTAAAAGGTGTAAAATCTTACCATAGACGCCAAATCTCAGTCAGAGGAGAAGGAATATGGTCTGGATTCTATGGATTCCGGATGACACCTATAAAGGTAATGAAAGGCAATGTTTATTTAAATCAAGTTACTTTCCACTACATAAGGGATTTGCATTAGAAAAATAATTTTTCAGTATGTTAAGAGAGCCAAGGTTCTATATATGAACACAAAATGTCTTAAAACAAAAAATAAATTATTCTGTAATGAATCTGAGGAATTGCAAACTAATGTTAATTTTTCCGGTTTTTAATTTAATTTGAGATCGGAATAAATTAGTTACGACGCATAATTGAAGTCAATAACTGCTTGTCTGTAATGTTTGACAACAGTTTAATAAGTAAACACATTTTGTTTAATGGATAAAGAAGAACACAAACAAGGTATTTAAGCACAAATTAATAAAACAAAATAACATACAGCGGACACTGGATTCCCTTCTTCGTGTAAGATAAGTCAACAAACTCAAACGCATAAATTGAAATGGGCAGAAACAGAAGGATATATATATATATATATATATATATATATATATACATATATATATATATATATATATATATACATATATATATATATATATATATACTATATATATATATATATATATATATATATATATATATATATATATGTTATATATTATAAATGAACATGTTCGTGTTGAATTCAAAATCATTATAACAACATCCAGCAAATCTCGATAACCACTACCAGCAAGGAACAGGCGCACAGCAGCTCATATTTCCGAAGCAGAAAATATAAAGAGAATATGAAACGAATATAATGGGAAGACCAAATGCATTGCATGAAACGGTAGAGAGGGATTGCGACCCCTCTTTTCCGTTTAAAGCAGTTTTTCAGCCGGGGCAACGCTCACGGAACCTATGCAATTCAATGGTCAGTCCCCCGTAAATGAGAAAAGTCAATAGCACGCAAAAAGGACAACCAAGAACATCAAAGTATGAATAGACGGAACCAACACACTGATAATATAGCAGTCTGTGGCTTTGTATTCATATCAGAATACAATGTAATGCAACAGTATGAGAATAAAATAATATAAATGTAGTTACTGTTTGTGCTGCTTATATTGTAGATTACTTGATACTGACTAAGCTGTTTAATTCAAAACAGGTTACAGTTAAGTCGTTTAATATACTAATATATATATATATATATATATATATATATATATATATATTTATATGTATATATATATATATATATATATTTATATGTATATATATATATATATATATATATATATATATATATATATATATATATATATATATATATATATATATATATATATATATATATATATATATATATATATATATAAATGCTTAAACATCCAATGAAAGAATAGAGAGAATTTTCAACTCAAAAAACTCCAACATTACAAAATGCTTTACAAATAAGAGTATTAAGCAGAGAATCATCAATCAAGTGGAAAATATAAATGCAAACCTCTAGTTATCAATCTGAAGACAATCAAAAAACATCAATTGAAAGGAATCGATAAAATAATATAAGATAAAATCCAAGCATGAAAGTTTTACACGTGGACAAGCCCTAGGCCTATATTTATGACACTTTTATATGTATTATATATATATATATTTGTATTGTAATTATTCTTTAGCTATTAGTAATTTAATATTAGAAGTTTCTTATTCTAGTGCTGCCATCTATCGTTTTTAAATCTTACTGCAAATTTTCTTTGCTATTAGTAATTAAATATTAGAAGTATCTCATTCTAGTGCTGCCTTCTATCGTTGTTATTTCTTACTAATTTATTGGTTTTGTGATTTTATGACTGGGTAACTGCCTTTGGGATTTTTGTATTGGTGTTATTGATACCTTTTATAAACTGTGCTTTTTAGTACAATCTTTTTATTACTTTATTGGACAGGATTCTATGTGAATTCAGATTTGCACAGTATATATTTTATTATACCTTGTGTTTTAATTAATCTAGTTTAGAATTGATTATATTTATATTGTTAATCATTTCTTTTTATCTTGTAATATCCTCCTTACTACATTTTATTAGGTTTTACATGGACTTAGATGTTTATATTTATATATAAGCAATTATTTTATTTTTATTTATATTATTTATATGTGTTAATGCCATACTCTTTATATTACTTAAACTATTATGAATTATACATCTTATTTGATTTAGTGACTGGCAAATATATTTATTCTTGTTATTATATAATTTGATAAATATTGCCCGGTATTTTCAATTTTGTTGGGAATTGTTTAGACCGTTATCAATTTACTAACAGTGTGCCATGGATTGTTTTGGATATAATAATTGCCCAGCTAAAAATTATAACTTCAATAAATGTAAGAATAAAAATTGTAAAGCCTGCCCATTTGCTTCTAACTTACAAATTACTAATCTAAATAGTCATAAGACTTTCTGTAAAATTTTTAATTGCATCTACAAATTATCTTGTAATATTTGTAATTTATCTTATATAGGACAGACCTGTAATCCTATTCATCTACGTATGAATGTACATAGAGATCATGTTAAAAAATATATCCATAATAATTTTCTTCCTACTTCTAATAAAATCGAATATAAACACTTTGCTCATCATGGTTTTGAAAATATAACTATACATATTTTGGACATTAAAACAAATACTGCTGATAGATTATTCTTTGAAAACTTCTATATTAAATCACAATGTACTCTGTTTCCATATGGATTAAATCAATTATATCTCAATGGTAATATTGTTAAGAATAATTTTGTAGATAATAAATATTCTATTTTTAATCACCTTTTTTTTAATCCTCATTTACATAATAGTAAATTGGCTAAACTCAAAAGATTTAAGCGCGGTAAAGGAAGCTCCTCCCAACATGATTTTAAAGCGGAGATTAAAAGTATGCATCAACAATTCAATAACACATTTCAATGGAAATTTATTAAAACATGGGTATTTGCAGTTAAGAAAAAACAATTAAACACAGTTTATGCTATTTTCTTAAAGTTAAATCTTACTAATGAACATTTTAATCATCTTTTCTATGATTTGCTCATTACTAGATCAAAATATTTAAAAATAAAATTTAATCAATTTCATAATAATAACTGTTCTAATTCTTATTGTGTAATATCATTTAAGCATCCTATTTATAATTCCATAAACTTTAAGAATTTATTTAATCATTTCCATCATCTATTGCCTGTAAAGGATTTGAATGTTACTAAAACTTTTAAATATAACAAGCCTATTGGAAGAACCATTTTTAATTACAATGCAATTTCAAAATCTCTCTCAGTCGACATAGATTCCTCAACAAATGTAGATGGTGAATGTATTTGTAGTGTTGATAATTATGCTGAATTTATTAATCCACACTTGGGTCATATAGTTACTGGAGACTTAGCCATTGTAAAAGATAAATCTTTAAGAACTATAATGTCATTTGGTACTAAATTCAGGTTACCTTCATGTAATAATTCTAAACAAGTCTTAAAGTCAATCAATCTGGACCTTGATAAATTTATTTATGGATTAGCTTCTAAATATACTCAGCCTTTAGAGGCATTTAATATGTGGAAATTAACTATTTTGAGATCTATTAAAAATGCCATTTGTAGTATTAATTTATCTAGATCTATATATAATATGGATAATATAAAGCAATCTGTTAATAATTTACATAGATCTTTTGTTGTTACTTATGTTGATAAAGCCTCCAATAATTATGCTATTATTTGTAAAAAATTCTATATTCAATATCTGCTAGATTATTTAAAAAATAATAGTCTATTTAAAATTGATTCACACTCTCTTAATAGTATCAAATTGAAAATTATCAATATGTATAGTGATTTAGATATTAATAATAAATTTTTGACATTTCCATATATTGTGCTTATACCTAAATTTCATAAAAATCCTATTAAATTTAGAACTATAACCAGTGGTCATAATTCATACTCTACTACTGCTAGTAAATTATTACTAAATTATTTAAATGCACTAAATTGTAATTTACGAGATTCTAGTGATAACTACATTATTCTAAATAACAGTAAAGAATTAAAAAATAAATTAAAAACACTTGGTAAAAAAATAGGATTTCAAACTTTTGATTGATTTTAAAGATCTATTTAATAATATTAAGATCACTGATCTATATGATGTCATTTTAGCTTTATATAATGCTTATATTTCTTATCATTCTCATCTTACTAAATTTACCAATTTTCCTAAGCTTCTCCACTTTGTTCTTTTCAATAATTATATCTTTCACGGTAATAAATTATACTTACAAGTCTCAGGTGTTCCTCAAGGTGGCTGTAGTAGCAGTATGTTAGCTAATTTATACCTATATCAATATGAAAAATTCTTTACTTCAACAGATTATAAAATTTACAGATATGTAGATGATCTGATTTGTCTTGTATTTACTGATAACTATGTCATAGATATAGATTTCTATCCGGATAATTTGGAATTAATACCTAATGAAACTTCTATTAGTAATAATATTTATTATTTGGATTTAAATCTAATTATAGAAGCTGCTCATGGGATAGTTACTAATTTATATGATAAAAAAGATTTTTTTAAATTTAATATTAATAAATTATTACCTTTTAATTCCTGCAACTCGATTCAATTGTTTAGAAATATTATACTTAATCAACTTTTTAGAATTTATAGATTATCAGATAAAAAATTTCATGCTTTGCACATTAATAACCTCAAAATTACCAGTAAAATGTATAAATATCCTGCATATTTAGTAAATGGTATAGTTAATAAGTTTCTATTATCCTAAAATTCACATATTCTCCCCTTATTATCTTATTTTAGCCGTACTTATTCATTCTCTTGAATTTATATTTTCATCTTTTTATCTTGAAGCTTTAACTGTTGAATATCTCTTTTTATTGCTTTTACGCAGTACAGTTTTTATTACTCTCTTTGGCAACAGCAAATCACATCTTTTCATTTCTGCATATGGCAACATTGGTCTAGCCATATTTTGCTTGTCATGGTTGCTCTAATGAAATGTATTTCAAGGTATTTATGTTTCCTTTATTGTTCCACTCTATATGCTTGTCGTCCATATAACACAAGTTTATGGATGAAATCTATCTTGTGTTCCAGAAACAAGCATTTTTGTGTTCATTTCGAAGGGATATATGGACCCGAAGATAATTTTTTCGAAATGAACTTATCGTAAGCCTAAATCTCTTCCATGTGCAAGCTTTTTTGCTTGATTTTTTTGTTTTCTTATTTGCATTCCTCATTTTTGAAATTTGTTGATTGTCTTTGTCTTTATGACCTGCACTACGCTTTATTATTTCCTCTTTATGTCTTAATTTCTTTTATTTCTTTGTATTTTGTAGAAAATTTTGGAATAGTGTATTATGAGTTACTACATACATTCTAACTTTGGATTTACTAATTTATATTTATATATATATATATATATATATAATTAAAAATGAATGTTACCACAGAAACTCGTAACTTTTCTCTTATCGGCATTATGGCCGTGAATTTGCTTCTATGGTGATGTTAATATTACTTGAATTGTATTTTTATTTTTTTTTTATTTTTACATGATTCTTATTATTACATTTCAAATATATATATATATATATATATATATATATATATATATATGTATATATATATATATATATAGTATATATATATGTATATATATATATATGTATACATATATATATATATATATATATATATATATATATATATATATATATATATATATATATATATATATATATATATATATATATATATATATATATATATATATCCAAGTCATGGATTATGAGTCCAAATCAGCGAGTCAATTAGAAAACAGAATGAAGAACAGACCAGCCAATCAGAAACAGAGGACTAACACAAGAGATTGGACTGCCTTAAAACACAATAGACATGGTTCTTCTTCTTCTTCTTCGACCCAGACCGTCCGACCTACCAGAAAGGTGTAAGGTATCTGTTTGGACGGCCGGGAAGTGCCACCCAATTTAGGCCGGAACCCAGTGGGGGAGGCATCCACAAGGACCGTACCCTCCTTCCCCTACCACCTACCTCTCGGAAGGACTTACGGACCCACATGTTTAACGTGATCGTACTCCGCGTGAACACGGCGGCAGTTTGGGCAGCGGCGGGAATCGAACCCGGGCCTACCGAGTGCAGCCTCCTCGCACAGGGCTACCGCGCCCACCAATAGACATGGTTCAATAAAACGAGACAAAACAAAACAAAATTAAGATATTACTAATAAGATAAAAAAATAAGGCAAATACAAGAGTCCTGTAAGCTAGGAAAAACATAAAAATGGTACAAAAGTAATGGGAAAAAGAAAACCATTTACCCCATAACAGAAACAAATAAAAAAAAGTTGCACAACATGCAGCCAAACTACGTGGGAAAAGGGAGTACTGGGAAAATTATTAACCAAATTACTAGAATTTTTCTGTATAGAAAAGTCTTCAAAGAGTCAAGATTATATATCGACTTGCAATTTTCTATAATCCTTGTGGAAGTAAAAGGAAAACGATGGTCAAAATTAAAACAATGTGGAGGCATTGCAGATTTATTTTACTTTTATTTTTTTACATAGCTTTCATATTCCTTAATACGAAATTCAAGAGCACGTTTAGTTTGTCCAATATGAGAAAGAGTACACTGGCATGGAATATATTGTAAATTTCCCAAACTATTAGAAATTTCTATAGGATCTTTAATATTGGGAAACTCTAGCTTATTAATTGGTGTAAATACAATATTGAAATTAAATTTTCGAATGAATAAATAGTTTGATTAATTTTATGATAAAATGGTAAAATGATAAAATTATTAAAATCTCATTCAGAAACAAATTTATAGGAAGGTTAAGGAAAATTCTAAATAGCGCAATTGACAATGCTAGGAGAAAACCCATGATCAACAATGATAGGAAAAACTCGTGATCGACAATGCTAGGAGAAAAACCACGATCAACAATGATAAGAGAAAACCCACGATTGACAATGATAGGAAAAAACCCACGATGTACATTGATAGGACACCCTAGCATTGTCAATCGTGGACACCCTAGCATTGTCGCCCCATAGATTGACAAACCCTAGCCCTAGGCCTGTATTTATGACACTTATATATATATATATATATATATATATATACATATATACATATATATATATATATATATATATATATATATATATATATATATATATATATATATATATATATATATATCCAAGTCATGGATTAAGAGTTCAAATGAGCGAGTCAATTAGAAAACAGAATGAAGAACAGACCAGCCAATCAGAAACAGAGGACTAGCACAAGAGATTGGACTGCCTCAAAACACAATAGACATGGTTCAATAAGACGAGACAAAACAAAACAAAATTAAGATATTACTAATAAGATAAAAATAAGACAAATACAAGAGTCCCGTTAGCTAGAAAAAACATAAAAATGGTACAAAACTAATGGGAAAAAGAAAACCATTATCTTTTTCCCATTGAGAACCACGACTGAGAACAGCAGCTTTTAAATAATTGATATTAGAATTGAGCATACCTGCAGTAGAACAAATGTTCAAAATGTATTGAAAGCAGCGATTTTCTGGTTGGGTGGATGGCAGAAGTTTTTTTAAAGATAAAGAGACCGAAATATGTTTAGGAAGAACCGTAATGAGAAATTTATCATCGTTGCAGATTAACAAGACATCAAAAAATGCAAGACGATTGTTTTTTTCCATTTCATAAGTAAATTGGATAAAAGGATCAAAGTAGTTTAAAATGTCTAAAATACAATCAACATCATTCAGATACGGATCTAGAAGAGCAAAACTGTCATCAGCATAAATAATACAAAAACAACAATAACATAAAAGGAAAATCTACAACAACAACAAAAAAATCTGATGTGGGCAACACATGACTTTAATTATATAATGCAATGAATTTACAAGTTTTACAGTTAAAAAAATGTTATTCTTATTGTAGATACTTATATTCTTTCCAAGGTATTGAATTTTCTTCAATTAGTCGTCATTTTTATTGATTTAGCGTCATTTTTATCCATTTGGCGAGATTTTTGTTAATTTGGTAACAATTAAAAATGTCGCCAAGTTGGCGACATTCCGCCAAATTCGTCGCTAAAATATCGCCAAGCGTTATGGACGGAGAAATAAGTTATTCTTACAGCAGATGAATGACTATTGGCGTTCGAATACAAAAGTATTACTCAAAGTATCTTTTTCCTGAATAGAACGAGCTAGTTCCACGAGAATGATGTCACCCAATTTATCGCATGGTATTACATATGGAAAGTGAACATGTTTCTCAATAGGAAATATTTTTTTTTTATTTTATATGTCTTTTAGATAATTTTTTTGAAAAATGTGCAATATCTCGAGAACGGTTCATGTTAGCGTTCTAAAATTTATGTCAATCGTTTTCTAATGAAAAATTACATAAGAAATGTCTATTTGAGTAACTTTATTAGCGGTTTTGATTTTTTGACGACTTTTTTAAAATTTCACTCGAAAATTTAGGGGGACATTCGATTCCGTATAAAAACAATAGGCTTCCAGTGTTTACGGATTGTGATTTTTGTACCAAATTTCGCTCGAATCGGTCCATTCGTTCGTCAGTTATCGTCTCCACAGACTCACTGACACACACACACACACACACACACATACTTTCACACACACACACCCACATACTTTCACAGACACACATACTTTCCCCCACAGACACACACAGACATCACTTCAAAAATGTTTGATTCGTGATCAGGGATGCTTGAAACGTGCTTGCTCTCCCGTCGTAAATTCGAATTCGAATTTTCGACCCCGTCACAATACTTTCCTGATACATTATGTATATAAGGAAAGTAAAAACACTAAATGATCTCAAAACGTTTAACTTCAGTATAATGTATATAGATGATACTGAGAACAGGACTGAGTGGATTACTCATTGCATGATACATACTGTGAAATTTATTCTGAAAGACAAAATTTTACGATAAATTTCTGCTGTAGAGAGGCAAGTTCATTAATTTCAAATTCAAAGAACTGAAATTCATACAATCTTCCGCTGATACAAGAAAATGCACTCTCAACAGGGCATTGGTACATAACGACTTAACATCAAAGAAAACCACATTCAACCCAGGCAAACTTAACTACAAATTTTCTTTACAAACTGGGAAATACAAAATTTTGACAAGTATAAACCTTACTGCTTAAAGGGGGGAGAATCTTGTAAATAAGTCTTTTGCTAATTTGTCAGATGCTGTACCAATGCTAGAGACAATGAGTCTAAAAGAAACACCTACTTTATGAACTTTGGACACTGCGTGCAATTTAGCTCAAATTGCAACAGAGTGAAACAAAGCTTTTTTACAATTTTCAGGAACTACATTATGAAGATTTAATGGCACTTCAAATTTTGTTTAAATCAGAAGTTCTAAGATACCTGCTAATAGCACAAAACGGCATTCATTATTAAAATTTTCAACTGTTTCAACATACATATTTTTATCCAATACAACAATCTGACTACCTTTGTCAATTTTAGTGATAGCAAAATTAGGATTGTTGTTACGCTATGCATTAAAGTTTAATTTTGTAGATTTATAAATATTTGACTTTTTTTTTTTATTGAATTTTACACTGCTGCAAATTAGATGTCTAATGGGGTCCTTTTTGGGTGTTAGACAAGATGTTGAATATAAAAGCTTCTTCAGCAGAAGCGACAAGACTAAGAACAGACAATTTAGAAATAATTGAAAAATTGGTATTTAGTTTTAATATTTCAAATTCAGTTTTGTTAAAGGGAACTTTAGGTACATTTACAACAGCATTTTCATTAATAACAGGAAAAGAATCAATAGATTGAGGAGCCAAATATTGTCAGTTTCAATTTTTCCAACATACATGTTTTAACCAAAACAATAATCTGGCCACCTTTATCAACTTTAATTTTACCTAAATGAGGATTGTTACGTAATGCATTGAAGCTTAACTTTGTATTCTTATTAGCGTTTGATTTAGGTGTATTACCATTGAATATTATAGTGTTGACAATTAGTTGTCTAATGGAGCCCTTTCGGGTGTCAGATAGGGTGATGAATTTGAAAGCTTTTTCAACAGAAGCTACAAGGCTAGGGGCAGACAATTTAGGAGTAACTGAAAATTTGTTATTTAGTTTTTAAATATCAATTTCAGTTTTGTTAAAGGGAACCTTAGATGAATTTACAACAACAGTTTCGCTAACAATAGGAAAAGCATAAATGGAATGAGGAGTTAAATGCTGGCAAAGTTTTAAAAATTTCTTAGCCAGGGAAGCCTTATGTAAAGCAGAAGCATTGGCTACCCTATGCCAAGAATTACTTTCAAAAGCACCAAAATTGGGATGAGAAATTGAAATTTTCAAATGAAGTAAAATAAAAAAAAATTATCAAAAAATCAAGTAAAATAAAAAAAATATTAACTCTTAAGAAACATTTTTACTTTTCATATGTAATATCATGCTATAAATTTGGTGATATCATTCTCGTGGATCTAACTCGTTCCATTCACGAGGAAAGATACTTTAAGTAATACTTTTGTATTTGAACGCTAATATCATTTATCTGCTGTAAGAATAACTTATTTCTCCGTCCATAACGCTTGGCGAGATTTTGGCGAAGAATTTGGCGGAATGTCGCCCACTTGGCGACTTTTTAAATGTTGCCAAATTAACGAAAATCTTGCCAAATGGATAAAAATGACGCTATATCAATGAAAATAACGACTAATTGAAGAAAATTCAATATCTTGGAAAGAATATAAGTATCTACTATAAGAATAACATTTTTTAACTGTAAAAGTAGTAAATTCATTGCATTATATAAGGAAAGTCATGTGCTGCCTACAATAGATTTTTTTTAATGTGATCATTGCAGTTGGACTTTTCCAGTTTTGTATCAGTAGTAAAAAATGAATAAATCAGTAAAGGGGGCGCAGTACGTGGCAATAATTATTTGACCACATTCATTAATGAACTCGGCCTAGAAAAAAAAATTGTGCTACATATCCAAATTGTAGGACGTTTGGTTACGTTTTAGAGGAGTCTACGTTGAAGAATATATATCAGCAAAGAGGGTTTGGCTCAGCACGTGTAATTTTTGTTTGTCCATGTTCAGCAACTAATTGGATATGTAAAACATATACCTTCACCATATATCAGAATTGTAAAAATATTGGTTGTTTTAGAAGAATTATCGTTGTTTTATTCGATCACGTTCATCAATAAACTCGGCAAGCAAAACATTAGTTTACACCATATATTCAAAGCCAGAGAAATCGGTTCAATTTAAGAGCAGTTTTCATGGAATAAAGCCTTCAGACAAACATCACCAAGTCCGTGTCCAGATGTCAAAAGTAAGCAAATCATTCATTTAGCCCCTCGCTTTAAGTTATAAGTAAGAAACTTAGTCACTTCGACCCCTCGCTTCAAACCAAAAGAAGCTTAGTAACTTCACTCCCTGACTTCAAGTCAAAAGAAGCTTAGTAAACTGAACAAGTTCTCCCTTGCTTCAAGTCAAAAGAAACTTAGTTAGTAACTACACTATCTCGCTTCAAGTCAAAGGAAGCCTAGTAACTTTACTCCCTTGCTGCAAGTCAAAAGAAGCTTAGTAACTACGCTCCCTAGATTCAAGTCAAAATAAGCTTAGTAAACTGAACAAGTCCCCCCTCGCTTAAAGCAAAAGAAACTTAGTAACTACGCTATCTTGCTTCAAGTCAAAAGAAGCCTAGTAACTTTGCTCCCTTGCTGCAAGTCAAAAGAAGCTTAGTAACTTTGCTCCCTAGATTCAAGTCAAAAGAAGCTTAGTAAACTGAACAAGTTCTCCCTCGCTTAAAGCAAAAGAAACTTAGTAACTACGTTATCTCGCTTCATGTCAAAAGAACCCTAGTAACTTTGGTCCCTCGCTGCAAGTCAAAAGAAGCTTAGTAACTTTGCTCCCTAGATTCAAGTCAAAAGAAGCTTAGTAAACTGAACAAGTTCTCCCTCGCTTAAAGCAAAAGAAACTTAGTAACTACGTTATCTCGCTTCATGTCAAAAGAACCCTAGTAACTTTGGTCCTTCGCTGCAAGTCAAAAGAAGCTTAGTAACTTTGCTCCCTAGATTCAAGTTAAAAGAAGCTTAGTAAACTGAACAAGTCCTCCCTCGCTTCAAGCCAAAAGAAACTTAGTAACTACGCTATCTCGTTGCAAGTCAAAAGAACCTTAGTCACTTCGCTCCTCCGCTTCAAGTCAAAAGAAGCTTAGTAACTACGATATCTCGCTTCAAGTCAATAGGAGCTTAGTCACTTCGCTCCCTCGCTTCAAGTCCAAAGAAGCTTCGTCACTTCGCTCCCCCACTTCAAGTCAAAAGAAGCTTAGTAACTTTGCTCCCTCGCTTCAAGTCAAAAGAAGCTTTGCAACTTTGGTCCTTAGCTTCAAGTCAAAAGAAGCTTAGTAAACTGAACAAGTCTTTCCTTGCTTCAAGTTAAAAGAAGCTTAGTAACTTGAAGCTCCCTAGCTTCAATAAGAAAACAAATAAACTTACTTTAAATATTTTGGTGCTAATGAAATTTAAACATTTTTCCTTGACATCAGAACTAAATTTGGAAAAAATCTATTTTGAAAATCTATAAAATTTATATTTTACAGAAGGTTTGAAACATTTCTAACTAATTATATCCAAAAATCAATTTTATCATGAGAATACTGGAAACAAAGGCTCTGTATTCGGTAACTGCAAACTGTATTGTTTTGAAAGGCACAATGTTCTTAAATTTTATCAATGACTTATGTAAAGTACCAATCGAAAGTTTTAAGTGCTTTAAAATAAAATTATAAAGTGTACATTTTTCGTATTTTGCGTATAAATGGAATTTTAAATGGAATTTCAATATTTAAATAATTTAAAATAATGATAAGAATCAATAGAATGCATTTTAACATATTTTATTTACATATAATATTTCTTAAAATACGCTAGTTTAGTTTTAAATAATAGATTGAGCGAATTTTTATATAAATTCTAGTTTTTATGCATTGGTACTTTTGGATCGAATATTATTTGAATCTAATTGGTGAAATAGTTCATATAGCTGTCCGAAATCTTTTTCTCTAACTTTCTTAATTCTGTAACTTTTGTTAAGCTGCTATTTTTCATAGTAATTTGAATGAAATTTTTGTGATGAAGTTAGCTCATTTAGTTCTCGAAACAGTCTGCTTTATCCGAGTTCTATTATGTTGTGCATGATTTCGCTGTCATATTCATAAGTAAATTTGAAGCAGTTTTTTTTATCAAGTTAGTTCTTGATGTTGCTTATGTAACTTCTGCATATTTATAATCTAGATTTTATTTTTTATTTCTTCCATTTTTCATCTGGTAACCATTTCCATTATAGGTTATGCTATTCATCTACTTGTTGAGAGGCGCCTCCTTCCCTTTGATGGTCTTGTTGCTCTATCTTTTCATTCTGAAGAACACGGCCTTTTGTTTCTAAACCCGGTTTCTATTTTATTAATCTTTTTATGCTTATTATGCTAATTTAAGTATTTTAATATCAGATTACGTTGTTCACATTTAAGATTTTTAAATAATTGTAAATAAACATATATAAAATTTAAAATTATTTATTTTAAAGTAATTGAACATTTAAAAATTTATTTGCTTGCTTTATATGAAAATGAATGAAAAAATTATAAAATTTAAATATTTAAATTATTTATCTATAAAAAAAGATTTTGAATAAAAAAATAAATAAATTACCTGAAAGTAAATAAACATATGCCAAAAATTAAATGTTTCAATACTTCAATTTAATTCAAGAAATTTTATACATTTACAATTGACGTTGTTTACGTTCAAGATTTTTAAATAACTGTAAATAAACATATTTAAAATTTAAAATTATTTATTTTAAAGTAATTGAAACATTTAAAAATGTATTTGCTTGCTTTATTTGAAAATGAATGAAAACATTATAAAATTTAAATATTTAAATTACTTATTTGTAAAACAAATATTTTAAATAAAAAAATAAATAAATTACCTGAAAGTAAATAAACATGCCAAAAATTAAATGTTTCAATACTTCAATTTAATTAAGAAATTTTATAAATTTACAATTGAAAAATTTTATGTGCAAAAAGATATTTATAAATTTACATTTTGAATGCCTTACTTTAATATAGGTTTATAAATTTTAAATTATTTTTGATCTAAATTTGCAATATTAATTCCACCAGCAACAAATTAGATGGAGTCACTTTCCTAAACCGAAATCAGTCAGTGTTAGTTCAACAATGTATTAAAATATGAAATTATTAAATAACAGTACGATTTTATTTGTTATGATTTCAATATAGTATATTATAGACGAAAAAACTTTTTTATACATACGTAGTTTAATGTGCATTGCAATGTAATTAAAATGTGTATTGTAATATAGTTAAAATGTGTATTGCAATATAGTTAAATTGTGCATTGTCTCTTTGTAATTATTGCCTCTTTGCTTTAATTATTGCCTCTTTGTTTTATTTTTATGCATTACTTATATTCATACCTTTTCTTATTTTAGATTTACTTTATTTTTATTACCTTCAGATTTTAACTTAGTTTTATCTGTTCACTTATTTTCATTTTTAATTTTTTTTTGTTTTTTCTGTTTCAGATTTTTCATTTTTTATCGTTTTTATTTCCCTTATCAATTCAATATCTTATATTCTCCGTTACTTTCGTTTTCTTCAAAACTTCATTGGCGTCATCATCCTTTTGATAAATATATACCTTGTTTAATTATTTTAAGTTTTTGTGTTTGATTTTTGTAACTTCGAGTTTGGAAATACTTTTAATATGTCTTATTGCCTAATTATGAAATTTTGAATGTAATTATAAAAAATTTTAAATGTAATTATAAATCTAATTATAAAATAAATCAATTTTAGCAAATTAGTCTTAAATAAGCAAAGTTTATTTACATACATTAGTTTTTAAATAAGCTAATTTTAAGGCTAATTTAAATATCAATGCTAGTTTACAAATGAAAAGATATAAATGACAAATAAAATTTATGTTATCAAATGAATATTGAGCAAATTCAATAAAAGTTTGATTTAAAATACTGTAATTATAAATTTAAATTATTAAAATTTAAAATATTTTAAAATTAATTAAACATATTGCTGGTAAAACATTTGACTAGTTTTATTGTTAAAACTGAGATCATTCTGGACTTCTATAAAGTTTTATACTTTTTTATATACTTTTATAAAGATGTTTAGCATTGTTTTTTAAAATAGTAAATTTTCAAATAGTTTCCGTAAACATATGGGAGCGTTTTTTTCTTATTGAAATTTCTTAGCAGTATAGAAATATCTATTAAAACGCGTCAGACCATGCATGTATGCATGCGTGTATGTCTCGCGAATCCAAACACAAATTCTCGCCGTTGCGGATTTTTTAAATGGAATTAATGATTTTGGTATGTGTCCAAAAGATGTAAAAACTAATAAACAATTGATTATTTACTTTTTGCAAAAAGCTCCCCTAAATCACTGAAATTCCGTTAGCTGCTAGAAAAGCGAGCGTGCTAAAGAAAGTTATTACTGAAAAATGGCTACTAAGCAATGACTGCTAGCTGCGGGCACCGCATGTAGTTATTTTTACTTTCCTTATATACATAATGTATAATGAAAGTATTGTAACGGGGTTGAAAATCGAATTCGAGTTTTCGACGGGAGAGCACGTTTCAAGCATCCCTGATCACGAAATCACGAATCAACATTTTTGAAGTGATGTCTGCGTGTGTGCGTGTATGTGTGTGTGTGTGTGTGTGTGTGTGTGAAAGTATGTGTGTGTGTGTGAAAGTATGTGTGTGTGTGTGTGAAAGAATGTGTCTGTGTGTGTGTGTGTGTGTGTGTGTGTCAGTGAGCCTGTGGAGACGATAACTGGCGAACGAATGGACTGATTTGAACGAAATTTGGTACAAAAATCACAATCCGTAAACACTGGAAGCCTATTGTTTTTATACGCAATCGAATATTCAGAATCCCCCTAAATTTTCGAGTGAAATTTTAAAAAAATCGTTAAAAAATCAAAACCGCTAATAAAGTTACGTAAACAGACATTTCTTATGTAATTTTTCATTAGAAAACGATTGACATAAATTTTAGAACGCTAACATAAACCGTTCTCGAGATATTACACATTTTTCAAAAAAATTATCAAAAAGTCATATAAAATAAAAAAACAATATTTCCTATTGAGAAACATGTTCACTTTTCATATGTAATACTATACGATAAATTAGGTGACATCATTCTCGTGGATCTAGCTCGTTCCATTCATGAAAAAAGATACTTTGACTAATACTTTTTTATTTGAACGCCAATAGTCATTTATCTGCTGTAAGAATAACTTATTTCTCCGTCCAAAACGCTTGGTGAATTTTGGCGACGAATTTGGTGTAATGTCGCCAACTTGGCGACTTTTTTAAATGTTGCTAAATTAACGAAAAACTCGCCAAATGGATAAAAACGACGCTAAATTAATGGCGACTCATTGATGATGACGACATGGAAAATGACGACTCATTGACGAAAATTCAATATCTTGGAAAGAATATAAATAACTACTATAAAAATAATCAATGTTTTTTTACTGTAAAAGTAGTAAATTCATTACACTGTATAAGGAAAGTCATGTGCTGCCCACATCAGATTTTTTTCTAAGAGATGGTACCACGGAGTTAGAAGGGAGATAAAACTCCTATGGGTGAAACGCTTGAAAATGCCATAATGCTTTGAGAATTATATCTAGGTGTCACTAGTGTTAGTAAAGTAGCTGCTATTGTTAGCTGACATAACAGAAAGAATTTAGTACATGTATTTTTGATCATTTTTAAATTAAAGGTTCCTAATTGTGAATATAATTAACCAGTATTTTTTCATACTTGTAGGATAGACTACAGAATATACGCAGATAAAAATAAATTAAAAGGTAAAATAATTTTGAATGCGTAGGAATATTTTGTATTGTTTCAGTTCTACTTTGCATCGCTCTAATAATTTATTTTTACAAAATTGAGAGTTTAAATAATTATTTTAGGCCTTTTGCTATAGAAATGCATACAATGTAGGACTACTTATCTTATTCCAGAGCCAGCTGAATGATAGTCTAAAACGATATTGGTGTTTTTTAACACTTTATAACATAGTTGAAAGTTTATGACTTTGTTCATTCATTTTGTCTGTCTGTCCGTTAGCACGATAACTGCCGTAAAAATGACTTTATCAAATTGAAATTTTGGTATGTTTTTCAGACGGTCTGTGTATTCCTATGGGAATATAAATGAATAATATCACCCAATTAGTTTTAGATTGAACCCGGGTTGAAAAAATGAAATACATTGAACCCTAGGGGATCCAATTTTTCAAAAATTTTTTAAGCGGATTTAAAATTCACAAATTGCTTCGAAAGTTTAAGGAAGCATTCAAATTATCCCATAAAATATATAAAAAAAAATCAGCAATATATATTCAGTAGCTTTTTAAATAAAAATAAAATTAAAATAATAATTACATCCTGTATATGAAGAGATCACGTGATCATTATATGAAGAGATCATGTGACCCACTTTAAAATAAGATATGGCATCCATCTTGTGCCAAAATCGTGATTTTTAAAAATCTTTTTAATTCATATTGAGTGTTGTATCCGTCCTAAAACCGCTTTATTTTTGCTTAAATTCTGTGCATCTACATCCCGAAACAACGCAATTACAATATAGTTGAGTTTAAATGATCATCCAACTTTGATTATTTCTACAACGAAGCCTACTTTTCACTTATGGAGGATGTAAATACCAAAAGATTAAAAGACGTAGAATGAGCTGCATAGGAATTGCTGCATTTCTTTAATGCACAATTATTTAGCCCATGGAGTCTGCAATATAGCTGATATGAATGAAACAATCATTGTTTTTATAGAAAAGCAAACGATTTTTTGATGAAGTTTTGAGCATAGATTTAAATTACTTGTACCTCCATGATTTTAAATTTTAAATAAAATTAATTATTATAGTATTGTGATGAATGAAATGAATGGAAAAATGTTTATGAATGAACTGCTGCTTTTATTTAAAGAGTCAGCCAATTTATATTTCGATGAATTCATTTGGAAAAGTTAATTTGTTTTCGATGAAGTTTTCAAATATAATAAATTATTGTATTATTATGATAATTTTAAAAATATTACCGAGGAATGTATCGCATTTTAGAGATGCTTAAACCAGGCAATTTATATTTCAATGCCATTATTTGAATGAAGTTCATTTTTTCTTTCAAATTTTAAGTTTTCAAATATAATAAATTAATGTAGTTTTGTGATAATTTAAAAAATATTACCGAGGAATGTATCGCATTTTAGAGATGTTTAAATAAAATTGCATTGAAGTTGGGAAGTGTTTCATAATCAATGCTGTATGCATCATTGATCTTTCTTGTTTTAATATGAAGTTTTAACTCCTTACTTTACCACCATGGATGGTTTTAATTAAGTTTTTAATATATGATTTTAATTTCAATAATGGCTGATCACTTATGAAAATTTTTTTAGGAAATATTCACATTATCCCATAGAATAAATAAAAAAAAATTCAGTAAAATATGTTAAGTAGTTTTTTAATTAAAAATTATTTAATATAGGGAAAAAAACAAATTCAAGTAAATTCTGACTTTGGGATATCTTCCAGAAAGAAAAGAGAGATATATTATATAATAAATATCTTTCTATTTGTTTAAATGTTTTGCATATGGAAGAGCCTTCACATTTTAAAATAAATTAGGTAGATAACAATTTTTCAAATATTTTTAACACTTTACAACATAGTTGAAAATTTTATATAACTCTTCATGATATATTTATTTGATGGCATTTTTAATGCACTTTTCTACGTCCTAGAGAGTTAAAATTTGGTACACAGCTTAAATTTGTTGAACATTTTATTCGGCAAAAATTTGATGGATCTTTAAATATAGATCATACATTTTTTTCGAAATGGCCTGAAAATAATCCCCGTTCACTTCTATAAATCATTGTTGTAATATTATTAAAAATTCTGATGTGGACAGCACATGTCTTTCCCTGCAGACTCATATTCGTTCTCTTTATTTATTCAATAATAATTTGAGTTTATCTGCACAGAATGACAACCATAAGTATTTTAAATGACATTGAATTTACATGTTAAACTTAAATTTGGTTCTCATTTGATAGCTGGACTTATTGTCAAAGGTGGCGTAGCGAAAACGCGAAAAAACTAGAATATCTTAAGAACGGCTAGTCCTAGAGTAATGGGGTTAGTCTTATTATTTTTGTTGTCAAAAATCACGTTTAAAATAGAAATTTAATTGATATAATTGAGCACACGTAGTCTTTTATTTTTATATATAACGATTTTTGCGGGCCATTTCGCAAAAATAGCCCGTTCCTTTTTCCCGAATCGTACTAGAATAACCTACAAATGATTTATATACAAAATTTTGTTAAATTTGGTATATAAATCACTTGTAGGTTATTGAAATATTATACACCAAATTTTGTTAAATTTGTTCCATTAGATTTTAGCTAGAGTGGATAAAGGCAATTTCTGCGGCCATTTCGCAAAGAAGGCAGATTCTTTTATTACGAATCGTACTATAATCTAATGAACATCAGGGTTTCCCACAAAAAACATACCTACCAAATTGTATGAAATTCGGTCCATTAGTTTTTCAATTAGAGTGGATGTAATATCCACACAGAAACATACACAGATACACCCTTACACACACAAACGTCTTCCTAAAAATAGTTTTTTCGTGTTCTAGAAATCCCAAAACGTGTAGATCCTTTGAAAATTCGAGTTCCGATCTTCGGCACGATTCAAATAATTTGAGTATATACACATACACACATATATTATCTGTGCATCTGTGTATTATCTGTGTATCTAAATTCTGTGCCTATGCAATTAAAATAGTTGTGATTTTAAATGATCCCTAAACTTTTATTATTTCTTCAACGAAGCCTAATTTTAACATATGCAGAATGCAAATATCTCAAGCGATTGTAAGATGAATTACATAAGAATTGCTGAATTTTTTCCTCACAAAATTATTTAACTCTGGAGTCTGGAATACAAGTTATATGAATGAAATATTCATTGATTTTGCATAAAGAATCAGATGATTTATATTTCGATACAGTTTTAAATATTTAAGTATAATAAATTTTTGTAGTACTGTGATAATGTAAAAGATATCACCACTGAATTTTTAAAATGAAATTGCATTTCAGTTGGAAAGTGTTTCATAATCAGTGCTTATGCATGATTGATCTTTCTTGTTTCTCATTCGATCCATTCAATCGTCCAGATCGATGAAAAAAATAAAAAAATTGGAAATTTGAATCAAGGGTGACTGGATACCAAGGGGTAAAAAGTAACACTTACTCCATTTTGCAGATCAAACACAATAAATACATAATTTGATATCCTTCGCTGTCTAATATTACTGGTTATCAACAAATTTAGTGTGTGAGTGCCACATTTAGTGAACACTAGCCATTAAGAACGCGTGAAGCGCGGGTGAAATGTCTAGCTTCAAATAAAAATTCTTTTTAGTAATATCGATTAAAGTATCAACCGGTTTCGGAGTCGAAAAATAGTCTGCCTCTGCAAGAAAAAAAGACAGAGAAATCATACCACTGAAGAAGGTATGCAACAATTTATTGCGTCAATCAATAAATAGTTGCATAACATGACGCATTAAGAAAATACTGGAATTATTTCCTGTGTCACGCGATGCAACAATTGATTCACAGATACCTTCTTCTCTCTGGTGGTGTGGTTGTGGTATCCTTTAATAGTAACAAAGGAGGTTACTTTTTGCTTCGAAAATCAGTTGATAATTCTATTCAGCTTATTATGCTGTTAAAATTAGAATTTTTATTCCAGATTATTACCATACTCTTAATATCCACATGGAAAAGTTGCAAAATACATTTAGCCATTTTCTGTATTTAAAAAAGGTATAGTGATTAAACTGGAGATATTCCATTTCATGTTGCACGCCTATAGAACACTTCCAGTCTAGCTAAAATCTAGGTTTTGGTCTCATTCGATTCGTGTTAGTTTTCAGGTCAACTAATAGTTCGAAAATTTAAATTAAGAGTGACGATGCAAAGGGATGATTAAATAATTCAAAATCACTTTGAACGCCTATCGAGCACTTCTACTCTAGATAAAAACTTGGTGTTGGTCTCATTTGATTAGTGTCACTTTCCAGGCCATTTAATATTTAGAAAATTTTAATTAAGGGTGACGTTGCAAAGGAATAATAAAATAATAATAATAGAAAAAAATACTTTGCACGCATATCGAGCACTTCCACTCTAGCTTAAAACTTGGTGCAAGTCTTATTAGAGTCCTGTCAACTTCCAGGTCAACTAATATTTAGAAAATTTAAATTAATGGTGACTATGGAAAAAGATGATTAGAAAATTCAAAACAACTTTGCGTGCTCATCGATCACTTCTACTCTAGCTAAGAACTTGGTGTTGGTCTTATTTGATTCGTTTCAGATTCCAATTCATTTAATATTTAGAAATTTTTAATTAAGGGTGACGTTGCAAAGGAATAATGAAATAATAATAATATTAGAAAAAAATACTTTGCACGCATATCGAGCACTTCCACGCTAGCTCAAAACTTGGTGCAGGTCTTATTAGAGTCCTGCCAATTTCCATTACAAATAATATTTAGAAAATTTAAATTAATGGTGACAATGGAAAAAGATGATTAGAAAATTCAAAACAACTTTGCGCGCTCATCGATCACTTCTACTCTAGCTAAGAACTTGGTGTTGGTCTTATTTGATTCGTTTCAGATTCCAATTCATTTAATATTTAGAAATTTTTGATTAAGGGTGACGTTGCAAAGGAATAATGAAAACCCCCCTCAAAATAAATTTGCACGCTTATCGAGCACTTCTACTCTAGCTAAAATCCGGGTTTTGGTCTCATTCGATTCGTGTTAGTTTCCAGTTCTTCTAATATTCCAAAATTTTTTATTAGGATTTACGATGCAAAAGGATGATGAAAAAAACAATTGCACACCTATCGAGTGCTTTCTCTGTAGCTAAAACCTTGGTTTTGGTCTCATTAGATTCGTCTTACTTTCTCGGTCATCTAATATTTCGAAAATATTAATTTAGGGCGGTGACGATGCAAAGGGATGATTAAAAGATTCAAAATCTCTTTGCACGCCTATCGATCACTTCCACTCTAGCTAAAACTTGGTATTGATCTCATTCGTTTCGTGTTAACTTCCAGGTCAATAAGTATTTCGATAATTTAAATTAGGGGTGACGATGCAAAGAAATAATGAAAAAAAAGTTCAAAATAACTTTGCACGGCTATCAAACGCTTAATAATAATATTATATTAATTAATATATTATAATAATATATAATATATAATTAATTTTTATATATTATTATAATTATTATAATTATAATAATATAATATATTATTATAATTATTATATATTAATAATATATTATATTAATATAATAATATATAATTATTATTATATAATAATTATATATTATTATATATAATTAATTAATATAATATATATATATATTAATATATTTATGTATATATATATATATATATATATATATATATATATATATATATATATATATATATATATATATATATATATATATATATATATATATATATATATATAATTATATATAATATAATATATAATATTATATAATTAATATTATAATTAATATATTATAATAATATATAATATATAATTAATTTTTACATATTATTATAATTATTATAATTTTAATAATATAATATATTATTATAATTATCATATATTAATAATAATTAAATAATAATTATAATTATTATTATAAATATATATTATATATAATATTAATATATTATATATAAATAAATATATTATATATATATAAATAATTATAATTAATTATAATTATTAATAATTATTATTAATACTTATTAATAATTATTATTAACGCTCATCGATCACTTCTACTCTAGCTAAGAACTTGGTGTTGGTCTTATTTGATTCGTTTCAGATTATATTATATACTAGCAGCATACCCGTTCTTCGTACGGAGTATATAATATAAAGAAACTTGAAATTCATAATCATGCCCAAATTCTTATAGTATACTAAATGACATGTTTAATCAAAATATTCTGTTAAAATATTTAATATAATGCTCCTAAAAAAGAAGTTTAAGAATCTCTGTTCTCGCAATATAAAATTATCTTCATGGACATATCTGAAGAATAAAACATCTTGGACCCCTTATGTAAGCAAATATAAAAAAAAATATGGAATTGAATCAATATATGCAAAATAAAAGCGTTAAAATTGTATGGGACCCGTACTAATTATATACGCGAATATTAGAAAATATAACCTGTATTAGTAGATTACATGTATAAATTGAAAATACCAATAAACCCGTAATCTTTAAATCTGAAGACAGTCATTTATTCCAATATATGTCAAAATTAAAGTGCTAAAATTATATGGGAAGATATACACGTACTACTTATAATGTCCGATTATTAGTAGAAGTTTTGCAATAAGAGTCTCAAATGTTTTTTGGTAAAATACAACAGACGACGTAATAAATTGAATATATAATTAATCCCCTTAATCTTCATACCAGAAGACTGTACTTGATTCCGATATATATGCCAATATATGTCAAAATATATGCCAATATACCTGTACTACTTATATTCTCGTAGGTTAGAAGATATACCCGTGCATTCCTAGAAGATTACTCGTACAACGTACAATATGCGTGTGTCAGCAATTTTTGCCGCAATAAAACAATGGCGTAATAACTTAAAAATATCAATAATCCCTGAATCAATAATTCCGGAAAATATCAATAATAATAATGTTTAAACCTGAAGAGTATAATTGATATTATCCAGTCCAAAATGAAATGGCAATGAAATTTATTTTATATACATATCTTCATTATTCAAATCGGAAAGGATTTAATAAAAATCGTCTGCCGCATAAACACATTGGATTTAAATCCGTTGCTAAGCGACATGATATCATTTGCTTCAAATAAATTGGTAGAAAAAATATCGTCTAAATAGTTATATTTCTATGGAACATTTGGCGACAGTTTCGTCAAATTAGCGACATTTTAAAAAATCGCCAAATTTATCGCCAAGTGGGACTGTAGAACTGACAGTTCCACTTTGCGACAAATTGACGAAATATCATCACAATACTATCCCCTAACAAAAAACAATTAATATCATTTATGTAGCGCAATTTCATCAATTTCAAGATATTTTTATAGATTTGAAAACATTTTTATCAATTTGGTGACATTTTAAAAATTCGCTAAATGTATTACTCAGTAGGATGGTTGGTCTGACAGATAAATGCTAACCAAACATCATTTCAGTACTCTCTTCTAACAAAACAAAAAAAATTTCATTGATATGTAGAAGACCCAAGCTACACGACCAACCCGAAGGTTTATGGCAGCTGTTTGTGTGTCGTTTATATCAATTTGGCGACATTTCCGTCAATTTGGCAAAGTTTAAGAAAAGTTGTCAAATTAGCGATATCCCTCCAAATTCGTAGCTTTGAATTTGCAGATCTGAATGAAACTTTCTTATCCCGTTTCAATATACTAAATGAAAACACTACAATTGTATTAGAAGATATACCCGCTCTACTCTTTTTCTGTTTCAACAATCGGCTATATGAATCTATTGGCTAAACACAATATATGAGTTTAGTAGCTAAATACGATATAAGCTTGAAAACTCTTTGCCAAAATAAATGAAATTGATGTACGCAGTCAGCAATTAATATAATTAAAAGAAAAATCAAACCGTCCATTCATAAGATATACTTTTATATCCATTTATCCATTTATTTATTATTTAAATCGAAAAAAAATAATAAAAACATTAACAAACACATTTAATTTAATTGCGATGCCGAGCAACATGATATATCCTCCTAAAATGTTAAAATTTATTAACCACTAACAGCACACCCGTTATTCGTACGGAGTGTATAATTTAAAGAAACTTATAGTTCGCAATCATGTGCAAATTCTGTTAAAATATTAAATTTATTGCTCCTAAAGAGAAGTTTAAGAATATAAGTTCTCACTATGCAAAATTATCTTCACGATCAGATCTGAAGAATAAAACATCCTGCCCCCTTTTGTAAGCAAATTTACAGAAGAAAAAATAGGAATTGAATGAATATATGCAACCCCGTACTAATTATATTGTCGCAGATGAGAAAATATGCCAATGTGTTAGTAGAAGATTACCCGTATTACAATATGCGTCTCAAAAATATTTGCCAAAATAAAAGAGATGACGTAATAAATTGAAAACATCAATAATATCCGTACTCTTTATACCAGAAGGTCGTAATAGATTCCAATATATGCCAATATATATCAAAACATATGTCAATATACCTGTACTACTTATATTCTCGTAGATTAAAAGATATACACGTGTATTTGTAGAAGATTCGTACAACATACAATATATGAGTTTAAACAATTTTTGTCATAATAAAATAATTGCATAATAACTTGAAAATATCAATAATCCTTGAATCAATAATCCCCGAAAATATAAATAATAATAATTTTTAAACCTGAAGACCGTAATTGATATTATCCAGTCAAAAATGCTATAAGAAAAATCAAATCGTTCTTTTCTAAAATATATTTTTATATCCATTTATTTATTATTCAAATCGAAAAAATAATTATTAAAATTAACAGACAGATTTAATTTAATTGCGTTTCTGAGTAACATGATATAAGATAGAATCTTATAACATGTTAAATATGTCATGTCTTATAACATAAACTGCGAAATTAAATAACGATTTTGATTTCTCTATACTTCTCATTGTTCCGTAAAAGCTTGTTTTAAATAAACCATGAACCATGGAGATAGATTTCCCCTTTAAATCATGTTTCAAACAATTCATGTTTTCCGAAAGTGACTAATTAACGCAAAAAATCTCCCATCAAACTCAGAGATTAAATTTTAATTCACTTTCAAACGATTTTCAAGCTTTTCGTTTGGATAAACCACGGAGTTAGGGAGTAGAACTCCTAGGAAAAAGTTCCGTTTTTCATTAATATCTCGACAACCCCAGGTCTTAGAAACTCGAAACTTGGACAAAATTTATGGGGGGATATTTCAAGGCTATTCACCGAATTTCATTAAATTCGGTTCAGCCGTTTTTCCGTGATGATGAGACAAACGAAAATTTCGTTTTTTACTAATATCTCGAGAACCACTGGTCGTAGAAACTCAAAACACGGATATAATTTTAAGTGGGGCTATTTCTGGGCTACCCACAAAATTTCATCAAATTCGGTTCAGCCGTTCTCCCGTGATGGTGTGACAAACAGACAGACAGACAGACAGACAGACAGACAGACAGACAGACAGACAGACAGACAGATTTTCATTTTTATTTATATAGATTATATATATTATATATTCAGAAAATATTATATATATTATATATATAAAATCTAAATTATATATATATATAATATAATAATTAATAATATATTTATATATATATAATAAATATATAATATATTATTATAAATATATAAATATATTAATAATACTTAATAATAATATTATATTAATTAATAATAATAATAAGTTAATAATAATAATTAATAAATGTTTTGAAATTTTGATGATCGGGAAACTGACACTAATCGAGTGAGACTATAACCAAGATTTTAGCTAAAGTGGAAACTTTAGCTAAAATCTTGGTTATAGTCTCATTCGATTCGTGTCAGTTTCCCGATCATCAAAATTTCAAAACATTTATTAAGGGTGACGATGAAAAGGGAGGATTAAGAACAACTTTGAAGGTCTATTGAGCACTTCCTCTCCAGCCAAAATTTTGGTTTCGGACTTATTCGACTCGTGTTAGTTTCCAAGTCGGTCATCTTATATTTCGAAAGCATGAATTAGGGCTGAAGATGCAACTGGATAATTAAGAAATTCAAAACTTCTTTGCACGCCTATCGAGCAGTTCTACTCTAGCTAAAATATTCGTTTTCGCCTAATTCGATTTATATTAGTTTCCAGGTCATCGAATATTTTGAAAACTTAAATTAGGGGTGACGATGCAAAGGGATGATTAAAAAATTCAAAAACCACTTTGCACGCCTGGCGAGCACTTACACTCAAGCTAAAATCTTGGATTTGGTCTTATTAGATTCGTGTTAGTTTTCAGGTCATCTAATATTTCCAAAATTTCAGTTAAAAGTGTGACGATGCAAAGGGATGATTAAAACAAGAAAGATCAATCATGCTTAAAGCATTGATTATGAAACGCTTTCCAACTTCAATGCAATTTTATTTAAACAAGTCTAAAATGCAATACATTCCTCGGTAATATTTTGAAACTTATCACAATACTGCATTAATTTATTATATTTGAAAACTTAAACCTTCATCGAGAAAAATGAACTTCATTCAAATGACGGCATTGAAATATAAATTGCCTGGTTTAAACATCTCTAAAATGTTACACATTCCTCGGTAATAGTTTTAGAATTATCATAATACTACGATAATTTATTATATTTGAAAACTTCATTGAAAACAACTGAAATTAATTCAAATGACGTCATAGAAAAAATAACACGCCTGGATCTCTCTATAAAAACAGGATTTCATTCATAACTTTCTCCCATTCATTTCATTCATCACAATACTATAATAATTTATTTTATTTAAACATTTTGTTTAAGACCATGGAGCTACAAAAAATTAAACTCTATGCTTGAAACTTCATCGAAAAAAATCGTCCTTCTCTTTATGAAATCAATTAATATTTCATTCATATCAGCCATGCAGACTCCATGGACTGAATTATTTTGTGTTAAAGAAATACAGTAATTCTAATACAACTCATTCTACATATTTTGCTGTTTACATTTTACATAGGTGAAAAATAGGCTTAGTTATAGAAATAATCAAATTTAGATGAGCATTTAAACTCAAATATATTGTCATTGCGTTGTTTCAGTATGTAGATGCACAGAATTTAAGCAAAAATAAAGTAGTTTTAGGACGGATACAACACTCAATATGAATTAAAAATAACTTAAAAAAATCACGAATTTGAAACAAGATGGATGCCATATATCATTTTGAAGTGGGTCATGTGATCGTTTCATATCATGGTCACGTAATCGTTTCAAATAAGAGGTGTAATTATTATTTTAATTTTTATTTAAAAAACTACTGAATATATTTCGCTGAATTTTTTTTTATATATTTTATGGAACAATTTGAATATTACCTAAAATGTTCGAAGCAATTTGTGAATTTTAAATCCGCTTGAAAAATGTTTGAAAAATTAGGTCCCATAGGGCTCAATGTATTTCATTTTTTCGACCCGGGTTCAGTCCAAAACTAATTGGGTAATATTATTCATTTATATTCCCATAGGTCCCACAGACCGTGTGAACAACATACTAAAATTTTATTTTGATTAAGTCATTTTTACGGCAGTTATCGTGCTAACGGACAGACAGAGAGACAGACAGACAGACAGAATGAACAAAGTCATAAACACTTTTCAACTTTGTTGTAAAGTGTTAAAAATTCAAAATCTCGTAGTCGAGTACTTCCACTTTAGCTAAAAACCTGGTGTTGGTCTTATTCGATTCGTGTCATCTTCCAGGTCAATTGATATTTCGAAAATTTTAATTAAAGGTGACGATGCAAAGAAATAATAAAAAAAAAACTCAAAACCACTTTGTACTTTTATCGAGCACTTCACTTTAGTTAAAATCAATGTGTTGGTCTCATTCGCTTGAAGCCACCTTCCAGGTCATTTAATATTTCGAAAATTTTAATTAAAGGTGACGATGCAAAGAAATAATAAAAAAAAACTCAAAACCACTTTGTACTTTTATCGAGCACTTCACTTTAGTTAAAATCAATGTGTTGGTCTCATTCGATTGAAGCCACCTTCCAGGTCATTTAATATTTCGAAAATTTTAATTAAAGGTGACGATGCAAAGAAATAATAAAAAAAAACTCAAAACCACTTTGTACTTTTATCGAGCACTTCACTTTAGTTAAAATCAATGTGTTGGTCTCATTCGCTTGAAGCCACCTTCCAGGTCATTTAATATTTCGAAAATTTTAATTAAAGGTGACGATGCAAAGAAATATTAAAAAAAAACTCAAAACCACTTTGTACTTTTATCGAGCACTTCACTTTAGTTAAAATCAATGTGTTGGTCTCATTCGCTTGAAGCCACCTTCCAGGTCATTTAATATTTCGAAAATTTTAATTAAAGGTGACGATGCAAAGAAATAATAAAAAAAAACTCAAAACCACTTTGTACTTTTATCGAGCACTTCACTTTAGTTAAAATCAATGTGTTGGTCTCATTCGCTTGAAGCCACCTTCCAGGTCATTTAATATTTCGAAAATTTTAATTAAAGGTGACGATGCAAAGAAATAATAAAAAAAAACTCAAAACCACTTTGTACTTTTATCGAGCACTTCACTTTAGTTAAAATCAATGTGTTGGTCTCATTCGCTTGAAGCCACCTTCCAGGTCATTTAATATTTCGAAAATTTTAATTAAAGGTGACGATGCAAAGAAATAATAAAAAAAAACTCAAAACCACTTTGCACTTTTATCGAGCACTTCACTTTAGTTAAAATCAATGTGTTGGTCTCATTCGCTTGAAGCCACCTTCCAGGTCATTTAATATTTCGAAAATTTCAATTAAAGGTGACGATGCAAAGAAATAATAAAAAAAAACTCAAAACCACTTTGTACTTTTATCAAGCACTTCACTTTAGTTAAAGTCAATGTGTTGGTCTCATTCGATTGAAGCCACCTTCCAGGTCAATTGATATTTCGAAAATTTTAATTAAAGGTGACGATGCAAAGAAATAATAAAAAAAAACTCAAAACTACTTTGTACTTTTATCGAGCACTTCACTTTAGTTAAAATCAATGTGCTGATCTCATTCGCTTGAATCCACCTTCCAGGTCATTTAATATTTCGAAAATTTTAATTAAAGGTGACGGTGCAAAAAAATAATAAAAAAAAACTCAAAACCACTTTGTACTTTTATCGAGCACTTCACTTTAGTTAAAATCAATGTGTTGGTCTCATTCGCTTGAAGCCACCTTCCAGGTCATTTAATATTTCGAAAATTTTAATTAAAGGTGACGATGCAAAGAAATAATAAAAAAAAAACTCAAATCTACTTTGTACTTTTATCGAGCACTTCACTTTAGTTAAAATCAATGTGTTGGTCTCATTCGATTGAAGCCACCTTCCAGGTCATTTAATATTTCGAAAATTTTAATTAAAGTTGACGATGCAAAGAAATAATAAAAAAAAACTCAAAACCACTTTGTACTTTTATCGAGCACTTCACTTTAGTTAAAATCAATGTGTTGGTCTCATTCGCTTGAAGCCACCTTCCAGGTCATTTAATATTTCGAAAATTTTAATTAAAGGTGACGATGCAAAGAAATAATAAAAAAAAACTCAAATCTACTTTGTACTTTTATCGAGCACTTCAATTTAGTTAAAATCAATGTGTTGGTCTCATTCGATTGAAGCCACCTTCCAGGTCATTTAATATTTCGAAAATTTTAATTAAAGTTGACGATGCAAAGAAATAATAAAAAAAAACTCAAAACCAGTTTGTACTTTTATCGAGCACTTCACTTTAGTTAAAATCAATGTGTTGGTCTCATTCGCTTGAAGCCACCTTCCAGGTCATTTAATATTTCGAAAATTTTAATTAGGAGTGACGATGTAAAGGAATAATAAAAGAAAAATACGAATCAAATTTGCAAGTCTATCAAGCATTTCTACTCTAGTTAAATTTTTGTTTTATGTCTCATTCGATTCGTGTTAGTTTCCAGATCATCCAATATTTCGAAAATTTAAATTAGTGATGACGAGGCAAAAAAATGGATGAAACATTCAAAAACCACTTTGCACGCCTATAGAGTACTTCCTCTCCAGCTAAAATCTCATTTTTGGTTTTATTAGATTCGTTTCAGCTTCCAAGTCACCTAATAGTACAAAAATGTATATTAGGTGTGACAAAGCAAAGAGATGATTAAAAAATTTAAAATATCTTTGTATGCCTTTCGAGCACTTTTAAGTAAAGGTGACGATAAAAAAGGAATAAAAAAAATCAAAACCACTTTACACGTCTCTCGAGCACATTACTCAAGTTAAAATCTCGGTTTTGGTCTCATTCGATTAGTGTCACCTTCCAAGTCGTTTATTATTTCGGAAATTTTAAATAGGGGTTAGGATGAAAATGAATAATAAAAAAACTCAAAACAACTTTGAGGAGTATCGAGAACTTCCATTCTAGCTAAAATCTCGTTTTTGGTCTCTTTCGAATCGCATCAGCTTACAAGTCATTCATTATTTAGAAAATTTAAAGGGGGGGAGGACCATGAAAAGGATGATTGAAAATTCAAAACCACTTTTCATGTCTATCGAGAATGTCCAATCTAGCTAAAATTTTGGTTTTGATCTTACTCAATTCGTGTCAGCTTCCATGTCTCCTGATATTACGAGAATTTAAATTAGGTGTGGCAAAGCAAAGGGATGATTTAAAAAAAAATCAATACCACTTTGTACGCCTATCGTTCACTTCCACTATAGCTAAAATCACGGTTTTGGTCTCATTCGATTCATGTTAGTTTCCAGGTCATCTAATATTTCGAAAATTTGAATTAGGGCGGACGATGCAAGGAGATGATCAAAAAATTCAAAATATCTTTTTATGCCTATCTCCACTGCACAGAATCTCCACTGCAGCTGAAAACTCGGTTTTGGTCTCATTCGAGTCATATCACCATTCATGTTATTTAATAATTTGAAAATTTTAATTAGGGAGCGATGATGCAAAGGAATAATAAATAAAAATATCAAAACCAATTTGAACGCCTATCGAGCACTTCCTCTCTAGCTAAAATCTTGGTATTGGTTTCATTCGATCCGTGTCAGCTTACAGGTTATTTATTATTTCGAAAATTTTAATTACGGTGACGATGCAAAATAATAATAATAATAAATAAAAAGCAAAACCACTTTGCACGCCAATCGAGCACTTTTTCTCTAGCTAAAATCTTGGTTTTGGTCGTATTCGATTTGCTTACAGGTCATTTATTATTTCGAAAATATTAATTGCAGTGACAATGGAAAATAATAATAATAATAAATAAAAAGCAAAAACACTTTGCACGCCAATAGAGCACTTTTTCTCTAGCTAAAATCTTGGGTTTGGTCGCATTCGATTCGTCTTAGCTTACAGGTCATTTATTATTTCGAAAATTTTAATTACGGTGACGATGCAAAATAATAATAATAATAAATAAAAAGCAAAACCACTTTGCACGCCAATCGAACACTTTTTCTCTAGCTAAAATCTTGGTTTTGGTCGCATTCGATTTGCTTGCAGGTCATTTGTTATTTCGAAAATTTTAATTACAGTGGCAATGCAAGATAATAATAATAATAAATAAAAAGCAAAACCACTTTGCACGCCAATAGAGCACTTTTTCTCTAGCTAAAATCTTGGGTTTGGTCGCATTCGATTCGTCTTAGCTTACAGGTTATTTATTATTTCGAAAATTTTAATTACGGTGACGATGCAAAATAATAATAATAATAAATAAAAAGCAAAACCACTTTGCACGCCAATCGAGCATTTTTCCTCTAGCTAAAATCTTGGTTTTGGTCGTATTCGATTTGCTTACAGGTCATTTATTATTTCGAAAATATTAATTGCAGTGACAATGGAAAATAGTAATAATAATAAATAAAAAGCAAAAACACTTTGCACGCCAATAGAGCACTTTTTCTCTAGCTAAAATCTTGGGTTTGGTCGCATTCGATTCGTCTTAGCTTACAGGTCATTTATTATTTCGAAAATTTTAATTACGGTGACGATGCAAAATAATAATAATAATAAATAAAAAGCAAAACCACTTTGCACGCCAATCGAACACTTTTTCTCTAGCTAAAATCTTGGTTTTGGTCGCATTCGATTTGCTTGCAGGTCATTTGTTATTTCGAAAATTTTAATTACAGTGGCAATGCAAGATAATAATAATAATAAATAAAAAGCAAAACCACTTTGCACGCCAATAGAGCACTTTTTCTCTAGCTAAAATCTTGGGTTTGGTCGCATTCGATTCGTCTTAGCTTACAGGTCATTTATTATTTCGAAAATTTTAATTACGGTGAGGATGCAAAATAATAATAATAATAAATAAAAAGCAAAACCACTTTGCACGCCAATCGAGCATTTTTCCTCTAGCTAAAATCTTGGTTTTGGTCGTATTCGATTTGCTTACAGGTCATTTATTATTTCGAAAATATTAATTGCAGTGACAATGGAAAATAATAATAATAATAAATAAAAAGCAAAAACACTTTGCACGCCAATAGAGCACTTTTTCTCTAGCTAAAATCTTGGGTTTGGTCGCATTCGATTCGTCTTAGCTTACAGGTCATTTATTATTTCGAAAATTTTAATTACGGTGACGATGCAAAATAATAATAATAATAAATAAAAAGCAAAACCACTTTGCACGCCAATCGAACACTTTTTCTCTAGCTAAAATCTTGGTTTTGGTCGCATTCGATTTGCTTGCAGGTCATTTGTTATTTCGAAAATTTTAATTACAGTGGCAATGCAAGATAATAATAATAATAAATAAAAAGCAAAACCACTTTGCACGCCAATAGAGCACTTTTTCTCTAGCTAAAATCTTGGGTTTGGTCGCATTCGATTCGTCTTAGCTTACAGGTCATTTATTATTTCGAAAATTTTAATTACGGTGACGATGCAAAATAATAATAATAATAAATAAAAAGCAAAACCACTTTGCACGCCAATCGAGCAATTTTCCTCTAGCTAAAATCTTGGTTTTGGTCGTATTCGATTTGCTTACAGGTCATTTATTATTTCGAAAATATTAATTGCAGTGACAATGGAAAATAATAATAATAATAAATAAAAAGCAAAAACACTTTGCACGCCAATAGAGCACTTTTTCTCTAGCTAAAATCTTGGGTTTGGTCGCATTCGATTCGTCTTAGCTTACAGGTCATTTATTATTTCGAAAATTTTAATTACGGTGACGATGCAAAATAATAATAATAATAAATAAAAAGCAAAACCACTTTGCACGCCAATCGAGCATTTTTCCTCTAGCTAAAATCTTGGTTTTGGTCGTATTCGATTTGCTTACAGGTCATTTATTATTTCGAAAATATTAATTGCAGTGACAATGGAAAATAATAATAATAATAAATAAAAAGCAAAACCACTTTGCACGCCAATAGAGCACTTTTTCTCTAGCTAAAATCTTGGGTTTGGTCGCATTCGATTCGTCTTAGCTTACAGGTCATTTATTATTTCGAAAATTTTAATTACGGTGACGATGCAAAATAATAATAATAATAAATAAAAAGCAAAACCACTTTGCACGCCAATCGAACACCTTTTCTCTAGCTAAAATCTTGGTTTTGGTCGCATTCGATTTGCTTGCAGGTCATTTGTTATTTCGAAAATTTTAATTACAGTGGCAATGCAAGATAATAATAATAATAAATAAAAAGCAAAACCACTTTGCACGCCAATAGAGCATTTTTCCTCTAGCTAAAATCTTGGTTTTGGTCGCATTCGATTTGCTTGCAGGTCATTTGTTATTTCGAAAATTTTAATTACAATGGCAATGCAAGATAATAATAATAATAAATAAAAAGCAAAACCACTTTGCACGCCAATAGAGCACTTTTTCTCTAGCTAAAATCTTGGGTTTGGTCGCATTCGATTCGCCTTAGCTTACAGGTCATTTATTATTTCGAAAATTTTAATTTCGGTGACGATGCAAAATAATAATAATAATAAATAAAAAGCAAAACCACTTTGCACGCCAATAGAGCACTTTTTTTCTTGCTCAAATCTTGGTTTTGGTCGCATTCGATTCGTGTCAGCTTACAGGTCACTTAATATTTCGAAAATTTCATTTAGGGGTGATGATGCAAAGGAATAATAAATAAAAGTTCAAAACTGCTTTGCATTCCTGTCGAGCACTCCACTCTCCCAAAAATCTGGGTTTTGGCCTTGTTCGATTCATGTTAATTTGAAAGTCATCTAATATTTCAAAAATTTAAATTAAGGGCGACGATGCAAAGGGATGAACAAAAAATTAAAAATAACATTGCACCCGATCGAGCACTTCCACTCTAGTAAAAATCTGGTTGTTGGTCTCATTTGATTCAAGTAAGTTTCCAGGTCATCTAATATTTCAAAAATTTAAATTGGGGGTTACGATGCAATTGGATGATTAAAGAAATTCGAAAAGCACTTTGCACGATTATCTATCACCTCCTTTGTAGCTTAAATCTTGGTTTTGGTCTCATTCGATTCATGTTAGTTTTCAGGTCATCTAACATTTCCGAAATTTTAATTAGGACTGACGATGCAAAGAGATGAAAAAAATAATTAAAAAATCACTTTGCACGATTATTGAGCACTTCCAAGATACCTAAAATTTTGGTTTTGGTCTCATTCGATTCGTGTTAGATTTCAGGTCATCTAACATTTCGAAAATTTGAATTGGGACCAAAGATGCAAAGGAATGATTAAAAACTTCAAACCGACTTTGCACGTTCATCGAGCACGTCCACTATAGCTAAAATATTAATTTTGATCTTATTATTTTCTTTTTATACATAATGTATAAGGAAAGTATTGTGACGGGGTCGAAAATTCGAATTCGAGTTTTCGACGGGAGAGCACGTTTCAAACATTCCTGATCACGAATCGAACATTTTTGAAGTGATGTCTGTGCGTGTGTGCGTGCGTGTGTGTGTGTGTGTGTGTGTGTGAGTCAGTGAGTCTGTGGAGATGATAACTGACGAACGAATGGACAGATTCGAACGAAATTTGGTACAAAAATCACAATCCGTAAGCACTGGAAGCCTATTGCTTTTATACGCAATCGAATGTTCAGACCCCCCCCCCTAAATTTTCGAGTGAAATTTTGAAAAAATCGTCAAAAAATCAAACCCGCTAATAAAGTTACGCAAATAGACATTTCTTATGTAATTTTTCATTAGAAAGCGATTGGCATAAATTTTAGAACGCTAACATGAACCGTTCTCGAGATATTACACATTTTTCAAAAAAATTATCAAAAAGTGATATAAAATAAAAAAGTATTTCCTATTGAGAAACATGTTCACTTTTCATATGTAATATCGTGCGATAAATTTGGTGACATCATTTCCGTGGATCTAGCTCATTCCATTCATGAAAAAAGATACTTTGAGTAATACTTTTGTATTTGAACTTCAATAGTCATTTATCTGCTGTAAGAGTAACTTATTTCTTCGTCCATAACGCTTGACAAGATTTTGGCGACGAATTTGGTGGAATGTCGCCAACTTGGCTACTTTTTTAAATGCTGTTAAATTAAAGAAAAACTGGCGAAATGTATAAAAATGACGCTAAATCAATGAAAATGACTACTCATTGACGAAAATTCAATATATTGGAAAGAATATAAATATCTACTATAATAATAATTTTTTTTTTTTTTGCTGTAAAAGTAATAAATTCATTGCATTATATAAGGAAAGTCATGTGGTGCTCACATCAGATGTTTTGATTCGTGTCAGCTTCCAGGTCACTTAATATTACGAATATTTAAATTTGGGGTGACAAAGCAATGGGATGATTAGAAAACTCAAAACACCTTTGCACGCGCATGGATCACTTCCACCCTAGATATAATCTTGGTGTTGATCTCATGTGATTGGATTAACCTTACATGTCAAATAATATTTCGAAACATTATATTAAGAGTTACTATGCAAAGGAATAATAATAATAAAAAAAAACTTCAAAACCACTTTGCACGCCTATCGACCACGTTACTGTAGTTAAAATTTCCGTTTTGGTGTCATTCCATTCGTGTCATCTTCCATGTCATTTAATGTGTCGAAAATTTTAATTAGGGGCGACGATGCAAAAGAAAAAAAAATCTGATGTGGGCAATACACGACTTTCCTTATATACTGCAATGAATTTACTACTTTTACAGTTAAAAAAAACGTTATTCTTATAGTAGATACTTAAATTCTTTCCAAGATATTGAATTTTCTTCAATTAATCGTCATTTTCATTGATTTAGCGTCGTTTTTATCCATTTCGCGAGATTTTCGTTAATTTGGCAACACTTGAAAAAGTCGCCAAGTTGGCGACATTCCGCCAAATTTGTCGCCAAAATCTCGCCAAGCGTTATGGACGAAGAAATAAGTTATTCTTACAGCAGATAAATGACCATAGGCGTTCAAATACAAAAGTATTACTCAAACTATCTTTCTTCATGAATGGAACGAACTGGATCCACGAGAATGATGTCGCCAAATTTATCGCATTCTATTACATATGAAAAGTGAACATGTTTCTCAATAGGAAATATTTTCTTTTCATTTTATATGACTTTTTGATAATTTTTTTGAAAAATGTGCAATATCTCGAGAACCGTTCATGTTAGCGTTCTAAAATTTATGTCAATCGTTTTCTAATGAAAAATTACATAAGAAATGTCTATTTGCGTAACTTTATTAGCGGTTTTGATTTTTTGACGATTTTTTCAAAATTTCATTCGAAAATTCAGGGGGGTTCTAAATATTCGATTGTATATAAAAACAATAGGCTTCCAGTGTTTATGGATTGTGATTTTTGTACCAAATTTCGTTCAAATCGGTCCATTCGTTCGCCAGTTATCGTCTCCACAGACTCACTGACTCACACACACACACACAGACATCACTTCAAAAATGTTTGATTCGTGATCAGAGATGCTTGAAACGTGCTCTCCCGTCGATAACTCGAATTCGAATTTTCGACCCCGTCACAATACTTTCCTTATACATTATGTATATAAGGAAAGTAAAAATTCTAAACAGCTTTGCACGCCAATCCAGTACTTCACTCTAGTTAAATTCTTGGTTTGGTATCATTCGATTCATGTCACCTTCAATGTCATTTAATATTTCGAAAATTTTTATTAGGGGCGACGATGCAATAAAATAAAAATAAAACTCAAAATCGCTTTGCATGCCTATCCAGCCATTCACTTTACTTACAGTCTTGGTGTTGTTCTTATTCGATTCGTAATAGTTTCCAGGTCATCTAATATTTCGAAAATTTTAATTAGGGCCGGCAATGCAAAAAAAAAAGTAATAATAATAATAAAAAAAACCCAAAACCACATTGCACGCATAACGAGCACTTCAGTCTATTTAAAATCTCGGTTTTGGTTTCATTCGATTCGTGTCTCCTTCCAGGCCATTTAATATTTCAAAAATTTTATTTAAGAGTGATGTTGCAAAAAATAATTAAAAAAAAATCTGATGTGGGCAGCACATGACTTTCCTTATGTAATGCAATGAATTTACTACTTTTACAGTAAAAAAAATAGATTATTTTTATAGTAGTTATTTATATCCTTTCTCAGATATTGAATTTTCGTCAATGAGTCGTCATTTTCCATGTCGGCATCATTAATGACTCGTCATTGATTTAGCGTCATTTTTATCCATTTTGCGAGTTTTTCGTTAATTTAGAAACATTTGAAAAAGTCGCCAAATTGGCGACATTCCACCAAGTCCTTCTCCAAAATCTCGCCAAGCGTAATGGACGAAGAAATAAGTTATTCTTACAGCAGATAAATGACTATTGGCGTTCAAATACAAAAGTATTATTCAAAGTATCTTTTTTCATGAATGGAATGAGCTAGATTCACGAAAATGATGTCACCAAATGTATCACATGGTATTACATATGAAAAGTGAACATGTTTTTCAATAGGAAATATTTTTTTAAAATTTTATATGACTTTTGATAATTTTTTAGAAAAATGTGCAATATCTCGAGAACGGTTTATGTTAGCTTTCTAAAATTTATGTCAATCGTTTTCTAATGAAAAATTACAGAAGAAATGTCTATTTGTCTTTATTAGTGGCTTTGATTTTTTGACGATTTTTTTAAATTTCACTCGAAAATTTAGGGTGGTGGTTCTGAACATTCGATTGCGTATAAAAACAATTGGCTTCCAGTATTTACGGATTGTGATTTTTGTTTCAATTTCGTTCGAATCGGTCCATTCGTTCGTCAGTTATCGTCTCCATAGGCTTACTGACACACACACACACACACACACACACACGCACACACACACACAGACATCACTTCAAAAATGTTTGAATCGTGATCAGGGATGCTTGAAACGTGCTCTCCCGTCGAAAATTTGAATTCGAATTTTCGAGCCCCGTCACAGTACTTTCCTTATACATTATGTATATAAGGAAAGTAATAGGTTTTTCTTATAGTAGTTATTTATATTCTTTCCAAGATATTGAATTTTCGTCAATTAATCGTCATTTTCATTGATTCAGTGTCATTTTTATCCAATTGGCGAGATTTTCGTTAACTTGGCAACATTTAAAAAAGTCGCCAAGATGGCGACATTCCGCCTAATTTGTCGCCAAAATCACACCAATAGTTATGGACGAAGAAATAATTTATTCTTATAGCAGATAAAAACTATTGGCTTTCAAATACAAAAGTATTACTCAAAGTATCTTTTCTCATGAATGGAACGAGCTAGATCCACGAGAATGATGTCACCAAATTTAACCCATGATATTGCAAATGAAAAGTGAACATGTTTCCCAACAGTTAATATATTTTTTTAATTCATTGGATTTTTTGATAAATTTGTTTACAAAATGTGCAATATCTCGAGAACGGTTCATGCTAGCGTTCTAAAGTTTATGTTAATCGTTTTCTAAGGCAAAATTACATAAGAAATGTCTATTTGCGTAACTTTATTAAAGGTTTTGAATTTTCTATGATTGTTTCAAAATTTAACTCAAAAATTTAGGGGGGTTTCGATCGATTACGTTTAAAAACAATAGGCTTCCAGTATTCATAGATTGTGATTTTTGTACCAAATTTCATTCGAATCGCTCTATTTGTTCGTGAGATATCGTCTTCACAGGCTCTCTGACACACACACACAGACAGCGCTTCAAAAATGTTCGATTCGTGATTAAGGATGCTTGAAACGTACTCTCCCGTCGAAAACTCGAATTCGAATTTCAACCCCGTCACAATACTTTCCTTATACATTATGTATATAAGGAAAGTAAAAAAAAGCAAAGCCACTTTGCACGCCAATCGAGCACTTTTTTCTCTAGCTAAAATCTTGGTTTTGGTCGCATTCGATTCGTGTTAGCTTACAGGTCATTTATTATTTCGAAAATTTTAATTATGGTGACGATGCAAAAAATAATAATAATAATAAATAAAAAGCAAAACCCCTTTGCACGCCAATCCAACACTTTTTCTCTAGCTAAAATCTTGGTTTTGGTCGCATTCGATTCGTGTTAGCTTACAGGTCATTTATTATTTCGAAAATTTTAATTACGGTGACGATGCAAAAAATAATAATAATAATAAATAAAAAGCAAAACCCCTTTGCACGCCAATCCAACACTTTTTCTCTAGCTAAAATCTTGGTTTTGGTCGCATTCGATTCGTGTTAGCTTACAGGTCATTTATTATTTCGAAAATTTTAATTACGGTGACGATGCAAAAAATAATAATAATAATAAATAAAAAGCAAAACCCCTTTGCACGCCAATCCAACACTTTTTCTCTAGCTAAAATCTTGGTTTTGTTCTCATTCGATTCGTTTTAGCTTACAGGTCATTTATTACTTCGAAAAATTTAATTATGGGTGAGATTCAAAATAATAATAATAATAATAAAGAAAACTTAAAATCATTTTGCACGCCTATCGAGCAGTTTCTCTCTTTCTAAAATCTTGGTTTTTGTCTTATTCGATTTATGTCACCTTCCAGGTCATTAAATATTTCGCACATTTTAATTAGGTGCGACAATGCAAAGAAAAAAAAATCGTACCACTTTGCATGCCTATTGAGCACTTCCACTCTTGTTAAAATCTTGGTTTGGTCTCATTCGATTCGTATGAGTTTCCAGGTCATCTAATATTTTGAAAATTTGTATTATTGGTAACGATCCAAAAGGATGACTAAAAAAAAATTCAAAACTACTTTTAATAATTATCAAGCACTTCCACTCGAGCCAGAATCTCAATTTTGGTCTCATTCGATCCATGTTAATTTCCTGGTCAAGGAAAATATCGGCATTTTTTTACTTAAATTCGATTTTATGTTGACAATACAAAAAGATTTATAAAAAAAGAAATCTTACACTACTTTGTCTCTCAAACGCAATAAATACATAATTTCATATTCTTTCTGTGCCACTACTTAAAACTAATTAGCAGCAAATTTCGTAAAATCTAAAATGTCTAATGATTTAATAATCTTCCAATTAAATTGCATTCTCCCAATCTGAAGAATTATTATGTAGAATATATATTAACCTATCGCTTACGGGTGGGACAGCGTCAATCTCAAACGAAGAACCTCTAAAAAAGACAGGTATTTGACATATCCTATCCCAGACACTTCGACCCCCGTTTGCAAGCATTGGCGTCCATAATAATAAAAGGAAGAATTTGTCTATTTGTTTGTACATTATGCCACGCGATCACTTACAGTTCTGAGGTTTTTCGCATAGTAGCATCTACACCCGAATTAATGCGTCCGAAGGCTTCTTTCTAAATTTTTAATAAGGTTTTATTCAAGGAATTATTAATACCTAAGATTAACTAATCCCCAGCTACCTTTACTCTCTAACAGATACGAACCCTTTATCTACCGATACAATGTAACGGCTACCGTCACGATCTAAAGGCTACCTGTACGATCGAACAGCTACCGTCACAATCTACTGCTACGTTTCATTTCCTAGAGGTTTTAAATCTTTTATTTTATTTTATATTTTTACTTTGCGGAGAGCGTGTATTCTTTTTTTCTTTTGCTTTGCGAATAGCATACCTGGGAATTTGGCGACTGTTTAGGATTAGAAGAAAATTGAGTAGTGTTTTTTTTATAAATGTTTTATTTAAGTAACGGTCAATTTATTTCCAACAAGGGCATCGGCGGGTAATGCGTTCTAAATTTAATATTAATACAATTAGTTTATTAATTTTTAACAATTTGCGAATATCGATAATATCATAGTTTTTATATTTCCCAACTAATATGCGGTTCCCTAATCCAAGTGAAATATTACACTCTGTTATTATTTATGCATTAGGGATAATTGTTTTTAGCAATTTTAAAATAGCGATTCTGTTGCAATTTAAAAAATTTCTAACTAAGCTGGATTTTCTCTATCGAAGGAACTATTACATAGTGTTACTAGTAATACAATTGAGTTATTAAATTTGCATATATTGATAGTATTATAATTTTTATATTTCCAACTAATTTGAAGTTCCTTACTGCGCATTGCTAATACTTATTCAAATGGGTTTATTTCTTTAGCAATTTGCAAATCTCGGTACTGTTACAATTTTAATATTTTCCCTCCCAAACTGCATCCTCCCCATCCTTATTACTTATTATTATCTATCAATATTTACGCAATGATTCTTTTAAAGTAAGCAAACGCACTCTTAATATTTAAAATCCTGATACGAAGCCGACCTGCAGGCAAACCAACGCCCACTACGTCTTTCGCTACAACTTCTACACACACTACCATTCATAAAATTTTCACACCCATCAATTTCACCGACACTACCCATGCACCAATTTGTACTCATCTATATCCTCTATTTTTAACTAATAATTCTAAAGTAACTCACTTGATTCCTCACCATCCTCCATCTAGCTGTCTTCTCACCGTCGCCAGACCATCTAGAGAGACTGGATCCTGGAGCTAGGCAGTCTCTCCCATCCTCATCTTCCAGACAGACGGACGGGATCGGCCATCTTGACGGAGCATCGATCCCTCGTAAAAACTCCCCCCCCCCCTACGTCCTTGGCACGGAGCCAGATCACCATGGTAACCCATCTTTTCCCAATTCCACAGGTTATCTTCAACGGCAAGGTGGAAAAGGAAAAAAAAAACCTCTCTCGGGCGCACCTTTACAGCAAGCGGTGTGTGTCATTTAAATACCTTCCCCTGAAGTAATCGATCCGGTATCACTTAGGTAAAAAGATGGGGCTGCCGTGTAGCCCCCGCGATTTTTCGGGAATTAGGCAGGGGCGCCCCGCTAAACAAAAGGGGGGCGATTCGGCAAGCCAGACACGATGGCAGAAAATGGCGGTTAGAGTGTTGTGTAATGGTACTTGGCGATTCGAGTTATCGGTGGCAATTTCGAGGTTCTAGACTTTTGCAATGACTGGAACAACTTTTTTTTTTATATTCGTCTTGAAATTTTGTTGAGGAATGAAAAGTAAATACGAGTAATAAATAATTCTTATTGTCTCAATATCTTAAGTGCGAGACTCCATTCGATTTTCTCATTAGTACTTTAAATGTTGATTCCAAAAGTCATTTTGTATTTTATACAAGTATTCTGTATTTTATACACGTATTCTTTTATGACTGCAAAAATATAAAATGTTCAGCTCATGCTGTTGCAGTGGTGTAATATTACTACTAGCAGAAATATCTACTAGCCTTCATTCGATTTCCTCATGTATTAGTATTCCATATGTTGATATTCACAAAAGTCATTTCGTATTTGATGCAAGCCTTAGCTAATGTAAAATTGATACTACTAGCAAATGCACCTACTAGTCTCCACTCGATTTTCTCATCTATTAGTATTCCATATGTTGATATTCACAAAAGTCATTTTGCATTTGATACAAGCCTCAGTGAACGCAAAATTCACAGTCATGCTGTTATAGTGATGCTACATTACTACTAGCAGATGCGCCTACTAACATCCACTCGATTTCCTCATGTATTAGCATTCCATATGTTGATATTCACAAAATTCATTTTATATTTGATACAAGCATTAGTGAATGTAAAATTCCCAGCGATGCTGTTGAAGTAATGCTACATTCGCACTAGCAAATGCACCTACTAGCCTCCACCCGATTTTCTCATCTATAAGTATTCCATATGTTGATATTCACAAAAGTCATTTCGTATTTGATACAATCCTCAGTGAACGCAAAATTCCCAGCCATGCTGTTGTAATGATGCTACATTACTACTAGCAGATTAACCTACTAGCGTAAACTCGATTTTTTCATGTATTAGCACTCTATATGTTGATATTCATAATCGTCTTTTCGCATTTCATATAAATCTCCGTAAATGCGAAATGCTCAGCTGATGTTGCTTCAGTGATACTACATTATGAGTAGCATAAGCACCTAGTAGTCTCCACTCGATTTTCTCATGTATTTGTATTCCGTATGTTGATATTAACAAAAGTCACTGATACAAACCTCAGAGAATGTAAAATGCCCAGCTTATGCTGTTACAGTGATGCTGCATTACTACTAGAAAAAACACCGTCTAGCGCTTTCAGTCGATTTGTATTCCATATCTTCTATATATTCCAAATTTCCTTAAATAAATATTATTAATAAATTAAAAAATATTCTTCCCTATATTCCAAAAATGTCATTCCGTATTTTAGCCGTGAGTGCAAAATGTTCAACTTATGACGTTGCTGTGAGGTTCATAGTAGCACATACAAATTGCGCCCCCCCTACCCCTCAACAAACATTTACCAGGCATTTACATTTTATTATGCCTTTATCTTTTATTTCCTCCTATAATAAAGTAGAGGGATCGTCAACCTCCTGGAAACCAGGCCCCTATTCGAGTGGTATGCCCACCCCCTTATGGGCGGTATTACATAACCTACTGGCAGCAGTACCCGCCAGGATATCTTTAGTTGGGTAAAATGGGAAATATAAAAATTCTCTGAAACCGCTGTATAAATTAACTTCTAATGAAAATATTTTGTTGATAATTGGATAAAAAATTATTAATTAACTAAGTAATCATAGAAATCAAATCAATTCATTGAATAGAATCAAAGAATCCATTGTTACTGAATCAGGATGATTTATCATTGAGCAATCAATACACGGGGTTCCTAGCAAAGTCCTAAAGCCCCTCAATAAATTTGTAAGGAAAGGAGTGTAAACGTTGGGGCTATCTATAATAAAATGACCACGTTCTGTAGAATACAAGCGATTGCAGCACCCTCCTAGCTGAAATTCTGAAAAACTAAAATAACGAATTCAACAACAAAGCATGAAAGACGAAGAAAGACGATTGTAGAGTTGTTGAACATCGTCTTATTAGTAGGAATCGCCACCAGGAGCGCACCAAACGCATATATGGAAGGCGAGAAATACCTGTCCAAAAGTCGTATTACCAGGGCCTATAACACGGTGACACCCGTAATGCTTGTGAAAGTAAACGGTTATGCATGTACGTGTTGTTTATTTTAGCATTTCTGAATAGGGCAGCAATTTGTCAATAATCCTATTGTGTCAAATAAATTCTTTCTGTATCAGATTCATTGTTCTTACACATTATACAATGTTATATAACTGTATAATTGGATATCTCCCTTTATTCTGCTTTGTAGTCAGTTTGTTACCCTAACTTTTTAAATTATCCGCTAGGAGCGCTGCAATCACTTTTATTCTATCGGACAGGCTCACTTTACTATAGTTCTTTACAAAACTGTTGGATTGCCTAAGCACGTTACTAAGAATCCTATATATATCGCCATTGGTCCAGAAACTATCATTGGTTCTCCGTAGAAAAAAAGTCTTCTGAAAATTATAAAATTTGAGTAAGTTATATCTGCTGGGCAAAGTAGATAATTTTCATAACTAGAAAAGATGTTTGTGTGTCTTTTTGTCTGTCTGTGTTTCTGCAGTGTTTCTTTCAGATATACATCCGGGGTGGGGAGGGAGGGCTTCATCCGAAGACGATTATTGGCCCCTCCGGGGAGATTTTATATAAACTTAGTTTCTATCTGTGACAGTATTTAGATATATTTATATAGGGCAAATAGAAAACATGCCCCCTTTAAAGTTTCATTTGCCCCACCCCCCGGCCAAAAAGTCCTGTTTCTGGCCTCTTTCTGAGTATGTCGTTTGCAGCGGAAAATCGATGCATTGGACAGGGGCGGAGCTTGTTACAGAGGTAATTCACGTCTTCGTACGATGCACCTCGGAGAGATTTTTTTAAAAACTCGAATTTGACTTTAAAAGTTACGAATTTTTAAAGTCAAAAATCGTCATTTTCTGTTACTTCGTCAAATCAAACTTGTTCATTCATTGTCGCCGCAGACGATATTTGAGAGCAAGCAGGTGATTTGATTAATTTCGTCTCGACAAAAAAAAAAACCAGCTGCTTTCAAACTAAGTGCATTTCAGTTATGGGTTTTCTAAATTTGCAATGTTAAAAGATTTCGTCCTATTTTTCTTATTTATTTGGTATTATATTATAATTATGAGTATTGTGCTGAAATTTGACTTAAATTGGATGAATATTCGCTGAAAAAGCAATAATTTTTTAAATTGTACTTCTGGGTGAAAAAGCAACTTTTTTTTTATTATTTGTGACTTCAAACATTTTCATTGCGTTTTTCTGCCAACGATTTGCGAAAGAGAGCTTGTTTTGGGTGTATCAAAGGAACTTATTTCGGGTGTATTATGTCTGCGTTGTACAATTGGCATGAATGTACAAGGAAGAAACGCAGCGCGGGAAGGATTTTAGTTCAAACCGGATGAATTTCAAATTCATTGGTGTTATCATTATTTGTATTATTTAGTTTAGGACCTGGTAAACGCCGGATAGCTCGTCTCAGCAACAATTACAATGTGAAGAATAGAAAAAACAATCACTTTAGGAAAGAGTGCCATATTATTATTCGTTCTAAGCGCAATATCTCTAGTTCTGCTGCTGTTGATACTCTTCCCTTATTTCGGAACACTTAAGTCTGATTGGGACATTCGACGTCGTTACGGATAACAGAACCATCATATTACTTCGGTATTCTCGCCGTACCAAAAGATGTTCGGTTAGAAATCCAAGCACGACCATCTAACTACTGTTCCATAAGCGTATAATGGCAATTAAGATGTTCCCCAATGATTTCTACCTCCATGAATTTTCTCGCGCGGGAACTACGTCGGTACGAGAATTGCAATTCTATTGCACAGTTACGCTGGTAATGCAGTTTGTTGATTACAGAGGTGACTGCAGTAAACGCGTATCTGAAATAATAGGAGTAAGTTCGGAATGTTGTTGATGTTTTTGCTTCCCCATGTAGTGCTCAATTTGCATAGAGAGATATTTGTAACTAATATGCCTGTCAGTGCATATTTGTAACTAATATTTAAGTCTGCCAGTGACAGAGACACTAACACACTTGAATATTAAGTTCTAACATTTTAAAATAAGTTTTATTTTATTAAATAATGTTTATGAAATAATGTATTCTTCGTACGGAATATATACAAAGAAACTTAAAATTGATAACCATGTGCAATTTATGTAGTATTTTAAATGACATTGTTATTCAAAACATTCTATTAAGAAATTGAAATTACTACTCCTAAAAATAATTTCAAGAATCTCTGTTCTCGCTATGCAAAGTTATCTTCACAACCAGATCTGAAGATTGAAACATCCTGGTCCCATTTGTAAATACATTTACAAAAAATATATGAAATTGAATCAATATATGTCAAAATCAAATCGTTAAAATTGTATTGGAATATTGAAATATAATATACCCTTACTACTAATATTCTCGTTGATTAAAAGATATACCCGTAATACAATATATGAGTTTGTAAAAGCTTTGCTAAAAAGTATTACAGATGACGTAAAAAATTGAAAATATCAAATAATGCCCGTAATCTTTAAATCCGAAGGCCATAATTGATATAATCCAGTCAAAAGTATAATTTCGATAGAATTTATTTCATATAATACATTTCTTTATTATGTAAATAAAAAGAGATTTTAAAAAAATCGTCTGTTATATAAACCTGATTTAATTCCGTTGCCAAGTGACATGATATAATTTTTTTCAAATAAATTAGAGGAAGAAATATCGTCTGCATAATGCTATCTCGATAGAAAGTTTAATTGTTCGCTTTTAACACTTTACAACAAAGTTGAAAAGTGTTTATGACTTTGTTCATTCTGTCTGTCAGTCTGTCTGTCCGTTAGCACGATAACTGCTGTAAAAATGGCTTTATCAAAATGAAATTTTAGTATGTTGTTCAGACGGTCTGTCGGACTTATGGGAATATAAATGAATAATATCACCCAATTAGTTTTGGATTGAACCCGGGTTGAAAAAATGAAATACATTGAACCCTATAGGACCTCATTTTTCAAACATTTTTTAAACGGATTTAAAATTCACAAATTGCTTCAAAAGTTTTTGGAAATATTCAAATTATCCCATAAAATATATAAAAAAATTTTCAGCAACATATATTCAGTAGTTTTTTAAATAAAAATTAAAATAATAATTACACCCTTTATATGAAGCGATCACGTGACCATTGTATGAAGAGATCAAGTGACCTACTTCAAAATAAAATATGGCATCCATCTTATGTCAAAATCGTGATTTTTAAAGTTTTTTTTATTCATATTTAGTGTTGTATCCGTCCTAAAACCGCTTTATTTTTGCTTAAATTATGTGCATCTACATACTGAAACAACGCAATTACAATATATTTGAGTTTAAATGATCATCCAAATTTGATTATTTCTACAGCGAAACCTACTTTTCGCTTATAGAAAATGTAAACAGCAAAATATGTAGAATGAGTTGTATAAGAATTGCTGCAGTTCTTTAACGCAAAATTATTTATCTCATGGAGTCTGTAATATAGCTGATATGAATGAAATATTCATTGATTTTACAGAGAGAAGGACGACGAAATAAAGCGGTTTTAGGACGGATACAGCACTAAATATAAATTAAAAGGAACTTTAAAAATCACGATTTTGACACAAGATGGATGCATTTTTTTATGGATGGGTCACGTGATCTCTTTATATAATGGTTACGTGATCTCTTCCTATAAATTGTCTAATTATTATTTTAATTTCTATAAAAACTACTGAATATATTTTGCTGAAAACTTTTTTATATATTTTATGGGATAATTCGAATATTTCCTAAAACTTTCGAAGCAATTTGTGAATTTCAAATTCGTTTGAAACATGTTTAAAGTCCCATAGGGTTCAGTATATTTCATTTTTTCAACCAGAGTTCAATCCAAAACTAATTGGGTGATATTATTCATTTATATTTCCATAGATTCCACAGACCGTCTAAAAAACATACTAAAATTTCATTTTGATAAAGTCATTTTTACGGCAGTTATCGTGCTAACGGACAGACAGACAGACAGAATGAATAAAGTCATAAACACTTTTCAACTTTGTTGTAAAATGTTAAAAAAACAGGTTCCTCCTTTTCGAATCGTACCAAAATCTAATTGGCACCAGTGAAACCCACAATTGATGACGTACCAAATTTTATGAAATTGGGTCAATTAGATTTTGATTTAGAGTGGATACATACATTGCACAAACAGACAGACACACAAACACACACACACAGAGACGTTACACAAAAAATAGGATGCTCGAAACGTGTAGATCCGTCGAAAACTCGAGATGCGATTTTCAACGCCGTTCCCATATTTTCCCTATACATTACTATGCATTGTAGGGAAAGTAAAAATACAACTATGTGAATGATTGGCTTAATCTTCGTATGCGGTCGGGATTGTGGCGTGAGTAAAACCTGTGGAAGATACGCTCTTTTGGCAAAAAGAATCGTCTGCATTCTTTTTCATTCATCCTGAATAAATGATAGTTGCCACTCTGAGTTACTTGAGTCATTTCTCTCCCTTAGGATCGGCAGTTGGGCTCACTCGTGGGCGTGGCTCTCCGAAAGTGAGGCCGGATGACGTCATAAAATGAAATGAAGGGAGCGCATTGGATGCAAGCATATAAAGATTCTGTTTTTTACTTTTCCTACAATACAAAATAACGTACAGGGAAAGTATTGAAATGTCGGAAAAGAGGGTTGAAAATTCAATATATTTCTTCTATGGAATTATACGTTCAGAGCGCCCTAAAATATGAAACAGCAATTCTTAGCGGGAAGTGCGTATGTTTATTTTATGTGTGTATTTATTATAGTTAAAAATATTTCGACTTTTTTGTATGAAATTTAGCAGTCAAGCATTTCATGTCTTATATTACGACTTGTCATTATATTATACTATTATAATTTGAACTATAACTGGTAACACTAACGTTAACGTCATATGTTGACAATTTCAATTATCATTCAGTATTTCAAAGCCATTACGATGACATGACTCATTATTGTTTTTATACCACGATCATTGAGGTAGAGAGGAGGAGTTAAATATTCACGCTGAGAAAACGCAAAAATCGTTTGAAACAATTATTCAGGTGGTGCTGTGGTAAGATATGACTCACCGTATTGTATGTATTTCAATGTCGAAAGATTTGTAATGAGTGATTTAATATTTATTTAAGGTGTTAATTTTGTAGAAAAGAATTATCTGTGCAATGCAAATTAGATCTAAAGAAAAAAAATCTGATGTGGGCAGCACATGACATTCCTTATATAATGCAATGAATTTACTTCTTTCACAGTAAAAAAAATAGATTATTTTTATAGTAGTTATTTATATTCTTTCCAAGATATTGAATTTTTGTCAATAAGTCGTCATTTTCCATGTCGTCGTCATCAATGAGTCGTCATTGATTTAGCGTCATTTTCATCCATTTGGCGAGTTTTTCGTTAATTTAGCAACGTTTTAAGAAGTCACCAAGTTGGCGACATTCCACCAAATTCGTCGCCAAAATCTCGCCAAGCGTTATGGACGAAGAAATAAATTATTCTTACAGCAGATAAATGACTATTGGCGCTCAAATGCAAACGTATTACTCAAAGTATCTTTTTTCATGAATGGAACGGGCTAGATCCACGAGAATGATGTCACCCAATTTATTTGCATATGAAAAGTGAACATGTTTCTCAATAAGAAATATTTTTTTTTATTTTATATGACTTTTTGATAATTTTTTTGAAAAATGTGCAATATCTCGAGAACGATTCATGTTAGCGTTCTAAAATTTATGTCAATAGTTTTCTAATGAAAAATTACATAAGAAAATAAGAAATGTCTATTTGCGTAACTTTATTAAAGGTTTTGATTTTTTGACGATTTTTTCACAATTTTACTCGAAAATTTAGGGTGGTTCTGAACATTCGATTGCGTATAAAAACAATAGGCTTCCAGTGTTTACGGATTGGGATTTTTGTTCCAAATTTCGTTCGAATCGGACCATTCGTTCGTCAGTTTTCGTCTCCACAGACTCACTGACACACATAGTTTCACACACACAAATATTTTCACACACAGACATCACTTCAAAAATGTTCGATTCGTGATCGGGGCTGTTTGAAACGTGCTCTCCCGTCGAAAACTCGAATTCGAATTTTCGTTCCCTTCACAATACTTTCCTTATACATTATTGTATATAAGGAAAGCAATTGATTATTCCTACGTATTCAAATATATAACCTTTAATTTATTTTTGTCTCCATATATTCTGTACCCTATTCTACTACTAAAAAAAAATCTGATGTGGGCAGCACATGACTTTCCTTATATAATGTAATGAATTTACTACTTTTACAGTAAAAAAATAGGTTTTTCTTATAGTAGATACTAATATTCTTTCCAAGACATTGAATTTTCGACAATTAGTCGTCATTTTCATTGATTTAGCGTCCTTTTTATCCATTTGGCGAGATTTTCGTTAATTTGGCAACATTTCAAAAAGTCGCCAAGTTGGCGACATTCCGCCAAATTTGTCGCCAAAATCTCTCCAAGCGTTATGCACTCAGAAATAAGTTATTCTTACAGCAGATAAATGACTATTGGCGTTCTAATACAAAAGTATTACTCAGAGTATCTTTTTTCATGAATGGAACGAATTAGATCCACGAGAATGATGTCACCCAATGTATCGCATGGTATTACATATGAAACGTGTACATTTTTATCAATAGGAATTTTTTTTTATTTTATATGACTTTTTGATATTTTTTTTTGAAATATGTACAATATCTCGAGAACGGTTCGTGTTAGCGTTCTAAAATTTATGTCAATCGTTTTCTAATGAAAAATTACATAAGAAATGTCTATTTGTGTAACTTTATTAGCGGTTTTGATTTTTTGACAATTTTTTCAAAATTTCATTCGAAAATTTAGGGGGGTTCTGAACATTCGATTGCGTATAAAAACAATAGGCTTCCAGTGTTTACGGATTGTGATTTTTGTACCAAATTTGGTTTAAATCGGTTCATTTGTTCGTCAGTTATCGTCTCCACAGAGCCAGTGACACACACACACATACTTTCACACACACACACACACACACACACACACACACACACACACAGACATCACTTCAAAAATGTTTGATTCGTGATCAGGGATGCCTGAAACGTGCTCTCCCGTCGAAAACTCGAATTCGAATTTTCGACCCCGTCACAATACTTTCCTTATACATTATGTATATAAGGAAAGTAATAGTAATATACTTACTAATCTATTTCTAATATGAAAACTTTATTTTAAAAATCATCAAAATACATATACTACACACGTTTTTTTGTGTCAAATGAGAAAGGATGGAGTTTTACTGACACTAGTGTCACCTAGATATAATTATCAAAGTATTATGGCATTTTCAAGCTTTTCACCCATAGAAGTTTTATTTCCTTCCTTGTAACTTCATGACCACAATAGTATGTATATTTATGTATTGAAAACGTTCTATTTATTACTCTATTACTTGTTATAAATTGATGTGACGCATCACGCCTTTAGCATATTTCGAATGGGAAAAGGTTGATGTGTATTGTGTGTGTCGATATTATAAGGTACCTAGGGAAAACATTTATATTACTTTCCTTATATACATAATGTATAAGGAAAGTATTGTGACGGGGTCGAAAATTCGAATTCGAGTTTTCGACGGGAGAGCACGTTTCAAGCATCCCTGATCACGAATCAAGCATTTTTGAAGTGATGTCTGTGTGTGTGTGTGTGTGTGTGTGTGTGTGTGTCAGTGGGACTGTGGAGACGATAACTGACGAACGAATGGACCGATTCAAACCAAATTTGGCACAAAAATCACAATCCGTAAACACTGGAAGCCTATTGTTTTTATACGCAATCGAATGTTCAGAACCCCCCTAAATTTTCGAATGAAATTTTGAAAAAATCGTTAAAAAATCAAAACCACTAATAAAGTTACGCAAATAGACATTTCTTATGTAATTTTTCATTAGAAAACGATTGACATAAATTTTAGAACGCTAACACGAACCGTTCTAGAGATATTGTACAATTTAAAAAAAAATATCAAAAAGTCATATAAAATAAAAATATTTCGTATTGAGAAACATGTTCACTTTTCATATGTAATACCATGCGATAAATTGGGTGACATCATTCTCGTGGATCTAGCTCGTTCCATTCATGAAAAAAGATACTCTTGTATTTGAACGCAAATAGTCATTTATCTGCTGTAAGAATAACTTATTTCTTAGTGCATAACGCTTGGCGAGATTTTGGCGACGAATTTGGCGGAATGTCGCCAACTTGGCGACTTTTTGAAATGTTGCCAAATAACGAAAATCTCGCCTAATGGATAAAAATGAAGCTAAATCAATGAAAATGACGACTAATTGTCGAAAATTCAATGTCTTGGAAAGAATATTAGTATCTACTATAAGAAAAACCTATTTTTTTACTGTAAAAGTAGTAAATTCATTACATTATATAAGGAAAGTCATGTGTTGCCCACATCAGATTTTTTTTTTGTTTTCAGAATTTTTTTGATATTTTTTATTTTTTGAGAAAAATTATACTCTGCTGATAGCTGAATAGAATGCTTTATTTTGGACCACAAACGACGAAGTTGTCGACGATGAAAAGTGTATCGTTTTCAGTCACCCCATCGGGAAAGCGGACTGCGGTTCTTAGAGGTTACAAACGCTGTATTTTATGGTGTACTGGGAAAAAATAAGATTTTTATAGGCCTGCATGTAAAGCAATATAGGTGAATTACTGTATAAAATAATGCAATAATGCTTAAACTATTAGATGCTTAGATAGGTAGCCAACTATATTTCATAATACATGAAAAATTGTGGAGCAATACATGATTGAAACAAATGTAATATTGGATAAGTACATTCAAAATTCAGGTACAGTATCATCATCGTAGATTTATAACAACTAGTTCTATGGTATTCTGAACATGCTGTCCTACAAAGCAATCCTTGTTCTTTACGGGTGCATTGCATTATAGCACACTGACCTTCTGTGCACCCACATTTTATATCCCGAAGGATATATTCAGGAGTTGGTGGCTGTGATGATTTAGTAGGAGACAGCTTCTTCGTCTTCACTTTACATCCCTATTGAAGTGGGCTTAGCTCAACCTTTAATCATGTCTAAATCTGATGATAAACTCCCAAACAGTGAAATGAACATACATTTGAAGGAGGGGGCAATATTTATGGTTTTACATAAACAGCTGATTTTGAAACCATACCAGTGAACTTGCGAATGCAGATTTCATTTAAAGTTTGATCGTGGCTTTCTCTTCTGCTGATGCAATGTATTCGTTTGTTCTATCTGGCTTACTGAAGACAGATGCTTAATGACGAAAATCAGCACTGTGTAGAATTTTGAAGAACTCAACCATTCCATTAAAACACAATCTAAAATGACATGAGCGAACAGCATATTTTCCATAACATGTTCTCCAATTTCATTTGCAATGACTTTCGTATCATATTTGAAAGCGTTTTTAACACTTTACAACATAGTTGAAAAGTGTTTATGACTTTGTTTATTCATTCTGTCTATCTCTCTGTCTGTCCGTTAGCACGATAACTGCCGTAAAAATGACTTTATCAAAATGAAATTTTAGTATGTTGTTCCGGATTGAAAAAATGAAATACATTGAACCCTATGGGACCTAATTTTTCAAATATTTTTTAAGCGGATTTAAAATTCACAAATTGCTTCGAACGCTTATGGAAATATTCAAATTATCCCATAAAATATATTCAGTAGTTTTTTAAATAAAAATTAAAACAATAATTACATCCTTTATATGAAGAGATCACGTGACCATGATATAAAAAGATCACGTGACCCACTTCAAAATAAAATATGGTATCCATCTTGTGTCAAAATCGTGATTTTTAAAGTTCTTTTTAATTCATATTTAGTGTTGTATCCGCCCTAAAACTACTTTATTTTTGCTTAAATTCTGTGCGTCTACATCCTGAAACAGCGCAGTTGCAATATAGTTGAGTTTAAATGATCATCCAACTTTGATTATTTCTACAACGAAGCCTACTTTTCACTTATGGAGGATGTAAATACCAAAATATGTAGAATGAGTTATTTAATAATTTCTTCATTTCTTTAACGTAAAATTATTTAGCCCATGAAGTCTGAAAATATAGCTGATATGAATGAAACAATCATTGATTTTACAGAGAAGCAACAGATTTTTTGATGAAGTTTTGAGCATAGAGTTAAATTACTTGCACCTCCATGGTTTTAAGTTTTAAATAAAATTAATTCTTATTGTATTGGGATAAATGAAATGAATGAAAAAATGTTTATGAATGAAATGCTGCTTTTATTTAAAGAGCCAGCCGATTTATATTTCGATGACGTCATTTGAAAAAGTTCATTTGTTTTCAATGAAGTTTTCAAATATAATGAATTATTGTAGTATTATGATAATTTTTAAAATATTACCGAGGAATGTATCGCATTTTAGAGATGTTTAAACCAGGCAATTTATATTTCAATGCCGTCATTTGAATGAAGTTAATTTTATTCGATGAAGCGATCAAGTTTTCAAATATAATACATTAATGTATTATTGCGATAATTTAAAAAATATTACCCAGGAATGTATCGCATTTTAGAGATGTGTAAATAAAATTGCATTGAAGTTGGAAAGTTTTTCATAATCAATGCTTTATGCATGATTGATCTTTCTTGTTGAAATTTACCTTTGGTTCTGCACGGAGGAAGAATTGGAACGTAAAATTGACAATATAATTCAAAAGAATTATTACTAGGGTCGTTTCTTCTCCAACTACTATTTTCGTCATATTGCCTGAGGAGAGGATAGGTTCTTTAACAATGAGCAAATCAGCTTCAACCTGTGCTTGGGATACTTTACATCCAATATCTGCAATAATTTCCAACAAGTATTTAATGAATTGACCTTTATTCTGAGAATGAAAAAAGAAATCATGTTGCTTCAGCACAACAGGCGTCTCAAGTCTAAATGTAACTGTTGGGCCTATTCTTCCTTCTTACTGCCGTATGTGGATGTAATCTAGATTGAAAATTCGTCACTGTATTCATATGATATGAATCATATCATATGATGAATGGTTTACCATCTTCCTCCTGTACATAACTGGCATATGTAAGGGCAACCTCATAAAAAATAGAATTTCCCCTTCAAGATATGCGGTTTACTGTCGGTGACGTCATGCGTTGGCTCATTTGGAACTTCTGCACATCTCGTTAATTTCTGCATTAGCTTGACTTTGGTGCTTCTCTCAATAGTCCTTCAGAATAAAAAGTCTGATATGGGCAGTACATGACTTTCTCTGCAGAATCATATTCACGTACTCTAAATTTATTTAATAATTCATTAAATTGAGTTTAATTGCACAAAATAGCACTGAATTTCACTTTTCATTTAATTTTAGTTTTTATTTGGAAACTGAATATTTTTTTAAGGGCTGCGAACAAAATGAGACAAAACTAAAATATCTCAAGAAAAGTTAATCTTAGAGTAATGGGCTTGATATCATTCTTTTCTTCGTTAAAAATTACGTATAAAACAAGCATTTAATGGATACATTTGAGCATACGTAGTATTTTATTACAGATGTGACGATTTTTGCGAGCCATTTCGTGAAATAGGCAGGTTCTTTTTTTCCGAATCGTACAAAAATCTAATCAGCACCAGGGTATCCTACAAGTGACTTATTTACCAAATTTTGTGAAATTTAGTCAATTAGTTTTTTAGTTAAAGTGGATACATGAGATTTTTGCGGGTCATTTTCGCAGAAAAAGCCGGGTTCATTTACCCCGAAAAGTAGCAAAATCTAATCAGCACCAGGGTCACACATAAGTGGTTTACTTATAAAATTTTATGAAATTTGATCCATTAGTTTTTTAGCTAGATTGAATACATACATTGCACAGACAGACATACACATATGTCACGCTAAAAATATTTTTTTTTTGTGTTCTAGAGGTCCCAAAACATGCAGATCCGTCGAAAACTCGAGTTGCGATTTTCGACACGATTGCAATACTTTCTCTATACATTACCATGTTTTGTAGGGAAAGTAAAAATGCTTTCAGGATACGTACACAGTTCAAGTGAGAGAACGTACAGAATTCAAATGAGGGAACGTACACAGTTCAAATAAGAGAACGCACACAGTTCGAATGAGAGCACATTAGGCAAATTCTTGTTATTTATATGATCACACACCAACAATCATTGAAATAACTATTTTAGATCTACTTGAAAAGAGTCATTTCCATAATTACACTGTGTGTTTCGAATTCAAATTGCGCACCTGTGTATTTCTTTTCAAGGTGTACTGTGTCACGGTCTTGTCTGTCATATTTTCCGTAATTTTATTGCTAATAATTAATGATTGATCAGAAGTTTTTCGCCAGCTGTCACACTACTGACTATATTACGAAAGGCTTCGTTATGGCAGAAAATAGACAACGGTCTGATAAATTCGGTAGTAATTTATGTGTCTTCTTTATCCTTTTTCATTCGAGCACGTGACATTGTCAGGTGTTCTTCGACTGTAACATAAGAAGTTCCTAAACATACCTGCATTGCCATGTTTATTTGCATGTTTATCTGTGAACAAATAGGTTTGGCCATTATCACATTACCCACAAAGTCACCCACGTTGTTCCTGAGTATGACATTGCTCACGTATCAATCCACTATTTCCTTTTAAATTTTCATGAGAATTTGCTTAATGACAAAAAAGATCGACAGATGAATCATCCCAAAAGTGGATACTCCTCTTTTTCCAATCACATAAATTCCTTTAGTAAATGTTTGGTGGATATCAAGTGATGAAGTCTTCATCCTATTCTGAAAATATAGACGTACGCTTGGACCGTAATTGTCGCGGCCACTTGATACAAAAAATTGAAGAATAACTCTAGTGGAGGCAAGTTGACAACCCCAATATTCAATACGCTCAGTTTTATAAATGCCACTAATCTACATAACTTAAATTGAAAATCTGTCTGTATATGTGTTTATGTGTGTGTTTGTCTTATCATCACGGAATACTGTACAATTTCATAAAATTTTGTGGGTAGCCGTGAAAATGTTCCATTTAAAATTTAGTCCATGTTTCGAGTTTCTAGGACCAGGGATTGTCGAAATATTTATGAACAAGAAAGATCAATCATGCATAAGCATTGATTATGAAACAATTTCCAACTGAAATGCAATTTCATTTAAAAATATCTAAAATATGATATATTCAGTGGTGATATCTTTTACATTATCACAGTACTACAGAAATTTATTATACTTAAATATTTAAAACTTCATCGAAATAAAAATCGTCTGATTCGCTATGCAAAATCAATGAATATTTCACTCATATAACGTGTATTCCAGACTCCAGAGCTAAATACTTTTGCGTGAAAAAAATTTAGCAATTCTTATATAACTCACCTTACAATCGCTTGAGATATTTGCATTCTGCATAAGTTAAAATTAGGTTTTGTTGTAGAAATAATAAAAGTTTAGGGATCATTTAAAATCGCAACTATTTTAATTGCGTAAGCACGGAATTTAGATACACAGAAAATACACAGATACACAGTTAATATATGTGTGTGTGTGTGTATGTATTCAAAGTATTGGAATCGTGCCGAAGATCGGAACTCGAATTTTCGAAGGATCTACACGTTTTGGGACTTCTAGAACACGAAAAAACTATTTTTAGGGAGATGTCTGTGTGTGTAAAGGTGTATCTGTGTGTCTATGAGGATATTGCATCCACTCTAACTGAAAAACTAATGGACCGAAATTCATAAAATTTGCTAGGTAAGTTTTTGGTGGGAAACCCTGATGTTCATTAGATTTTAGTACGATTCGTAATAAAAGAATCTGCCTTCTTAGCGAAATGGCCGGCAAAAATTGCCTTTATCCATTCTAGCTAAAACTAATGGACAAAATTTAACAAAATTTGGTATATAAATCACTTGTAGTTTATCCTAGTACGATTCGGGAAAAAGGAAAGGGTTTTTTTTTAGAAATGGTCCGCAAAAATCGTCACATCTAAAAATAAAAGACTACGTATGCTCAATTATATCAATTAAATGCTTATTTTATACGTGATTTTTGACAACAAAAAGAATAAGACTAACCCCATTACTCTAGGACTAGCCGTTCTTGAGATATTTTAGTTTTTTCGCGTTTTCGCTACGCCACCTTTGACAATAAGTACAGCTATCAAATGAGGACCAAATTTAAGTTTAACGTGCAAATTCAATGTCATTTAAAATACTTATGGGTGTTATTTTGTGCAGATAAACTCAAATTATTATTGAAGAAGTAAAGAGAACGTGAATATGAGTCTACAGTGAAAGTCATGTGCTGCCTACATCAGAATTTTTAACATCTTATAACAATGATTCATAAGAAGTGAACGGTGATTATTTGCAGGCCATTTCGAAAAAAATGTAGGATCTATATTTGAGGATTCACCAAATTTTTGTAGAATAAAATGTTCTACAAATTTAAGCTGTGTACCAAATTTCAACGCTCTAGGACGTAGGAAAGTGCATTAAAAATGACATCAAATAAGTATATCATGAAAAGTTATATAAAATTTAAAAAATTTGAAAAATTGTTATCTACCACATTTGTTTTAAAATGTGAATCGTCTCTTATATATAAAATAATTAAACTCTTTGAAAGATATTTATTATGTAATATATCTCCTTTTACTTTCCCTGCAATACATGGTAATGTATAGGGAAAGTATTGGAATCATGCCGAAAATCGCAACTCGAGTTTTCGACGGATCTACACGTTTCGAGACCTCTAGAATACGAAAAAACCATTTTTAGCGTGACGTCTGTGTGTGTGTCTGTCTGTGTGTCTGTGTGTCTGTCTGTCTGTCTGTGCAGATTTTGTATCCACTCTAACTAAAAAACTAATGGACCGAATTTCACTAAATTTTGTAAGTAAGTCACTTGTGGGCGGGGCTAGTGCTGATTAGTTTTGGGTACGAGTCGAAATAAAAGAACCTGCCTTTTTTTGCGAAATGGCCCGCAAAAGCTTGTATCCACTCTAGCTGAAAAACTAATGGACCGAATTTCACAAAATTTGGTAGATAAGTCGCTTGTAGGCCACCCTGGTGCTGATTAGATTTTGGTATAATTCGAAAAAAAATAACCTGCCTTTTTTTGCAAAATGGCCCTCAAAAATCATCAAAATCTAAACTTAAGAAATACGTATGCTCAAATATAGCCTTTAAATGCTTATTTAATACGTCATTTTTAGCGAAGAAAAGAATAAGACCAACCCCATTACACTAGGACTAGCCGTTCTCGAGATATTTTAGTTTTTCGTATTTTTACTACATCATTTTTGAAAATAAGTCCAGTTTTTAAATGAGAACGAAAATTGAATTAAAAATGAATTAAATTTAATTTAAATAAATAGAACTTAAACATAAGTCTGCAGGGAAAGTCATGTGCTGCCCACATCAGATTTTTTCTTTCTGGAGGATATCCCAAAAGTCAGAATTTAATTGAATTTGTTTTTCTCCCTATATTAAATAATTTTTATTTAAAAAACTACCTAGCTTATTTTACTAAATTTTTTTTTATGTATTTCATGGGATAATTTGAATATTTCCAAAAAATTTCGTGAAATTTCGTTCCAAAAATTTTGTGAATTTTTAATTAGCTTAATAAATGTTTGAAAAATTAGATCTCATAGGGTTCAATGTATTTTATTTTTTCAATCCGGGTTCAATCCAAAACTAACTGGGTGATATTATTCATTTATATTCCCATAGGTCCCATAGACCGTCTGAACAACATACTAAAATTTCATTTTGATGAAGTCATTTTTACGGCAGTTATCGTGCTAACGAACAGACAGACAGACAGAATGAACAAAGTCATAAACACTTTTCAACTATGTTGTAAAGTGTTAACAAAGTCATAAACACTTTTCAACTATGTTGTAAAGTGCTAAAAAAACGAACCTTCTATAGGAGTTTTATCTCCTCTTGAACTCCATGGTTCCTTCAAACAAAAAAGTTAGAAATAACTGATTTAAAACATGAAGGTAAATGTCTCATGTAAGCTCTATCGCCTCGGTTTATTTTGCATATGGTCTTACTCAACAGTGAAAAATATGACATCAAAACAGTTATTTAATTATCAGCATTTTGTAAGGTAGATTCTTATTTATATCATGTTGCTCAGCAACGAAGTTAAATCAAATGTGTTTAAAGGCAGATGACTTTTTTTTTTCTGATATAAATAATAAATAAATGAATATAAAAATATATCTTATAAATAAATAGTATTGTATTTTTTTAATTATATTAATTACGGGAATTGTTGGTATTTTTAATTTCTTACATCATCTGTTTCATTTTGGCAATGAGTTTTCAAACTCATATTGTGTTTACTCAATTAACTTATACACCCCGTTCAGTAAGTAAACTGATATATTATGCTTAGCCAATTGTTGAAACAGGACAAGAGTATATACGGATATATCTTCTAATACCATTTTAGAGTTTTTATTTTGGCATATATAAACAAGATTAGGATGTTTTATCCTTCAGATCTTCGAATTCAGATTTACGAATTTGTCGGTCTATAGACAAATTGGTCCATTTTCTTAAATTTTGCCAAATTGACGAAAATATCGCCAAATCGATTAACATGTCGCCAAATTGATAAAAATGGCGCTAAAATTAATTGTGCTTTGTTAGAATGGAGTACTGTAATGATGTTTCGGTAGCGTTTGTCAGTCCAACCGTCCCATTTGGAGACTTCTTAAAATGTCGCCAAATTATTAAAAATGTCACTAAATCGATAAAAATATCTCGAAATTGATAAAATTATGCTAAATCAATAAAATTATTTATGGTTTGTTAGGGGATAGCATTGTAATGATGTTTTGGTAGGGTTTGTCTGTCAGATCGACCATCCCACTTAACCGACCATCCCACTTTAATTTGACGATTTTTAAAATGTTGCCAAATTGAGTAAAACATTGCAAAATTGACAAAAAGTGTCACCAATTTGATGAAATGGCTTTAAATTAATAAAAATGGCGTCTTATTGATGAAAATTTAATATTTTGCAAAATTAAGTTCAGTTTTCATGATAATTTCTGTCTTTTCGTGAAAATAAAAAATAGTTTTGTACAGTTGTTTACAAATAGGACCAGGATGTGTTATTCCTCAGATCTGCCTGTGAAGATAATTTTGTATAGCGACTCGACTATACACATTTTCGCTATACAAATCTATATTTCTATAATCTCGCTATACAGATTTTCATAAAAGAAAAGATATGAAAAATTGTGGCATATAGCAAGTTTCTTATTGCCATTGCAGATATATGTTATTACATGTTGACGAGCGCATAATAAGCGTGAAACCGGTTCATGGATATTGGTATTTGCAATGGGAGTATCTTTCGAATTTTGAGAACGCCCCTTATAGGCGGGTTTTGTGTTTATGAAGTAAGCCACTGTTATGCCTATATTAGATTTTTTCTTCTCGAATTCGTTCTTGTGATCACACGTGTATGCTTAGCTTTAATACACTTTCAAATGGCATAATACTTTTAATCTTGTACATCCTTTAATATCAACCACGAATTATCAATTTTAACATCACTTACTCTGCATAAACATAAAAGATAGTTCTAAACACACTTTCAAAAATATTGAAATTTTCTAAGTTTTATTTCCCGCATTATTTTACATAAATTACCATGGCAGCAGTTGGCTGGTCGGTCATTATCCCAAGTCCTTTTTCCCTAGAATTTCCCCCAAAATAAACATTTCTCCCTAGAATAATCCTTATCAGCTCAGCTTCACGCCTTTGTTCTGTTTAATGCCGCGTTGAAGCAAGAATTCCATTAACAGGATAAACTTAAGGAATGTTTTTATAGGGAATAACTGAGAAATCTCAGCTTTGTCTCAGCCACTGAAGCAGAGTGCTTCTTTAAGGATTAGGGCAAATGAAGTGGACAGTAAAGAGATACAAGAGATACAGCGTGAGAGAGAGAGAGTTAGCAAACAAAAATATCTCATTATCCTATTATACGCAAATCATCTATATGTTATTTATATAACCTTTTTACTTTCTCTACATAAATAGTATGACGTATAGGAGAGAGTATTGTAAAGGGTTCGAAAATTCGAAGTTTTCGACAAAAGAACACGTTTTAAGCACCCCTGAGCACAAATCGAAAGTTGAGATGGTGGCAGTGTTTGTATGTTTGTGTTGTGTGTATTTATGTATGTTAGTATGTGTATATATGTCGGTTAGTGTGTGTGGATGTATGTATGTTAGTGTGTGTGCGCATGCATATTAGTATGCATGCATGTATATGTGTGTATGTATGTATGCTAGTATGTGTATATATGTATGTTAGTGTATATGTATGTATGTATGTTACTGTGTGTGTGCATGCATATTAGTATGTATCTATGTGTATATATGTATGTTAGTTTGTGTATATATGTATGTTAGTGTATGTGGATGTATGTATGTTAGTGTGTGTGTACGTATGCATATTAGTATGTGTGTATGTATGTACGTTGTTGTGTGTGTGTGAGCATGTATATTAGTATGTGTGAATGTATGTGTGTGTGTGGATGCATGTTAGTGTGTATGTATGTGTGTGTGCATGTATGTGTGTGTGTGTACATGTATGTGCGTGTGTGGATGCATGTTAGCGTGCTTGTATGTTAGTGTGTGTGTGCATGCTAAATATGTATGTATTTTAATATGTATGTAATACATATTAGAATACATATGCATATATGTATATATATGCATATGTATACATGTAATATGTATACATACATGTAATATGTATATGTATGTAATACATATATGAATACATACATGTAATATGTATTACATACATGTAGTATGTATGTAATGCATATTCTGATATTTATGTAATATGCATGATAATATGTATATAAATTTGGTCCATTAGTTTTTTAGTTGGAGTGGATACAAAATCTGCAGACAGACAGACACATAGACACACACACAGACGTCACGCTAAAAATGGTTTTTTCGTATTCTAGAGGTCTTGAAACGTGTAGATCCGTCGAAAACTCGAGTTGCGATTTTCGGCATGATTCCAATACTTTCCCTATACAAGATAGCACTTGATTTTTTAACTGATGAGGCGTAAAAGAACACAAAACTGCAGTATTACAAAATGAGCATGCGCATACCACTCATGATATAGATTAATTTTCAGAAAAACGCTACGCTATTGTATGTGAAATACAATCAACATTCTATTTTTGTACCACAACCGATTGAAAAGTTTCGGGATTATTACAAAATGCTCAAATTCACATTTCTAATGATTCTTATAAAAATCAAAAAGATTTTCTTCCCTTGCAAGTAATGTAATTATTTTTTTATATTCCTTTACCAAATTTGGTTTCATTAAGTTCAGTAGTTTCGTATAATCTGAGTGTGTATGCGTATTCTGTGCATGCCATGGAAGCCTTTTTACTTTCCCTGCAATACATGGTAATGTATAGAGAAAGTATTGGAATCATGTCGAAAATCGCAACTCGAGTTTTCGACGGATCTACACGTTTCGAGACTTCTAAAATACGAAAAAAACTATTTTTAAACTTGACGTCTGTGTGTGTGTTTGTGTGTCTGTCTGTGTGTCTGTGCAATGTATGTATCCACTCTAACTGAAAAACTAATGGACCGAATTTCATAAAATTTCGTAGATAAGACCCTTGGGTGTGACTCTGGTGTTGATTAGTTTTTGGTACAATTCAGTAAAAAAGAACCTGCCTTTTTTGCGAAATGGAATTCAAATATCTCATGTATTCACTTTAGCTGAAATACAAATTGATAAATCACATGTGGGATACCCTGGTGCTGATTAGATTTTGGTACGATTTGGAATAGAACAACCTGTCTTTTGTTTACGAAATGGCACGCAAAAATCGCCAATATCTAAAAGAAGACTACGTATGTTAAAATGTATCAATTAAATGCTTGTTTTATACGTAATTTTTGACGAGGTGGAAAAGAATAAGAACAACTCTATTACTCTAAGACAAACCGTTCTCGAGATATTTGATATTTTTCGCATTTTTTTATGCCGCCTTTGGAAAAATGTTCAATTACCAAATAAAAGCAGAAATTGAATTAAAAATGCAAATTTAGTGTCATTTTGTGCAATTAAACATAATTTAATGAGTTTTTAAAGAAATAAACAAAAAATGAATTTGAGTCTGCAGGGAAAGTTATGTGCTGCCCACATCAGATTTTTTAAAACAGTATGATGTTCACTTCACTTTACTTACCAAATTTGGTTTTAATCCGTAGATTAGTTTCAAAGTCTTTGAATCAATTTTAGACAGTTCACAAATAAAAGAGACAGAATAAAAAGTATTTTTTTTTCTATGAGCGTTCTCAAAATTATGTGAATTATCAATGAGACCGGAAAGTATTTTCCAACACAAAAGTGATACGTTTTTTAAAAACGGAAAGTAATAACCGTTGCAGACAGCTCAGTTACTTTAGTCTGTAAACTACTGTTGCTTTACTGCGTGAATTGCTACTACTTTACTGTGTTACATTACATTACTTTGTTGGCATAGTTATTTTTTACATAGTTATTTTACACCGTAAGTAATCAATCGTATAGGCAAAGTAGTGATTTTTACTTTCCTTATATACATAATGTATAAGGAAAGTATTGTGACGGGGTCGAAAATTCGAATTCGAGTTTTCGACGGGAGAGCACGTGTCAAGCATCCCTGATCACGAATCAAACATTTTTGAAGTGATGTCTGTTTGTGTGTGTGTGTGTCAGTGAGGCTCTGGAGACGATATCTCACGAACGAATGGAGCGATTCGTATGAAATTTGGTACAAAAATCACAATCCATGAATACTGGAAGCCTATTGTTTTTAAACATAATTGAATGTTCAGAACCCCCATAAATTTTTGAGTAAAATTTTGAAAAAATCATCAAAAAATCAAACCTTTAATAAAGTTAGGCAAAAAGACATTTCTTATGTAATTTTTCTTTTGAAAACGATTAACACAAACTGTAGGACCCTAGGTTTAACCGTTCTCGAGATATTGTATATTTTTCACATAAATTTATCAAAAAATCAAGTAAAATTAAAGAAAAATTAACTCTTAAGAAACATGTTCATTTTTCATATATAATATCATGCGATAATTTTGGTGATATCATTCTCGTGGATATAACTCGTTCCATTCACGAGGAAAGAAACTTTGAGTAATACTTTAGTATTTGAACGCCAATAGTCATTTATCTGCTGTAAGAATAAATTATTTCTCCGTCCATAACGCTTGGTGAGATTTTGGCGACGAATTTGGTGGAATGTCGCCAACTTGGCAATTTTTTTAAATGTTGCAAAATTAACGAAAATCTTGCCAAATCGATAAAAATGACGCTACATCAATGAAAATGACGACTAATTGAAGAAAATTAAATATCTTGGAAAGAATATAAGTATATACTATAAGAATGACATTTTTTAACTGCAGAAGTAGTAAAAACATTGCATTATGTAAGAAAAGTCATGTGCTGCCCACATCAGATTTTTTTTTGCTGCAACAGTAGTAAATTCATTGCATTATATAAGGAAAGTCATGTGCTGTCCACATCAGATTTTTCATATATATATTAAGATAATCAATTTGTAACATATTAAAAAGACAATACCAAATATTGAAGAGTTTTTTAAATTATTCAAATATTTTGAAGTATTTGAACTGTTAAATTTAAAAATGTTTTATAAAAATGTTTTATCAATCATGACACAACTAACATATAGACAATTATTACATACATTTAAATAACTCAACATTTTAATTTGGCTATTTACAATAAATCAAATCCTTCGAAATGTAAAGTAATTAAAAAAATATGATTTTTGCAGCACATGACTTTCCTTATATAATGCAATGAATTTACTATTTTTACAGTAAAAAAAAAGATTATTTTTATAGTAGTTATTTATATTCTTTCCAAGATATTGAATTTTCGTCAATGAGTCATCATTTTCCATGTTGTCATCATCAATGAGCCGTCATTGATTTAGCGTCATTTTTATCCACTTGGCGAATTTTTCGTTAATTTAGCAACATTTAAAAAAGTCGCCAAGTTGGCGACATTCCACCAAATTCGTCGCCAAAATCTCGCCAAGCGTTATGGACGAAAAAATAAATTATTCTTACAGCAGATAAATGACTATTGGCGTTCAAATATAAAAGTATTACACAAAGTATCTTTTTTCATGAATGGAACGAGCTAGATCCACGAGAATGATATCACCCAATTTATCGCATGGTATTACATATGAAAAGTGAACATGTTTCTTAATAGAAAATATATTTTTTTTAATTTAGGGATTTTGGGATAATTTGCTTGTAAAATGTGCAATAACTCGAGACCGGTTCTTGTTAGTGTTCTACAATTTATGTCAATCGTTTTCTAATGGAAAATTACATATAAATGTCTATTTGCGTAACTTTATTAGCGGTTTTGATTTTTTGACGACCTTTTTCAAAATTTCACTGAAAAATTTAGGGGGGTTCTGAGCATTCGATAGTGTATAAAAATAATAAGCTTCCAGTGTTTTACGGATTGTGATTTTTGTACCAAATTTCGTTCGAATCGGCCCATTCGTTCGTCAGTTATCGTCTCCACAGACTAACTGACACACACGTAACACACACATACTTTCATACGCACACACAGACATCACTTCAAAGATGTTCGATTCGTGATCAGGAATGCTTGAAACGTGCTCTTCCATCGAAAACTGGAATTCGTGTTTTCGACCCCGTCACAATACTTTCCTTATACATTATGTATATAAAGAAAGTAAAAATTTGAAAAAAAACTATTTACATAATTTAAATATTTCCGAACAATGAAAAATACTAAACTATTTTTGAAACATTTTGTTTGCCATGTTTTGAATTTTAATATTTAAAATTGTATAATTTAATATTAATTATATAATCAACTACCTGAATTAAACTTTGAAGTTGATTTTGCCTGCACAAGGGTGATATCACTTGCCAAATTAGCCAAATACAATATTGGATATCCTGTTATTAAGAAAAAATTTAGGCAAAATTTCTCCTTCAGCTTAGATACATAGAACTGTAAAACACTTGTTAACTACATAGATTATCAAAACCGTGAATGAAGTTCAGCTTACAACAAAACACACTTTAATCAATTCTCAGAAGGAGAATCATTCCTCTATGTCACAAAATGTAACAAAATGTAATTAACTCAACAAGCTATTTTTCATAAATTAATTTTACAAAGATTTTTAATTGTCATTTGAAATGAATTCAATAGCTTTATTTGTGATAACCTTATTAAAAGATTAAAGATCTTTAATTAAGCAATTCATTAATTGAAACAAAGCTTTCAACATGTCAAAGGTGCATTTTTATTTGACAGCAAATTCTGCACAGATCATAAAACGTTCTCTTAATGAAATATAAATTTACGCAAACAGAATAAACATAGAATTTTTTTAATTGGAAAACATATATGTGGAAAGTTAATTAAATAGCCTTACATTAAAGCGTTTCACTTTGAATATGACAATATGATTAGTGAATTAGTGTTATTTTATGTATATATATGAATATAATTAAAATGATTTTGGAAATTAAGAAATATAAGCACAGGTTTGTGTCAATGCAACAAAATACATATATGATATTTCATTTCAAAATTGAAAAACAAATCTGAAGTGGGCAGCAGATGACTTTCCCTGCAGACTCATATTCATGTTCTGTTCTCTTTATTTCTTCAATAATTCATTATATTGAGTTTAAATTGTGCAAAAAAACAGCCTTAATTATTTAAAATGACATTGAATTTGAACCTTTAATTCAATTTTCGTTCTCATTTGGTAACTGGACTTATTTTCAAAGGTGGCGTAGCGAAAATGCGAAAAAACTAAAACGGCTAGTCCTATTGTAATGGGGTTGATCTTATTCTTTTCATCGTTAAAAATTACGTATAAAACAAGAATTTAATTGATATATTTGAGGATACGTAGATTTTTATTTTAGATTATGACGATTTTTGTGGGCCATTTCGCAAAAAATGTCAGGTTATATTTTTCTCGTAACAAAATCTAATCAGCACCAGGGTAACCCACAGGTGACTTATCTACCAAATTTTGTAAAATTTGATCTATTAGTTCTTTAACTAGAGTGGCTACAGGAAATTTTTGAGGACCATTTCGCAAAAAAAGGCGGGTTCTTTTATCTCGAATCGTATACCAAAATCTAATTAGCACCAGGGTCACACACAAGTGACTTACCTACCAAATTTTATGAAATTTGGTCCATTTGTTTTTGAGTTAGAGTGAATACATACGAGCACATTGCACAGCCAGACACACAGACACACAGACATACAGACGCACAGACAGACGGGCACATACACACACAGACGTCATGATAAAAATAGTTTATTTCGTATTCTAGAGGTATCAAAACGTGTAGATCCGTCGAAAACTCGAGTTGCGATTTTCGACGTAATTCCAATACTTTCTCTATACATTACCATGTATTGCAAGGAAAGTAAAAAGAAAATTATTATACAATAAATATACGTGTGAACATTAGCAAAAATGAATTTCGGTTTAAAAACTTTAGGGCAGGCCAGATATCGGCAATGTGTATGCGCTTCTCCGGGAAGGCGAGACAAGCACGTGCAATTAATTTAGCCAGCCAGAAAATAATTAAAATAAATAGATTATTATTACAATTTAATATTGGAAGGGCAATTGGCAATCTGACTGACCATCTATTGCTATTTTTAAGTCAGGTTGGCCTCCTGCTACTACTATTTTAGACGCAGCTTAGTATTCTGCGTGGTCGTTTTCCTCTCAATTTGAAATTGACGCTTAATCTTCTAGAGTCCACTGAATCTATCGACCTCTATACAGACCCGCAAAATTGCGGCACATGGCAAGTTTTATATCTGCCATTGCAGGCATTGGCTGTTTCATGCAAATGAGCGCACAAAAGTGCTATATCGGTTAATACATGCTGCTATTGAAAATGAGAGCCAGATCCTCTTCAAATCGGAGCCAACGGCTCTACAGTGCTGAAAACACCGGTTCCCGTTAGATCACCGAAGTTGAGCAGCAATGGCCGCGGATAGTACTTGGGTGGGTGACCACCTGGCAACACCGTGTACTGTTGGCTCATTTAAGTCGACGTGGTGGCCGAACGGTCAAGGCGAGCGTTTCCAGCGATCGATCGGCCGCCACGTTGTGGGTTCGAGTCCCACGGAAGACATGGATGTTGTGTGTTGCGGACGAAGTGTGTTCCGCCCCCCTCTGGTGCGCCTGGGGTAACGTCCTAGGACGGCAAAATGGTTCACGATTTCGGCCGTACATAGGGCAAACGACGTAAGTGGACGTAGAGTCTAGTGCTAGAGTCTAGTGCCTGGCCTTTGGGGAAAAAGGAAAAAAAAAAGAAAATCCTCTTCAAATGGTGTCCCACACTGATCTGTTGTTGCATCATTATATTTGAGAAAAACACTTCTAGCAAGAAATACATGAAGGAGGCTTCATATGGTGGCAAGTGGAGTACACTTCATTTTTGACGGAATTAATAAATATGTTTATAATCTTCTGTAGACTTATTTCTTACAGTCATATGGATTTTCTGAAAAATAGGAAATGGCATCTTTAGAACCGGAAGTGAAAATTCTTAGTGAATTCCCCACCCCTTCCGAAATTCGATGACGAATCCATATCAATCATCGTCTATGCTCTATTTATAGCCAATCTTAAATAATAGATAATGCAAGGTAAATGTAAAATTTTTAATCGAAAGTGAACCGGAAATGAAAATTCTTAGTGAGTACCTCAACTTCATTTGGAATTCGATGCTAAATTCATATGAGTCATCGGCTAAGCCCTATCTAAAGCCAAGTCTCAGAAACAAGTGTTTTAAGGAAAAAATTAAAATCGGAAGTGAAAAAATGGAAACGAGAGTGAAACTTCTTAGTAAATTATCCTACCTCCTCTTATATTTAATGCTGAATCTATATCAGTTAAGCTCTATTAATATCTAATAAACAGCTCTATTTTTATCTAATAAACATTAAGCTCTAATTATAGACAATCATGAAAAATAGATGTTTCAACGAAAATTAAAATGTTTGAACCAAAAAGGCGAAAACAACCCAAAATTGGAAATCCTTAATGAACCTCCATACCCCTCCAGAACATGATGTTGATTCAATATCAGTTATCTTCTATGCTATATCAATAGTAGATACAGAGAAATAAATGTTTTATTTTCTTTTGGTAAATATTGCAAAATTTTGTCACCGACAAATAAAAAAAAATAATTCAGATAATTTTCACTGAATCACCTTAAGTTAATCGTGATAAATTCAGCCTCACAGGCAGGCAACACATTGACATTTTCAGGCTCGCTGGCTGCTCATTGCCACTGGCTGTTATAGAAAGTTTTCACAGAAAAAATGCTTTAAATTTTCTCCATTTATTATGCACTGTTCCTATGAGGGTTTGTTCAATTATAAAAATATGCATTTTGCATAAGTTTAAAACGCGATTTGGATTCTTTTAAATTGTAGTTCTGTGAACAGCAATATCAAAATAATGTAAAAAATACTCAAGGAATCAATTTTAAAATGAAGAGAACAGCAGGATATTTTGCTTAAGAGATATAAAATAGTTTGGTAGAAACGGTGAAAATTGAACTTTTCGTATATATGTGTTCCTGACTCCGATTATACAATCTCATACCTCTGAGATGTTTTTCAATTGACTGTCAGTATACAGATAACTAAGGGAGAACACTTATAAGGGAACTATATAAATTCACTGTATTTTTTGTTACTTTCCTCCAATATATATTATATATCGAGTTTCTAGTTAGGCCCTTGAAGACACAGGGTAGTTAGATAAAAAGATCCAAAATATCATCAATTCTTTCTCTGTAGCTCTAATAAAAAATAAGATGTGGACAGCACATGACTTTCCCTGCAGGGATATGCACATTCTCTTTATTTTAATTAAATTTAATTCACTTTTAATTCAATTTTCGTTCTCATTTGAAAACTGAACGTATTTTCAAAGGTGGCGTAGATAAAATACGAAAATACTAAAAAATATCTCGAGAACGGCTAGCCCTAGTGTAACGGGATTGGTCTTATTCTTTTCTTTGTTAAAATTTACGTATAAAACGAGCATTAAATGGATATATTTCAGCATGCGTAGTTTTTTATTTTAGATTTTGACGATTTTTGCGGGCCATTTTGAAAAAAAAAGCAGGCTATTTTTTTCTGAATCGTGCAAAAATCTAATCAGAACCATGGTGACCCACAAGAGACTTATCTACCGAAATTTGTGAAATTTGGTTCATTAGTTTTTCATCTAGAGTGGAGAAAAGCTTTTGTGGGCCATTTCGTAAAAAAAGGCGGGTTATTTTATGACGAACCGTACCCAAAACTAATCAGCACCAGATTTGTACACAAGGAACTTACCTACCAAACTTTATGAAATTCGGTTAATTAGCTTTTTAGTTAGAGTGGATACAAAATCTGCACAGACAGACAGACACACACATAGATACACACACAGACGTCACGCTAAAAATGGTTTTTTCGTATTCTAGAGGTCTCGAAACGTGTTGATCCGTCGAAAACTCGAGTTGCGATTTTCCGTATGATTCCAATACTTTCCTTATACATTTCCATGTATTGCAGGGAAAATAACAATCTGATGTGGGCAGCACATGACTTTCCCTGCAGACTCAAATTCTACTTTCTTTATTTCTTTAATAATTCATTAGATTGAGTTTAATTGCTGCAAATAACATTAAATTTGCATTTCTAATTTAATTTTTGTTTTTATTTGGTAACTGGACATTTTTCCGATAGCGGCGTAAAAAAAATGCAAGAAATCTCAAATATCTTGAGAACGGTTAGTCCTAAAGTATAATGGAGTGTGTTATATTCTTTTCCTCGTCAAAAATTGCGTATAAAATAAGAATTTAATTGATACATTTCAGCATATGTAGTCTTTTTTTTTTTTTTTAAATTTTTGCGAGCCATTTCGTAAAAAAAGGCAGGATGTTATTTTCCGAATCGTACCAAAATATAATCTGCACCAGAGTATCCAACAAGTAACTTATGCGGATAAATGAAATTTTTAAGGGCCATTTCGCAAAAAAAAAGGAGGGTTCTGTTTTTACGAATCTTAACAAAAACTAATCAGCACTAAGGTTTCACCCAAGTGACGTACATACTAAATTTTATGAAATTCGGTCCAATAGTTTTTTAGTTAGAGTGGATACATACGTTGCACAGACAGACAGACAGACAGACACACAGACGCACACACAGACGTCACTCTAAAAATAGTTTTCTCGTATTCTAGAGGTCTCGAAACGTGTAGATCCGTCGAAAACTCGAGTTGCGATTTTCGACATGATTCCAATACTTTCCCTATACATTACCATGTATTGCAGGGAAAGTAAAAAATCTGATGTGGGCAGCACATGACTTTCCCTGCAGACTTATATCCACGTTCTCTTTATTTTAATTAAATTTATTTCACTTTTAATTCAATTTTCGTTCTCATTCGGTAACACAAATTATTTTTGAAGGTGGCGTAGAGAAAATTCGAAAAACTAAAATATCTCGAGAACGGCTAGTCCTAGTGTAGTGGGTTTGGTCTTATTCTTTTCGTCGTTAAAAATTACGTATTAAACGCGCATTTAATGGATATATTTGAGTATACCTAGTTCTTTAGTTTAGAATTTGATGATTTTTGCAGGCCATTTTGCAAAAAAAGGCAGGTTATTTTTTTTCGAATCGCACCAAAATCTAATCAGCACCAAGGTGATCCATAAGTGACTCATGTACTGAATTTTGTGAAATTTGTTCTATTAGTTTTTCAGTTAGAGTGGATACAAGCTTTTGCGGGCCATTTCGCTAAAAAAGGCGTGTTTTTTTATCCCGAATCGTACCCAAAACCAATCAGCACCAGACTCTCTCACAAGTGACTTACCTACCAAATTTTGTAAAATTCGGTCCATTAGTTTTTTAGTTAGAGTGGATACAAAATCTGCACAGACAGACAGACACACAGACACACAGACGCACACACAGACGTTACTCTAAAAATAGTTTTATCGTATTCTAGAGGTCTCGAAACGTGTAGATCCGTCGAAAACTCGAGTTGCGATTTTCGACATGATTCCAATACTTTCCCTATACATTACCATGTATTGCAGGGAAAGTAAAAAATCTGATGTGGGCAGCACATGACTTTCCCTGCAGACTTATATCCACGTTCTCTTTATTTTAATTAAATTTATTTCACTTTTAATTCAATTTTCGTTCTCATTCGGTAACACAAATTATTTTTGAAGGTGGCGTAGAGAAAATTCGAAAAACTAAAATAGGGGGTGTGTAATTTTGTAATGTAATTTTGTGAAATTCGGTCCATCAGTTTTTCAATTAGAGTGGATACAAGCTTTTGCGGACCATTTCGCAAAAAAAAGGCGGGTTCTTTTATTCCGAATCGTACCCAAAACTAATCAGCACCAGACTCGCTCACAAGTAACTTACCTACCAAATTTTGTGAAATTCGGTCCATTAGTTTTTTAGTTAGAGTGGATACAAAATCTGCACAGACAGACAGACACACAGACACACACACAGACGTCACGCTAAAAATAGTTTTTTCGTATTCTAGAGGTCTTGAAACGTGTAGATCCGTCGAAAACTCGAGTTGTGATTTTCGGCATAATTCCAATACTTTCCCTATACATTACCATGTATTGTAGGGAAAGTAAAAATGAAAATTCTGGTGTTTACAAAAATATATAATTTATATATCTTTCATCTCATGAAAATTAAAAAAAAAAATAACTGAAGTGTGGCTCAACTCGACCTTCTCATACCAAAATTCATTTTCTTTTTTCAAATTTTACAATAAAAAATTTTTAGAAATCGTTATCATGGGTCAAATAATTACAACTATAGCTTATTACCCTTCACTTTAAAGTCTTAAATCTTTCGATTGATACTATATTTGGACAATGTAACCAATCCCCCACTAATGACGTCACGAACAAAATAAATTGTACCATGGCTATTTTTCACTACAATGATTGAAACTATTAAGTCTTGCCATCATCGAGCGACATATAAACCCTTTTATGTGTGATTATGTCAAATTTTGTCATATGCTGCCATGTTAAAAAAATCTGATGTAGACAGCACATGACTTTCCCTGCAGACTTATATCCACGTTCTCTTTATTTTAATTAAATTTATTTCACTTTTAATTCAATTTCGTTCTCATTCGGTAACCGGACTTATTTTCAAAGGTGGCGTAAAGAAAAAACGAAAAACTAAAATATCTCGAGAACGGCTAGTCCTAGTGTAATGGGGTTGATCTTATTATTTTCTTTGCTAAAAATTACGTATTAAACAAGCATTTAATGGATATATTTGAGCATACGTAGTTCTTTAGTTTAGATTTTGACGATTTTTGCGGGCCATTTTGCAAAAAAAGGCAGGTTATTTTTTCGAAGTGTACCAAAATCTAATCAGCACCAGGGTGACCCACAAATGACTCATCTGCCGAATTTTGTGAAATTCGATCCATTATTTTTTCAGTTAGAGTGGATACAAGCTTTTGCAAAAATTTTGCAAAAATTTCGCAAAAATAGGCGGGTTCTTTTATCCCGAATCTTACCCAAAACTAATCAGCACCAGACTCGCCCACAAGTGACTTACCTACCAATTTTTGTGAAATTCGGTCCATTAGTTTTTTAGGTAGAGTGGATACAAAATCTGCGCAAACAGACAGACAGACAGACACACAGACGTCACGCTAAAAATTGCTTTTTCGTATTCTAGAGGTCTCGAAACGTGTAGATCCGTCGAAAACTCGAGCTGTGATTTTCGACATGATTCCAATACTCTCCCTATACAGTACCATGTATTGCAGGGAAAGTAAAAAATATAAAATTTCGAATAAATTTCGAAGTTTTCACTCAAATTTAAAAAATTTCTATCCAATTGTAGATTTTGTGATAACAAAGCGGGATATAAAGTTTCGTTGAAACAATATTTTCTCTATACTATATAACCTCTTATGAGAAAGTAATAAGAATAAAGATGTGAATAACAATGTAAATGTCCATTCTAAGAGGGCCATTCAAAGAATATTTCCTCAAAATGCACTTTTTCCTGCTTTGGTACGCTTTACGTAAATTCTGTAGCATGTACAGTTATCAAATTTTGCAAGAACATAAAATTTGTGATTGTGCATCTAGTGAACCTATACTTTTCTACTTAAATTGCTTTGTATTTTTAAAAAGTGTAAAAGTGCTTGGAAATTATAGGTATATTTTTCTAAACATGTATACACTTACTCAAAAACAATTTAAGGTTTAGGTTCACTAGATGCACGATCATAATTTTATGTTCTAGCAGAATTTCATGAATATGCCATAGAATTTTATGGCATTGTATATGCTATGGAATTTAAATAAAGTGTAGCAAATCAGGAAAAGACACATTTTGAGAAAGAGGTCTTTGAATGCCCCTTAGAATGAACGTTTGCATTGTTATTTATATGTTAAAGCATGAATAAAATAATTAAGCATTTAAGCATAAATAAAATAATAAAGCAGCATACAGTTGTTTCAAGGATATGCATGTATGCTACATTACTATATTATTTGTGCTTAAAAATGTTGGTCTAATTTCGATTTGAGTTCTGCAACAGTTTCATTCTTGATTTCCACTAATTAGACAATACTCAACAACTGTGTAATTGACTTTTCTTTTCCCACCTCGCTTTGTTACTGTTATGTAAAACTAGACATTTTTTCACTAATGAACAAAAAGATAATATCGCGGGATAAACAAGGCATAAAGTAAAAGCGCCAGCATATCAGAAGAAGACAACACTTTAGCTTTGCAATCGGGCACATACATATATTACCTGATTTATGACATCTTCAGAGGCTGTGACGTTCGGACATCTTACCCAGGTAATGCCTCAGTGGAACTGAGGCGGATAAGTCCAATATGGCACTAACAGTTGGCCAAGATCTAGAAGAACAAGATTTGACCGTTCAATGGCAGTCAATTCATCTGATCAATAGCAAGCCAGGAGCCAGATAGGGCAAACTCCACCCCATAAACGTGGGTATGCTAATAAATTGTATTTTTTCATCTTCCCTTTATAGAATAAAAGTTCTTCTTAATTGATAATATGAAAATAAGAGCAACAAGTGAGACAGTAAATGCATTTTGAACGGCGATCAAACCAAGCAGCAGCTGTGTATTTATCTGCATGCAATGAAAACATTTTGATGGTGTTCCCAAAGCAGACAGATGATAGATGAGAATATTTACCATTCAATATCTTCCACTCTTTTTGTAGCTAAAAAGAGCTGGCATCCTTCGAGCAAACAAATTGTTTTGTTTATTATACTTATGATAAATGAAATATATTGGAAATTATGCAATTGGTGAATGTTAAAAAATAATAGTGTAAATAATTTTTCTGTATGTATTATGCAAATAAAATTGTTTTATCAGGAATTATAATTGGGTTATATGATCACTGATCTCCACGATTGTTTATTGATTTATGTTCTATTGACCAAAAAGGTAAGTAGAGACTCAACGTAGCATGGTCTAATTAATGGTTCCGTGACCAGGATTTTATTTAATAATTGAGATAACGTATATTCAAAATTAAATAGTCAAAATTATTATGATAGGATGCACTGAAAAAATGTCCAGTTTCACGTAAAAATAGCCGAGTTCCCTATCCCAACTTTTTAAATTCTCCACCAGGGGAACTGCAATCCTTTTTATTCGATCGGGCATGGTAACTTTACTATTATTACACCTAACGTGTACATTCCACGATCTTTCTGAGAGTTATAGGGGTGTTTCAAGACTTTCATAGCAACCCTGTACAACAATGTACAACATCCGGTGTATAAATATTTTATGGATATTAAATATCATTCCAGCTTTCTGAGCAAATTAATTCTATTAATATTATCATCCGCACATACATGACACAAGTATCGATATATTTTTATTTGGATAACAAAGATTTAAATTTTATAATTACAAATACAGTAAAACTTCCAATAGTATAATCAATCTTTTATACAAATAGCCTTGGCTTTGGAGCTAATCCAGCAATATAAATTGCATCATTACTAAATAATATAACAATGTGCATACTATGTGTTCAGGTACAGTGTCATTCACATACAGTGTACATGTATTTACAGATTGTACAGGCATCAAGCCCGTGTTGTTTCTGCTTATATAGTATTCAAGACAACACGTGTGATGGGTCACTATGCATGCTTGAAATTGTCTAATATAAAGTCAAGTGCAAGAATTGTACAAAGAACAGCAAGTGTGAACACAAATGCATTTGAAAACAGTCAAATTCCATCAAATCAAATTTTTAATCTATGCTGTTAAAGAAAAATAGAGAGTAACTTTGTTACTTGTTGTAGATTGATGTGAAACATCCACTCTTTTGCATATTTCAATTAGGAAAAAGTTGATGTGTGTAACGATGGTATAAGGTGGTACAAGGTGATACAAGGTAGGGTAAGGTATCGATATTTTTAGTTTAAAATTTAATTTTTTCTTTTGCGATTTTCAACCAGAATTGTTTTATAATATAGCTTAAAGGGCATATGTAATCAGAAGAAAAATTACATATTGGGTTCTGTATTGAGAATATTTTTACTCATATCATGTCAGCAATACAACTGAATGAGCAAATATAGATACTGTCTGTGGAAAATTTTGAATAAAGCCAATTTACAAAATTCAAAAAGTTTCCAAAACGCGCTAAAAGTTACCAAGGTGGCGATATTTCACCGAATTAGGAACCAAGGTCATCCAATTTGTCCCCAATGTCAAGTGAGTTGGACATGGAGGTAAATGAAAAGAGTTAAAACTTATGTTATGTTGAGAACACGCCAAAAACTGTTTGAGATAATAATCAGGTAGCGCTGAGGTAAGATAAATCCCATAACATTGCATGTATTTATATGGCTAAAGACTCGCATCGAATTAAATGATGTGTATTTAAAATTTTAAGTTTGCAGAAAAAAAATTATTAGTGAAATTCAAATTAGGTTTCAAACAAAATAAAATATTCCTACGTATTTCAACTTATTTTGACTTTCAATTTATTTTTAGCTTCTTATATTTTATACCCTGTTCTACAATTACGAAAAAAATACTTATTAGTTCTACTACTAATTAGGGAACTTTAATTTAAAAATAATCAAAAATACATATACTAAACTCTAAGCCTTTATGTTGTGTAAAATGAGAACCGAGGGGACTTTACTAGTGACACATCAAACCTTTAATCCATATGAGTTTACTAGTGACACATCAAACTTTTAATCCATAGGAGTTTTATTTTGTTCTCTCTATCACTATGGACTCGGACTTTCAAATTATAACAATAGTTTTATGCCTGGTATTCGTAATAATATGATGTCACTTCCGTTACATACCCACTACATTTCTTACATGATTTATTCCATAGTCCGCAACCTAAGATGTTTCACATCAATAAAACTAATTGCATGATCTATAGAAATAGAATAACTTTAATAATTTCATCTAACATTTAATGGATAACAATAATCAAATATGAATAGAAGTAGAAATCTACTATTAATAATAAATGGTATTGAATATAAATGTCCATACATAAAATATGAGGTTATATTTCCTTTTATTTTATCTGAAATTAAAAATTGATATAAAATTTACAACACGAAAAGTTAAAAACCACTTTGTAGTCATGTATTATGTATCTTCCATGAATGGATTTTTGAGCATTTTATTTTCTACTTTAAATTATTTGTTTAAATGTCAATATTTAATGCTTTGTTTTAGAAAACAAAAATCGCTACAATGAATTAATTCAAACTTTGGCATTTTGTTCAAATATTTAATTGTTTTGGTGGAATTTATACGTAGTATAAATACGTAGTATGGGTAAAACAAAAGTATTCTGATTCTTGTATTTTAATTAGTTTACGCGTTTCTAGCATCCCCAACTAAAAATTAAACAGTTTTTGCTATAAAGTCTGTGTTTCTATTGCAGTGATACTTCTCAAACAGATTAAGCAAATTGAATGCAATTGGGACGATAATTTTATTTGATGCACATCAAAGGCTCTTGATTCTTGGAATGAGGGAATCAGTTCACAGTTTTTCGAACATTTTTTCCAAAATTCGATAAAATAGTTATAAAAAATAATTATGTTTAAAAATGTGATTGAATTATCTGTCTCAGATATTATAACATCTGTTCAAGATATTGCACGTTTAAATTTTAAAATGCGAAAATGAATCATAAAATAATTTAAATTATTCAGTATTATTAAATGAACGAACAATTTGCAAGAACATATATTTATATAAAAAAATAGACAGTGTATAGTGGAAGTTATTAGGATATGAAATATTAGAAATTTCCGTTTTCAGCAGAAAACTCAATATATCTTGAAATAATAAAGTTGATTATATGAATTATGCTTATTTTATTGGGTAATATTAAGAAGATAATAATTTTACTGTGCTGTTACTTACTGATTTTGAACGTAATTAAGATATAAGAGAGTTGTTTGTTTAATTGTTACTGATTTTGAACGAGATAAAGTTATAAAAGCGCTCTTGTTTGTTTTATTGTTACTTATTTGGAAGGAGATCAAACAATAAGAGAGCTCTTGTTCGGCTCATTGTTACTGGTTTTGAAAACGGGATCCAATTATTAAAGATCACTTGTTTATTTTACTGTTACTAAATTTTAACGAGATAAAGTTAAAACTCTTGTTTATTTTATTGTTACTCATTTGTAAAGAGATTAAACCATAAGAGAGTTCTTCTTTGTTTCATTGTTACTGATTTTAAAAATGGGATCCAGTTATAAAAGATAACTTGTTTGTTTTATTGTTACCAATTTCGAACAAGATCAAGTTATGCGAGAGCTCTTGTTTGTTTTATTGTTACTTATTTGGAAGGAGATCAAACCATAAGAGAGCTCTTGTTTGGCTCATTGTTACTGGTTTTGAAAACGGGATCCAATTATTAAAGATCATATGTTTGTTTTACTGTTACCAATATTTAACGAGATAAAGTTATACGAAAGCTCTTGTTTGTTTCAATGTTACTCATTTGTAAGGAGATCAAACCATAAGAGAATTCTTGTTTATTTTATTTTTACTCATTTGTAAGAAGATCAAACCATAAGAGAATTTTTGTTTGTTTCATTGTTACTGATTTTAAAAAAGGGATCCAGCTATAAAAGATCAATTGTTTGTTTTCTTGTTACCAATTTCGAATGAGATCAAGTTATACGAGAGTTCTTGCTTGTTTTATTGTTACTTATTTGGAAGGAGATCAAACCATTAAAAAGCTCTTGTTTGTCTGATTATTATTGATTTTGAAACAGGATTCAGTTGTTAAAGATCCCTTGTTTGTTTTACTGTTGCCAATTTTGAAATTGATCAAGTGATACTAAAGCTCTTGTTTGTTTTATTATTACTTATTTTCAACGATACCAAGTTATAAAAGAGCTGTTTGTTTTATTCTTACTAATTTCGAAAGATAAAGTTATAAAACAGTTCTTGTTGTACTGTTACATATTTTGAACGATATTAAGTTATAAGAGAGCACTTGTTTGGTTTACTGTTAGTGATTTAGAACGATATCAAATTTATAAGAGAGTTCTTCTTTGTTTTCTTGTTATTGATTTTGAACAAAATCGTCATAAGTGACATGGCCACTTTACTATAAAACGATCTAACGTGTACATTCATAGATCCTTTATTACAATGTTATTGGAATACATAAGTACTTTCTTAGGAAAACCCTGTATAATATGTAATAAATATATTCCATTTAGTAATAATTGCTTTAATTATTTTAGTTGGAAATATGTGCGATTATTGAAAAATTACAATGTGGAATATGTTATAACAATATATATCATATTCTTATAAAGCATATACATCATATTCTTGCATAGCAATATATATATAACAGTTTTGCATACATTTCATAATTCATACAAGATTTGATAACAATAATAATATTTTATTATTTCTTATTAATTTCTATATTTAAATGCAATTTCTATCTGTATGATTTAAAAACAATATTTTATTATACATATAAACGTTTTTGATGGCTTAATATAAATTAATAGCATAGATTAATAATACAGAATATATATATTGCTTTAATTATACATATAAATTTTATATATATATATATATATACAATTATATATATATATATATATATATATATATATATATATATAATATATATATATATATATATATATATATATATATATATGCATATATATTAATGCATTAATAATCAATATAAGTTAAAAAATGCATCAATGCTTTGCAACTTTTCAAATGTATATGGTGGATTTATAAATTAAGCTGATCTTTAAATAAATAATAGATCTATGATGGCTTTGCTTTTACAGAATTAAGATAAATTAATTTGATATAACTGCATAAATGTTATTTTAACAATTTCATTTAATCTACCGATAAACTCATTAATTACCGTTATGGATAATTTTTAACCCGTATTACAAGGCAAATAAAATATTATAAAGTTGGAATTCTTAATTTTATGTAGAAAAATACATCACATATATTTAAATACTATTGTGCAGTAATTATTACGCTCTATTACATCAAAATCACAAGACATAAAATTACACTTAAATCCTATTTGGCAGTGAAATGCACGATGCAACTATGTGTTGTTTTCTGCACATCTATATATTTTATTTCTTAAATAACATTTTTAAATGTAAGGTAATCAGACCTATTTTGTAAATTTAAGTTGTTTGAGCATTTTTGTATGCTTTTTTATCAAAATTTTTTATTCATATGGCATTTATATAGAAGATAGAAAAAAAATCGTCTGCTATAAAATGCAGATAAATATCAAACCATGGGGTTAAAGAAAAGAAGATAAAACTATTGTGGAGGAAAAGTTTGAATATATCATAATGCTTTGAAAATTCTGTATAGGTGGTGTTAGAGTCAGTGAAATCCCATCTGTTCTCATGTGATACAAGAGGAAGGTGCAGTGTTTAGTATATGTATTTTTGATTACTTTAAAATGAAAGTTCTCTAATTATTAGTTAATTTTCCTGAGTATTATTTCCTAGTTGCTAAACAGGGTGCAGAATACATACAGCCAAAAGCAAAGTGCAAGGTAAAATTAATTTGATTACGTAGGAATATTGTATTTTGTTTGAGCTCTAAATTGAATTGCACTGATAATGTTTATTTTATGAAATATTGACCGTTTTAAAGAAATATTATTTAATTCAATACAAAACTTTTGCCATAGAAATGTATACAATGCAGTGGGATTTGTCTTACCACCCTACACACAGCTCCACCTGTATTATTTATTATTTCAAACTATTTTAACGTTTTTACAATATGAAGTTTTAACACCTTTCCTATACCCCCTTGCATAAAACTATCTCATGATGATCTATTCAACATTAAAATGAAGGTTATGTATTATTAAATTGAGTTTTTACAATGGACAAAATTGAATTTATTAATGCACATGAAATTTTGAAAGAACAGAAATTGATTGACTAAAATATATTAATTAAATTTTTAAAAGTTACATTCTTTAAAATTTGTGTATTGACCTTCTCTTTGAAATTTGGCTTTATAGAATAAAGCCAATATAAATGTTAATAGAAATGTTTAATTTTGTATAGCATTTTATTGGATAATTTTCATTATAAACATATACATACAAATCCATAATTTTTAACTGATATTTTTCAAATTTGATATGGATATTATATTCTTAACCGAGTGGCAGCCTCGCTCGCATTTCAGATTTTTAGAACCAAGAGTTAGTGAGATATTAATAAAAATCCAAAATTAAACCCTTAATATAAATAGAATTGTGCAGATGATTATTGAAATTTGCTTAATGAGAATTATATCATGCTACTTAGCAACGGAATTTAATCAAATTTGATTCTACGGTGGACGATTTTAATTGATTTATGCGATTTAAATAATAAAGAAATGGAAAGGAAAAAGAATCAACGGTAGTATAATATTTGATTGTATTGTATCAATTACAGCTTTAGAATATAAATATACGAGAAATATTGATATTTTCCATTTTTTACGTCATCTGTTTTATTCTGGAAAATAATTTATAAATTCGTGTATTTTTTATTATATTTAACCAATTGTTAAAATGCGATAAAATTTGTAAAGGTATATCTTCTCCAACCATCTTAGAGTCTTCATTTTGGCATATGTTAGCCAAATTTCAAATTTTTTTTTGTAAATTTGTATACAAATGAGACCGGAATGTTTTATTCTTCAGATGTGCATATGAAAATAATTTTGTATAGCAAGATTTATATGCTTTTTTTTATTATAATTAAATAAATATATTAATAGAATCTTTTGGAGAACAATATCATTCGGAACACTGCTTGAATTTGAAAATATTTTCTACTAAGTTCTTATTCTTTTCTGCTTTGATAAACTTTAACATATTTATCTCGAGTTAATTAGATTTCCATGTAGAAACATTTCCATGTTTATATAAAGGTCAATTCCACATAGAAGTCTCACTTATGCCCCAACATAAATATTTAGATTATTACCTATTTTCTGAGGATTTTAAATTCTTAGATTGTCTGTGTATTAGTAAAAATCTTTAAATTTCATAAAACAATATCGAAGATATCTGCACTACAAATATAAATGACATCATAAGAAATTGATGAAGTTACATCAGTTATAAAAGCATGTTACATTAGTTACAAATTATATTGTAATTTTAGAAATTATGGTTGATAAATAAAATATAAATAGGTATGCATTTAGTCTATGAGTTATTTAGTATTGTTTATAAGCAAAAAACACAATTCTAACTTTAACATTTTGATAGTATTTAACTTATTATTGAATCAGCAATTACATCTTGTCCAATTGCGTTACATTAGTTACACGAATTTAAAATAAAATTATAGAGGTATATTCACATAGCAAGGAATTTTTTTTAAAGTTGCTATATGATAGCCATAGGTAATAAATATATTAAAACATAAAGTTTGACTTTATCATTTTTTGTAAATGTTTCCTGGTATAAAGAAGCCATAAATCTCTCATTGATTGTTACGTTAAATACAGTGGAACTGACCAAAACATATTTTATCCTTAGATTTAAACTATCTGCTAAGTTTCAAAGTATAAAATAAAATGTTTGTAAATGAAACTTAATTGAAATGTTAAGCAAAATCTGTTTTAAGAAACTTCCTTAGATATTACAAAAATGTCTTTATACAAAAAGAAATATTTTATATTGAGAAATGAACGTAAAGAAAAATATAGATTAAAATAATTTAAATTGTCCTTTTCTTCACATAGTTTCGAGCTGCACAATATCAAATTAATATTTATTTAGTTTGTGAAAATACATAAAAATTGAAATTCTGAAAACTTAATGTTTCTATTACATTCTAAACGTTGAGTTGTTTTAAGGTTTTTTATTCCAGATACATTTTTCTCCAAAGGGGGAAAACTAGATTTCATTTGTTTAAGAATTCAAATATAATGCAAACCGCAGACGATAAATTCAAATTTAATATTTCGTAATTTATTGTGGCTCATTCTGTTTCTAGCTGTGTTATAGAAGGTTCATTTATGTTTTGATTTGTTCCATTCCAATTACATATATGACAAATATAACATATGTTTATATAAATTAAGTATTGTTTCATTGAATAAATAAAAGCTATGGAAAATTTCAGTTGGGCAATACAAAAATACGTCTAATAGGAAAGTGGTCACAGTTATTTGCAGTTACAAATATCTATTTTTCTCCCAACGTGATTTCTATTAACGCCACTTCTATCTAATAACATATATTTTTGTGGAATTTACAAACATTTTGGATACTACTGTTCTTCACCACTGCTTTTGACACCATTTTGTAGATGTCAACGATTACGATGACGCGGTTGTGTTCAATCGATGATGTCTTCATCTACAGAAAGAATCTCGGTTAATGTTTGGCTCCGTCGCTTCTCATTGGCCTGCATGAGTAGTGATTTTTTGCTCCACCAGAGGGCACTTTTAGCGTTCCTGTGCCGCTCAGAGGGGTGCAAAGACAAAGAGCAGTGTTGCAGACAACAGCGCACCGCAGAGGAACATGAAGAGTAGTAATCGGTCTGTCACCTGTTAGATTAAAAGATATGCGTTACAATTAAATTTTTCTCAATTCGCAATATCAAGATATTCCATATGATAGTGATCGATTATTTATTGCAAATTGGAAAGGGCAGGGAAATTACAGAGAAAGAAAAACATTATATTTATTTTATACCATATACAATACTACTACTACTACTACTATATATATATATATGAGTATATATATACATATATATGTATATATATATCTATCCTTCGATTGGGACGATATGTTTAATGGGCCTGTCTTATTTTGAGATCAACCATTTTACCTAGAGCAAGTGTTTTAGCTGTGTCGATTTTCAATTTTTTCAATAGTATTTTTATAAGGGAAATTCGAGTTGTTATGCAGCTTCTATAAACTCAAAATTTCAGATTTCATAGAGAAAATATAGATGTAAAAGCTTGATTTATTCTCCACCTTTTAAAGTAATTTTGATGAAAATAATTCTATCATTACTTGATTTATATTCACTTTGTCTTATTTTGAGATCATCCATTTTACCTGAGCAAACTTTTTAGCTGTGAAAGACCCAAAACTGAAAATTTCAGATTTCTTAGAGAAAATATAGATGTAAAAGCTTGATTTATTCTCCACCTTTTAAAGCAATTTTGATGAAAATAATTCTATAATTACTTGATTTATACACAAATATACAGGATCCCTAGGAAAGCCTATAGCGTCCCAATAAATTTGTGGGAAAAGATCCACGAAAGTACACGTTAGGTTTATGTATAGTAAAGTGACCAAGTCCGATGGAATAGAAATGGTTGCATCGCCCTAGCTGATAATTTAAAAAGTTAGGAACCGAACGTGGCAAACAAAGCGAGATAAACGAAAAAGGCGAATGTTGTAGATCATTGTCTAATGAGCAATAAATGACACCAGGAACGAAAGAAACGTGTATATGGCAGACAAGATATTTCAGTCATACTTGTCTCCTATTTAAGTACTATTTATACTGTCTGTAAATTGGTTTTTATAAGTGGTTTATATCAAAATGTTATTATTCTACTGTTAAAATTTGTTTTGGTTTTCTCTTGTTTAAATTGTTATTTTGCTGTTTCTTGCCTTATTGACTAAATAAGGAATATTTTTTCCAACTGTGTGTTTCTAAATGATTAATAAGTTTCTCCTAGCAGTTAAAATGCTACACTAAATCCTCGTGTGTGTTGGACAGTTTGAGTAGTGTAAGTGTAAGAACACCATATTGCACTTACAACGTCCGCGTTACGAATGACGACGGCAAAAAATAGCCAATTGTCGCGCCGATCAACAGCGCCCCCTAGCACTAAAAATGACGTCTGTTGGCATACATTCATTAATGAAAAATGTTTGTTTTAGCTTTTATCTCTTATTAAAGATTATACAGAGAGTGTTAAATCACCCTGCATATCTTAAATACAAGAAATTGATTGACACAGAGAAAGCAACTATCATCTGTATGTTAATACAAAGAATATAGTGACCAAGACTGTTTGTCCCGTCTATAAGTTATTACAAGAAATTGAATGACGTAGAGATGGCTTCTGACATCTATGCATATGTTAACAGAAGGAATTGCTCCTGATGTTTATGTAGTCAATAAACAATCACACGAATATGGTCCAACAACGATGTTGGAAAGAAAGGGTTGGAGAAAGCATTGGTTTAGAAAGAGTTGATTGATAAGTTGATTCAAAACATAAATGAAATCAAATAAAAATTAGTCATGCTTTTAAATCCCTATCGTTAAGAGTCATATGCATCCTTCTTTCATTAACCTATGCCTGTTTAGAACTACCATTTCACTAAGTCGAACCATTTGTTGAAATAAACTCCATGATATTTAATTTTTAAAGAGCTAAAGTCATAAAGAGCTAAAAGTCGTTGAATAAATAGCTAAAAGTCACGAGTCATAAAGAGATAATTATAAAGAGCTAGTTATAAAGAGATAACTATAAAGAGCTAAATATAAGGAGCTAATTATAAAGAGCTAAAAGTCGTTGAATTTGTGCATTCTTTTTCCAGAGAGATATTTCTACCACATATCAATACTCTTACCCGAGAAATCTTTTAAGTAAAACAAAACCCAACAGAGCTTTAAATTTCTGATAGTTTATAAAGGGTGAAAATTTGTTTAACATTTGCACCCTTTCTTTCTAGAGCAATATTTCTATCCGATAGTTTAAAGAGTGAAGATTCGTTTAACATGTGCACTCTTTTTTCACATACAATATTTCTACCCGATAGTTTATAAAGAGTGAAGATTCGTTTAACATTTGCACTCTTTTTTCCCAGAGCATTATTTCTACCAAACCAATCTTCTTACCTGACCAATCTTTGAAGAAAAACTAAATCCAGTGGGGATTTAAAATTTCGATAGTTTAAAAGAGTAAAGATTCGTTTAACATGTGCTCGCTTTTTTTTCTCAAGAACAACATTTCTACCATACCAATTTTCTTACCAGAGCAATCTTTTAAGAAGAAAAAAACCCAGTAGGGTTTCAAATTCTCGATAGTTCATTAAGAATGGGAATTCATTTAATATGTGCACTTCTTTTTCCAGAGCAATATTTTCTCTTTTTACCTGAGCTCAAACTCTTTTTACCTGAGCAATTTTTTTCCATTCTTCTCTTGCAGCTTCCTTGCCCTCTAGTTCCAAGTCTCTGGCTTCGTTTCTCTCCAGAGTCTCGTGAACCCGGTCCAGCACCCTTAAAAACCTCCTTTCGAACTCATCCGAAGATCGCTCTCCTCCTCCACCTCCGCTCCGGCGACGCAGCAACTGTGGAGACGAGCTATATCGTTCAATGGGTGGCCCTGTACCCGATGTGGCATGCCTTTTGCCTCGGCGTCGTTCCTCTTCGTCAGACTCCTTGGATAAAATTAAGAAATCAATTCATATAAAGAATATCCAAATACCCTCTTTCGGTGAAATATATAAGGAAAAAAAATTATTAACAGCCACTGATAGTAAAATGTTGCTAACAATAAAATATGAATGGGGGCCTATGTTGAACCAGTCTTTAAGCCTTTCAAAGATGGTGGAACTAATACTTCAAAACTTAAGTTGAGCTTTTTTTGTAAGTTTTATTTTGTTTAACAATGTATGGTGCTTACCGTCGAAAATAGTCGCCTTACTCAAAAATTGGTACATCTAGATTCTGTCTTGAGGTCGATACTGTAATAATGTAACATTTTAGGCTTCTAGGTATTCTTGGGGGGGGGGGGGATAGAAGGCATTTTTTACCCCAATTTTGTACGTCCCTGTAACAGGGGTTGAAATTTCGGCTCTGTTGCTATTTGGACGATACTATAAGTGTTGAAAATCCAAACCACCTGGCTGACCCAAAGGTTTACAGATACTATAAGTGTGGAAAGCATAGAGTTAAAATGAAGGAGATAAAACTCCCATGGATGAAACGCTTGAGAATGCCATAATACTTTGAGAATTATATCTAGGTGTCGCTAGTATTAGTAAAGTAGCTGCTATTGTTAGTTGACACAACAGAAAGGCGTAGTATTTAGTATATGGATTTTTTTGATTATTTTTAAATTAAAAGTTCCCTAATTATGAATATAATTAACCAGTATTTTTTCATAGTTGTAGGACAGAGTACAAAATATATGGAGATAAAATTAAATTGAAAGGTAAATTAATTTTGAATACGTAGGAATATTCCTTATTGTTTCAGTTTTACTTTGCATTGCTCTAATGATTTATTTTTACAAAATGGACAGTTTAAATAAATATTTTAAGCCTTTCGCCATAGAAATGCATGCAATGCAGGACTACTTATCTTATCCCAGCGCTACCTGGATTATTGTCTCAAACTACATGGGCGTTTTCTTAATATGAGGTTTTAACTCCTTACTCATATCTCAATTGTTCAAAGATTCATCACTTAAGTGTTTCAGGAGGGTCTTGAAATACTTTGTAAAACCTTCCGATTTTCATCGCCCTCGGAGGAGAAATCGAAGAGCCTCTGTAATGTTCTGTCCAGTGATCAATACCACAAGTGTGCAAATAGTCAGTCTTCTAGGTCATATGTGTGCTTCTATAGAGTCTGCAAAGACACAGACACATTAGACAATTGTTATATAGATAAGGCACTTTAGGAAATTTCTCGTTAAGTGTTTTTCTGGCGCAAAAATCATTGTGTTTTTAGAAAACATACTGGCTTTTTCGAACTTTTCTTTATCTAAAAAGACATTTTAGGGAAATATTTTACAGTGTAGATACTAACCGTAGTTAACACTTATTTTTCACTCTGTAATAGTCCAGAAGGTTCTATATTTATGACGGAATCGAAAACTGTTGCAGAAGAATTCTGATTAAAAGTATTTTCCAGTAAAACATCCATCATTTAATTTTTAGAACTTATATTCAACTAATTTTTAAAAGATTAAAATCAATTTCATTTCTTTAAACTTGTGAAAATCCTATTTTTAACACACGCATTACACGGGCGTCACACACTTAATAGTTATATATTTTAAGTTTTAACAAAACTTGAAAATTGGATAAGTTTAATTAAATATACATAAGCTAGGTAAATATTGTAATAAAATTGCAAAAAATTAAAATTATTGTTGTCCAGTTGTATAGTTCACAGAAAAAATGATTTAATTTCTTTCTGAAACATTACACATTTAAAATAGTCATGCGTTACATTTTTTGTTAATTTTAAAATTAACCAGAAATTTAAGGATACTTTATAACGACGCTAAAGGTATGTGAACTTCATTTTCCACGGTACTATGAAGTAATTTTAAATTTTTTGCATATTTATTTCATACAGTTATACGAATTTTTGGTAAAACCGGAAGTAACATCTCCAGAACAGGAAGTGGAAATCCTTAATAAACCCACCACCTCCACCAAAATTCGATGCAAAATCCGTGTTAGTCATCATCTAAACTATATCTGTAGCAAATTCTAAAAAAATAGATGTTACAAAAAAGTAAATTTATGATATGGAAATGACATCTCTAAAATTGGAAACTTTCAGTAACTTAGACCTAAATCAAAATTTTAAGCCAGTCTTGTACATCTTCGGGTTCATATTAGCCTATATGCAAAATTTCAGAACTGTACATTTTGCCTTTTATTTGCATCTAGCCGCCTTCGGCGACCAGCCTGTTCGCTAGACTTGAAAATTCTGACCGTGGCAAACTCGCTGGCGCCATAACCCCGTGGAGTTAACAAAGTTTGTTTTAGTTTAATGACGTTAAAACCATAATTCAATCATTTAAATTTTTAATGGCCATATGCTAAGCTCTTAATTCCATCCTTTAAAATATAACGTCATTTTCTAATAAATATAATAATTTCACTCTGTATACGGTTACCCCCCCCCCCCCCGATGTATACAATACATCACCCCAATTCAATCCACCATAATTCAATCATTTAAATTTTATAATGACCATATGCTAAGCTCTTAATTCTATCATTTAAAATATAACGTAATTTTCTAAACCGATGCACAATTTCCACAATTTTATAATGACCATATGCTAAGCTCTTAATTCCATCATTTAAAGTATAATGCAATTTTATAACACGATGTACAATCTCCATAACTTTCAATTCCATAATAGCTCAATTAAATATAACGTAATTTTATAACCCGATCCACAATCTCCATAACTTTCTTTTTATTTATTTTTTTCTCCATGGAAACACCGTGCGTCTGCGCGAACATGTGGGAAAAAAATTCTTTTGCCGGTTGGCCGAGAAATTGAAATTCGGAAATTCTTAAAATCCGGATCCTGCAGCTATTTTTTATTATTTCTTGACCAGATTGGGCTTGTACGAATGCCTGATGTTTGAGCTTTCTAAAAATGTAAATTATTAGCCGAAATTGTCGGTACTTTTCCCGACGAGAGGATTTATAAACGAAAGTTCGCTTTTTTTTTAACCGAAAGTGACTTTTGTTTTAAAATCTTTAAAAAATATTAGAATCTGTCCCTGAGATTTGAAATTGATATATTTTTACTCGCAATTGTCTGCTCTCTCCTGTCGAGTGATTTGTGTTTTTCTACGACGTCTGGATGGTGGAGAAGAAAGGGGAAAAAGGGGAAAAAACAGTCGATATCGGATAAAACATTAAATAACAACAACAACAAAAAATAATTCAAATTTTAAAAATTGGTTTTCACGTGTCACCTACCCCCCCCCCCCCCCTCCGGGTCTCTGATTGCCAAATTTCGTAGCTCTGCGACGCGCGGTCGCTGAGCCTATAGTGTATAAGACACACAAACACACAGACAGACATTGCCTTTTATTATATAGATACAGTGTCAAAACAGTGCACGTTTTCTTTTAATACAGAGATATACTGTGAGATTTCAAAGGGAATAATATTAGGTTCCAATTATGAAATATGTCGAATTAAGCATTGTTTAAATAATAAAGCTTTACCGTATATAAATTTTAATAATATTTCAACAGATATTAATTATATACATTACAACAACTTTAATATATAATGTACTCATTGAAGTTTTTAGTCTTACCTGGAAACGTAGAGCACCTTTTCGAGGAGAGCACGGATGAACAAACAAAACAGGGGCTAGGCACCCTAGTATACACTTTCTTAGCCACGGGGGTGGAGGGATACCATCCGAGCCTTTACTGTGGAGGCCTAGAGTTAAAGCAGATAAAAAAGCTGCCGACGACACCAGACAGAGACTGCATATTTGGTACACCCCTAGGAGATAATTTTATATCAGTTTCAAATTAAAAAAAAAATCTGATGTGGGCAGCACATATGACTTTCCTTATATAATGCAATGAATTTACTACTTTTATTGTTAAAAAACGTCATTCTTATAGTAGATACTTATATTCTTTTCAAGATATTGAATTTTCTTCAATTAGTCGTCATTTTTATTGATTTAGCGTCATTTTTACCCATTTGGCGAGATTTTCGTTAATTTGGCAACATTTAAAAAAGTCGTCAAGTTGGCGACTTTCCGTCAACTTCATCGCCAACATATCGCCAAGCGTTATGAACGGAGAAATATGTTATTCTTACAGCAGATAAACGACTATTGGCGTTCAAAAACAAAAGTATTACTCAAAGCATCTTTTCTCGTGAATGGAACGAGCTAGATTCACGAGAAGGATGTCACCACATTTGTCGTATGACATTACGTATGAAAAGTGAACATGTTTCATAACAGTAAATATTTTTTTTGATTGATGGGATTTTTTGATAAATGTATTTCAAAAATGTACAATATCTCGAGAACGATTCATATTAGCGTTCTAAAGTTTATGTCAATCGTTATATAGGGAAAAATTACAAAAGAAATGTCTATTTGCGTAACTTTATTAAAGGTTTTTATTTTTTGATGATTTTTTCAAAATTTCACTCGAAAATTTAGTGAGTTCTGAACATTCGATTGTGTTTTAAAACAATAGGCTTCCAGTATTCACAGATTGTGATTTTTGCACCAAATTTCATTCGAATCGCTCCATTCGTTCGTAAGATATCGTCTCCACAGACCACTGACACACACACACACATACTTTCACACACATACATACACACACACAGACATCATCTCAAAAATATTCCATTCGTGATCAGGGATGCTTGAAACGTGCTCTCCAGTCGAAAATTCGAATTCGAATTTTCGACCCCGTCACAATACTTTCCTTATACATTATATATATATAAGGAAAGTAAAAATACGACGACTATGAGCTTATTATATTATTTAATTGAATGTTAAGCACGCCAATAAACATTACTAGTATTTCATTGATAGTAAAGTTAACGGCTATTCGGCGTTGAGACTAACAAGAATTTTGCAAGTTCATCAATGTCGGCTGCTGCACTAACTTGATATGTAAAGAACCTTGCTTCCCCAACCGGGAATCGAATCTTAGATCTTCGAACTGGCCAGCCAACGCTCTACCGTTGAGCTACTGGGACAAAATTGTAAGCTTTTATTGTCGAAGTGGATTCTGTAGATATCATTTGAAATATACTTCTATCAATCTGATTGTATTTGCAGAGAAGAGACTAATTAAATTATTTCAGCGACTGTTAAGTTAAGCACATCATAAAAAATCTGATGCGGGCAACACATAATTCTCCTTATATAATGTAATGAATGTACTTTTATAGCAAAAAAAAAAAAAAATCTGATGTGGGCAACATGACTTCCTTATATAATGTAATGAATTTACTACTTTTACAACAAAAAAATAGGTTTTTCTTAGAGAAGATACTTATATTCTTTGCAAGATATTGAATTTTCGACAATTAGTCGTCATTTTCATTCATTTAGCGTCAATTTTATTCATTTGGAGAGATTTTCGTTAATTTGGCAACATTTCAAAATGTCGCCAAGTTGGCGGCATACCGCCAAATTTATCGCCAAAATCTCGCCGAGCGTTATGGACGAAGAAATAAGTTATTCTTACAGCAGATACATGACTATTGGCGTTCAAATACAAAAGTATTACTCAAAGTATCTTTTTTCAGGAATGGAACAAGCTAGATCTACGAGAATGATGTCAGCCAATTTATCGCATGCTATTACATATGAAAATTGTACATGTTTCTCAATAGGAAATATTTTTATTTTATTTTATATGACTTTTTGATAATTTTTTTTGAAAAATGTGCAATATCTCGAGAACGGTTCACGTTAGCGTTCTAAAATTTATGTCAATCGCTTTCTAATGAAAAATTACATAATAAATGTCTATGTGCGTAACTTTATTAACGATTTTGAGTTTTTGACGATTTGTTCAAAATTTCACGCGAAAATTTAGGGGGGTTCTGAACATTCGATTGCGTATAAAAACAATAGGCTTCCAGTGTTTACGGATTGTGATTTTTGTACCAAATTTCGTTCGAATCGGTCCATTCGTTCGTCAGTTATCGTCTCCACAGACTCACTGACACACACACACGCACACACACATACTTTCACACACACACACATACTTTCACACACACACACAGACATCACTTCAAAAATGTTTGATTCGTGATCAGGGATGCTTGAAACGTGCTCTCCCGCCGAAAACTCGAATTCCAATTTTCGACCCCGTCACAATACATTCCTTATACATTATGTATATAAGGAAAGTAATAGGTTTTCCTTATAGTAGATACTAATATTCTTTTCAAGATATTGAAATTTCGACAATTAATCGTCATTTTCATTGTTTTAGTGTCATTTTTAGCCATTTGGCGAGATTTTCGTTAATTTGGCAACATTTCAAAAAGTCGCCAAGTTGGCGACATTCCACCAATTTCGTCTCCAAAATCTCGCCAAGCGTTATGGACGAAGAAATAAGTTATTCTTACAGCAGATAAATGTCTATTGCCGTTCAAATACAAAAGTATTACTCAAAGTATCTTTTTTCAGGAATGGAACAAGCTAGATCTACGAGAATGATGTCACCCAATTTATCGCATGGTATTACATATGAAAATTGAACATGTTTCTCAATAGGAAATATTTTTTTTTCTATTTTATATGACTTTTGATAATTTTTTTGAAAAATGTGCAATATCTCGAGAACGGTTCATGTTAGCGTTCTAAAATTTATGTCAATCATTTCCTAATGAAAAATTACATAACAAATGTCTATTTGCGTAACTTCATTAGCGTTTTTGATTTTTTGACGATATTTTCAAAATTTCATTCGAAAATTTAGGGGAGTTCTGAACATTCGATTGCGTATAAAAACAATAGGCTTCCAGTGTTTACGGATTGTGATTTTGTACCAAAGTTCGTTCGAATCGGTCCATTCGTTCGTCAGTTATCGTCTCCACAGACTCACTGACACACCCAACCACACACAGACATCACTTCAAAAATCTTTGATTCGTGAACAGGGACGCTTGAAACATGCTCTCCCGTCGAAAACTCGAATTCGAATTTTCGACCCCGTCACAATACTTTCTTTGTACATTATGTATATAAGGAAAATAATAAAAATAGTGGCATAAGTAAAAGTATCAGATTGATACAAAATATCTGAAATATATTTTGTATCAATCTGATTAGTTTAATTACACGGGAATGATTTAATAAGAGTGCTACAAGTAAAAGTAGAAACTCAGTGTCACAAGTAAAAATAAAAATAGTGCACAAATAAAAATCAGATTGATACAAAATATCTGAAATATACACTATATGATCAAAAGCATCCGGACACTTTGGATGTTAGAATGTTTTTCGAATTTTTAAACAAATACTTGGCGAAGTGTTCTGTAACTTTGGCGATGTGAAGAACATGCTTGAATGCACACTTTCTAGTAAAGTTTCGGTGAATTGTGCATTTAGGGGACCACCAAGGTATTGAAAAAGGGGGAAAATATATTTGATCACCCTGTATAATAAAAAGCCGGAAATGATTTGTAACTTTCACAAAATAGTTAACTAGCTTTGTTCAATGTGTATAAACATTTTCGTGAAACAAAAACGTATATTCATGAAGATATAAACTTTTCTTAATAAAAGAAAAAAAAAAAATTGTTACATGTTTTTTGCTTACAATATCCATAGGTTTCAATTAGATATCACGAAACTTACAGAACATTTGTCAACGTTGAAGAAGAAAATTAAATTATACTTCAATTGAAAATTAAAACATTGAATATACGATAAGCATTTGAAGAAACTAAGTTTACTTTTCACTGCGCACTTTATTGAAACTTTTTACTGCGCAGGCGCGAAAGTTACCAATAGTTTTCTTTCAAGATTTTGTAGTGAATACTGTAGGGCAACTTCTATGAAAAATCCACTGGAATATCGTAAAAATTCACAAAGATATCGACGATATAGTGATGAGTTTTCCCCTGACTCTTTGAAAGTACCTGGATGATAAGGGATGTCCCACAAATTGACATTTTACAAATTCATCCGACACCCCTGTCCTAAAAATGAACTAGTCCAATTTTATGCAAAATAATGATCAAAAGTCTCCGGACACCCCTGTACGTGGTGATCATTATTTGCATAAAATGGGACTAATTAATTTTCTGAGCAGGGGTGTTCGATGAATTTGTAAAATGTCAATTGTGGAAAACCCTAAAAGTCTGCAAAAAGAGTCACCCCTAAAAAGTAACTGTTATAAAAATCTGATGTGACCAACACAGGACTTTCGCTGCAGACTTCAATTCATTTACTATTTACTTCTATAACAGTTCATTGAAATGGGTTTTATTGCACATAAAAAGCAAACGCATACTTATATAAAATGACACTGAATTTGTACTTTTAATTCAATTTTCGTTTTCATTTCGTAACTGGGCGTATTTCCAAAGGTGGCGTAGCTAAATTGCGAAAAAAAAACGAAATATCTAGAGACCGGTTAATCCTAGAGGAATTGTTTCATTTTTTAACGTTAAAAATTACGTATAAAACAATTATTTAATTAATGCATTTGAGCATACGTAGTTCTATTTTATTATTTAAGATATTGGTAATTTTTAAGGGCTATTTTGCAAAAAAGGTAGGTTCCGTTTCCACGCATCGTTCCAAAATCTAATCAGCACCTGGGTAATCCACAAGTCTTACCAGCAAAATTTCACGAAATTTAACCAATTAGTTTTTGTATTAGAGTGCATACATACATTACACAGCCAAACACACACACGCACAGACGTCACTCTAAACATAGTTCTTACGTGTTTAAGATTTTCCAAAACATGTAGATCCGTCGAGAACACTCGGGTTGCGATTTTCGACACGATTCCAACACTTTCCCTACATTCCCCTAGACCACAGACAGACACATACACAGACGTCACGCTAAACATAGTATTTTCGTATTCTAGAGGTCCCAAAACATGTAGGTCCGTCGAAAACTCGAGTTACGATTTTCGGCATGATTCGTCAGATTTATTCGCTTAATTGTTAAATTTTACATGTAGAACATGTACGAAATTAAAATATTTCATGAATTTTAGTCATTTATTTCAGAGTTTCACTATTTTGCACATGTAGCATTGAATTTTAGATCGAATATATTAGATTTGCGGGTTATTTCGCAAAAAAAATGGCAGATTCTTTTTTCCGAATCGTGTCAAAATCTAAACAGCATCACAGTATCCTACGAGCGACTTATCTACCAAATTTTGTGTAATTTGATCAATTAGTTTGCCAGGTAGAGTGGAAACATACAATTTTTGCGAATCATTTTGCAATTAAGCCAGGGTCTTTTATCCCAAATCGTACCAAAACCTAATCAGCACCACGGTCTCCCACACATAATTTACCTACCAAATTTTATGAAATTTATTCAATTAGTTGAGTTAGAGCGGATATATACAATTTTTGAGGGCCATTTCGTAAAAAAATGCAGGTTCTTCTCTTTCGAATAGTATTAAAATCCAATAAGCACCAGGTTGACCCACAAGTGACTTATCTATCAAATTTTATAAAATTTGATCAGTTAGTTTTTCAGTTAGAGTGGATGCATGCAATTTTTGCGGGCTATTTCTAAAAAAAACGCGAGTTGTTTCATACCAAATCGTACCAAAAACTAATCAGCAGCAGGGTCGCACACAAGTGACTCGCATAATTTTCCGAAATTCGGTCCATTAGTTTTTGAGTTAGAGTGGATACATACGTTGCACACACAGACAAACAGACAGACAGATACACATACAGAGGCCAAGCTCAAAATAGTTTTTTCGTATTCAGAGGCCTCAAAACGTGTAGATCCATCGTAAAACTTCAGTTGCGATTTTCGGTTTGATTCCAAAACTTTTCCTACATTACCATGTTTTGCGGAGGAAGTAAAAGTTAACAACTAGCTTTTGGTACTGCAGATCAGCTAGTGAATATTGAAACATGTTTCAAATATAAGTTAGAAGGAAAATGAAATAAAAAATTAAAGTCTGGATAAATTTTACGACAACTTTAGAAATATGAATTACAATGAAAACATGCTACCACAGACCCGACTAAAAGTCATGTTTCAGTGTTGTTAATTTATGTTAGATCTTCATACAGATACTATGGAAAATCCAAGTAATTAAATTTGTTCGAAATGTTTTAATTAAAAAAGTGCCGGTTACAAAATTATTTCACAGTCTGTATGCTACCCGTGACGTATCCTTCTAATCTATATTTATCCTAATTATAATCCGACTGATCTATATTTAAAAGATTTTTAAATTTTTACCAGCTGATCTGCACATTAGAAAAGCCCTGCATAAGTACATACATATAATATTAAAAGGTCTCTACAAAAAACGATGTTATGATCAATTGCTCTAAATTAACACTAGCGAAATTTTAAGGAACCCTACACAGAGGACATTTATGCTACGCAAAGTTTCTTAATAGCCAGTCAGTGTGTTATGGAGAGGAAATTCGTTTAATATATGTTAATTAGCTGCTGCCGTACTCGGCGGAAACAGCTTTCTAGATAGATTTAAACATCCTAGAATCCGGATATCATCATTTAACAAAATCATTTTTTTATAAAATATATTTGAAACATATTTCCGGTACATACCGACAGTAGGCAAAATATTTTAATTTCAATTTTTTGTAATATCTTACTTTGTAGGTATATAAAAGTAAAGGTGTTTCATTTTGGACTTAACGAAGGGCGGTTATCCAAATATATGTAGTCGACAAAAATGCACCTCACCTGTCAATCCATGAAAAAATTAAATGTAATAGAAAATTAAAATGGCAGTGTCAGTGCTAGTATGAAATCCTCACCTAAAGTTATTTTAATTTTCGTATCATTTCTTGGTCATATTGGCTCCTGCAAAACAGTGATGTGGAATAAAGTCATGTGTTTAAAAATTTACCCCAGTTCTTCATATTTATTGCACATAAGCACTGTTTCAGTGCCTTCCCAAACGCTCGGAATGCTAAAATTGGGAGTGGCTAAATGTAGGCGTGGCCACGCATACTATATATACAACTGATAAATGTATGAACAATTCTCAATTGCATCTTGAAGACATTTCCTAAATGCAATTTTTCTATAATTTACCATAATTGTCAGAATATTTGTTTTTTTATATATCTTACAGGAGGCAGGCCTCCATATACTTTGTCTGAGGTTTTAGGCCCAAAAGTAATGTACAAAGCTCCCTTTACAATTATTAGAGGGGATATCAAAAAACTGTTTACAAATTTAATAATAATAATACAGAAAGTGACAAGAAACTCAAAGATCTCGTGAGATCAGCAAATGACTTTCTCTGCAGATTCAAATTCATATTGTAATTTTGTATTTCATTGTGCATGAAACTGAGTTTAATTGCAGGAAATGATATTGATAATTTTCTGATATCATATACAATTCGTTTCTTTATTGCATCTTCGTTTCGTTTGGCAACATAATTCACTTCAAATTCTTCAGGTTCTTAAAATTCCAAAAACTGCAATATCTCGAGAACAGCTTAGCCTACAGTCATTGGGTCAGAGTTACTCGCTTAGTTGTCAAATTTTACATGCAGAACAACTATTCAATTAATATAATCAATCAAGTTTAGTTATTTATTTCAAAGATTCTCTATCTTGCACAAGTAATATTTTATTTTAGATCGAATATATTAGATTTGCGGATCATTTCGCAGAAAAAAAAGGCAGATTCTCTTTTTCGAGTCGTATGAAAATCTAACCAGCATCACAGTATACTAAGAGTGACTTATCTACCAAATTTTGTGTAATTTGATCAATTAGTTTGTCAGCAAGGGTAGATACATACAATTTTTAGGGGCGATTTCGCAATAAAGGCAGGTTCTTTTATCCCAAATCGTACCAAAATCTAATCAGCACCAGGATCGCTCACAAGTGATGTATATACCAAATTTTATGAAATTTAAGCGATTAGTTGAGTTAGAGTGGATATATAAATTTTTTGCGGACCATTTCTTAAAAGAATGTAGGTTCTTCCTTTTCGAATAGTATCAAAATCTAATAAGCACCTTGACCGAGAAGTGACTTATCCACCAAATTTTGTAAAATTTTATCAATTAGTTTTTCAGTTACAGTGGATACAATCAATTTTTTCAAGCTATTTCGCAAAGAAAGGCGGGTTGTTTTTATCCCAAATCGTACCAAAAACTAATCAGCACCAAAGTCGCACACAAGTGACTCACCAAATTTTATGAAATTCGGTCCATTAGTTTTTTAGTTAGAGTGGATATATACATTGCACAGACAAACAGACACACACACACAGACAGATAGACAGACATACACACAGACGTCACGCTAAAAATGGTTTTATCGTATTCTAGAGGTCTCGATACGTGGAGATCAACCGAAAACTCGAGTTGTGATTTTCGGTATGATTCCAATACTTTCCCTATATATTACCATGCATTGCGGGGAAAGTAAAATATGTATTGCGGCCATGTTTCACTATAAGGCTTGAAATTGCTGAGATTCGCCATCACTGACTCATAAATAATCTCTTTTATTCATAATTATGTCACATTTTGTCTTATACTGCTATGTTAAAAGTATATAGAATTTTTCGCTGGAATTAAGTTTTTCGCTGGAAGTTTTAGCTGGAATAAAAAAAAAATTCTATCTAGTTTTAAAACTTTCACTGACAAAGCCGGAAAAAAAATTTCAGGAAATTTCATTAATATTTGTGCAGATATCGTATTCACAAAAAATGATAACAGACAAACGGAAAGCACTTGTAAAACAGTCAAAACGATTTGCGGTGGTCCGAAAACGCATATTGCCGTCCAAAAATAGAAATTGAAAATTTTCGTGAAAGCAATTCTATAGTGTAGAGAAAAACTGCCGACTTCTTAGCCAATGATGTTACCATATGAACTCACATTCGAAAAATTTTCTCACTGTTTCTGAAATATGGACTTGATTAGTTCTGGGAATTGCCAAAAAACTCCTCCATACTATACCTGGTACTTGGGTAAGAGCCCTGGATTATTGCTCAAATATGATGACTCAAGATCTATTCAGACAGCATTGGTCAAGTTAAGTGGAGGTCATACTAAGGGTATGAGGTTAATAGAGAACTTTTATGTCTCATCCGGGAATCGAACCATGGATCTCCGAACTGACAAGCTGACGCTCTACTGCTGAGCTACTGGGACGAAATGCAAGCTCTCGTCGTCAAAGTCGACTCTGCATTCTCCACTTTCTAATGTCAGATTGGCGGGCAACTGACAATCAGATTGACCAATTTCCTGCAATTTTTACCTCAGGTTAGCCTCCTGACACTACTATTTTTACCCAGGTTAGTAACCTGCTTGATCTTTATCCTCTTAATTTAGAAATTGGCGCTTATTCTTTCAGATTACACTGAATCCATATTGGTCGTACTACGGTCACTTTCAGACCTCAGACATTTTAGCACTAACATACAAGGTTCATTTGTTCGAGTGCTATTTTAAAAACCTTGCTGTCCCAACCGGGAATCGAATCCTGGATCTTCAAAAACCTGAAGCTCTACCGTTGAGCTACTGGGAAGAAATTGCAAGCTGTTATCGCCAAAGTGGACTCTGCCGGTTTGAACGAGGAGATAGAGTTTTCCCTCCATGTACCTGTTCTTCCACCTTCCACTGTATGGGAGCCTCTTTAGGTCTTCTAGTAGAGGAGCAGGAGGAGGGAGCCTCATTGATTTATGGAAGGCGTGATCTTTTGGACTTGACCAACCATTTTCTAGGTCAAGGGGGCTAAGCAACAACATATTCTATAGCATGAGAAAGTGAAAATTATATGATATATAGACAGGGTAAGGGACTCCTTTTTCATTCCGGGCATACAGTATTACGTACAATATACGTAGTCATTTCCGCCTTTGTTATATAGTCAAAAATATAGTCAATATTGAGAGAATGATCTTCGTTTTTGTGATTTAGTGATTTTTATCATCGTGGATTCCCACACAGCGGACGTATCTGCCATTAGCTCTGACTGCTATATAAATGTCTGCTATACAAATGTCTGCAAAAAGAGTCACCCCAAAAAAATGACTGCTAAAAATTCTGATGAGGGCAACACAAGACTTTCTCTGCAGACTTCAATTCATTTTCTATTTAATTCTTTAATTGTTCATTGAAATGGGTTTTATTGTACATAAAAAACAAACGCATACTTATTAAAAATGACACTAAATTTCTACTTTTAATTCAATTTTCATTTGGTAACTGGACGTATTTCCAAAGTCCAAAGGCGGCGTAGCTGAAATGCGAAAAAAAATTATCTCGAGAACGGTTAATGCTAGAAGGGTTGTTTTATTTTTTGAACCTCAAACATTACGTATAAAACAAGCATTTAATTAATACATTTGAGCATACGTAGTTTTTTATTTTATTATTTTAGATGTTGGTAACTTTTGCGGGCTATTTTCCAAAAAAGACAGGCTCTTTTTCCAAGCATCGCACCACAATCTAATCATCAGCAGGGTAATCCACAAGTTATTTCCCTGTAAAATTTTACGAAATTTAACCAATTAGATTTTTATTAGGGTGCATACATACATTTCATAGACAAACACATACACGCACAGACGTCACTCTAAACATAGTTTTACGTGTTTTAGATTTTCCAAAAATTCAAATAATTTAATCTGCTTAAAATGTTTTATTTAAAAGAGTGCCGGTTTTACGGATTACAAAATTGTTTCACAGTTTATATGCTCGGGGCGCGGTAGCCCAGTGGTCAGCCTGCGAGGATTGCACTCGGTAGGCTCGAGTTCAATTCCCTCCGCTGCCAAAACTGCCGCCGTGTGCACGCGGAGTACGATCACGTTAAACATGTGGATCCTTAAGTCCTTCCGAGAGGTTGGTGGTAGGGGAGGAGGGTACAGTCCCTGTGGATGCCTCCCCCACTGGGTTCCTGTCAAATTTGGGTGTCTCTTCCAGGCCGTCCAAACGGTTACATTACACCTTTCTGGTAGGTCGGACGGTCTGGGTCTCAACAACAACAGTCAACGCATAAAAAACAGTATGCATGCGACCCGTGACGCATCCTTCTAATCCATATTTATCCTAATTATAATCCTTCTAATCTATATGTAAAACATGTTTTATCATTTACCAGCTGATCTGCACATCAGAACAGCCCTGCAGAAGTACATTTCTATAATATTAAAAGGTCTTTACAAAAACAATGTAATGGTTAATTGCTCAAAATTAACATTGGCGAAATTTAAAGGAACCCTACGCAATGGATTTTTGTGTTGTGTAACAAGATTCCTCATAGCTAGTCAATGCGTCTTGGAGCGGTTATTTGTTTCATATATGTTAATTAGCTGCGGCCGTATTTGGCACAGCCAGCATTCTGAACGATTTATCTATAATTCTATATGTACGTAAAATATTAATAAAATAATTTTTATATAAGATATATTTTAGAAATATTTTCGATACCTAATTTTTTTCGAATACATTGAATAATTTATCTATAATTTTACATAATTAATACATAATTTTCGGTACATTAAATTCCAATTTTTTGTAATTCCTTACTTTGTAGGTAGATAAAATTAAAAGTTATTCATTTTAGGCTTAACCAAGGGCGGCTATCCAAATAGATGTAGTTGAAAAAATTGTCAACCTATGAATAAAATAAAATGGAATTGAAAATTAAAATGTCTGTATCAGTGCCAGTATGAAATCCACACCTAAATTTATTTTAATTTCCGCATCATTTCTTGGCCACTTTAGCACCAGCGATACAGTGATATGGAATGAAATCATCTGTTTAAAAATTTACCTCAGTTTTTCATATTTATTGCAAATAAGCATTGTTTCAGTTGCTCCACAAATGCTCCGATTGCTAAAAATGGGAGTGGTCAAATAAATATTGGCGTAGCCATATATATATATGCAACTGATAAATGTACGAAGAATTCACAATTGAATCTGAAAGACATTTCCTATATGTAATTTTTCTATAATTGACCATAATTGTCAGATTTTTTTATTTTTCAAATATCTTAGAGGAGGTAATTTCGCCGTATACCTTGTCTGAGCTTTTAAGTCCAAAAGTAAAGTATAAGAATCCCTTTACAATTATTAGTAAGAATATTATTAACAAATTGTTTACAGATTTATCAATAATATTACTGAAAGTGACAAGAAACTCAAAAAATCTGATGCGGGCAGCACAAGCCTTTGGTTGCAGACTCAAATTCATTTTTTCTTCATTTCTTTAAGAATTCATAAAATTAAGTTTAAATACCAAAAATAGCACTAAATTTGCATTTTTAATTCAATTTCTGTTTTTATTTGGTAATTCGACACTTTTCCAAAGGCGGCATAACAAATTGCGAAAAATCTCAGATATCTCGAGAACGGTTTGTCCTAGAGTAATGGAGTTGTTTTTATTCTTTTTCTCGTCGAGAATTACGTATAAAACAAACAATTATTTTATACATTTGAACATAGTTTTCTTTAATTTTGGCGATTTTTGCGGGCCATTTCGTAAAAAATACAGGTTATTCTTTTCCGAATCGTACCAAATCTAATCAGCACTAGAGTATCCCACAAATAATTTATATACCAAATCTTGTGAAATTGCCAATAAATATTTCAGCTAGATTGGATACATGAGATTTTTGAGTGTCATTTCGAAAAAAAAGGGGAGTTCTGTTTTCGGAATCGTGCCAAAAAGAAATCAGCACAAGGGTCACACCCAAGTGACTTACCTACCAAATTTTATGAAATTCGATCCATTAGTTTTTGAGTTAGAGTAGATACATACATTGTACAATCAGACACACAGACACACAGTCAGACACATACACAGACGTCACACTAAACATAATATTTTCGTATTTTGGGGATCCCAAAACCTATAGGTCAGTCGAAAACTCGAGTTGCGATTTTCGGCATGATTCCAATATTTTCCCTATATATTACCATGAATTGCAGGGAAAGTAAAAATCTGATGTGAGCACCACATGATTGTCATCACATGATTGCAGATTCAAGCTCATTTTGTAATTTTATATTTCATTATGCGTTAAATTTTGTGTAATTGCAGAAAATCATATGGATAATTTTCTGGTATTACATCCAATTCGTTTTTTTATTGCATCTTCGCTTCGTTCGGCAACTTAACTCACTCTAAATTCTGCAGGCCCTTAAAATTCGAAAAAACTACAACATCTCGAGAACGGTGTGTCCTACGGCCATGGGGTTAAGGTTATTCGCTTAGTTGTAAAATTTTACGTGTAGAACAAGTACTTAATTAATATATTTCATCAATTTTAGTCAGATTATTGACAAAATTGATGAAATATTTTAATTAAGTACTTGAGATTTCAGAGCTTCACTATCTTGCACATGCAGTATTTAATTTTAGTTCGAATATATTAGATTTGCAGGTTATATCGTAAAAAAAAAGGCAGCTTCCCATTTCCGGATCGTATCAAAATCTAACCAGCATCACAGTATCCTACGAGCGACTTAGTACCCGAATTTTGTGCATTGATCAATTAGTTTGTCAGCTAGAGTGGATACAAACAGTTTTTGCGGACCATTTCGCAGTAAAGGAAGGTTCATTTATACCATATCGTACCAAAATCTAATCAGCACCAGGGTCGTCCACACGTAACTTTTCTACTAAATGTTATGATCTTTAGTCGATTTGTTGAGTTAGAGTGGATATATACAATTTTTGCGGGCAATTTCGTAAAAAAATGCAGATTTCTCTTTTCCGAATAGTATCAAAATCTAATAAGTACAAGGTTGACCCACAAGGGACTTATTTATCGAATTTTGTAAAATTTGATCAATTAGTTTTTCAGTTTCAGTGGATACAGGCAATTTTTGCGGGCCATTTCGCAAAAAAAGGCGGGTTGTTTTATCCCGAATCGTACCAAAGCTAATCAGCACCAGGATCGCACACAAGTGACTTACCAAATTTTCTGAAATTCGGTCCATTAGTTTTTGAGTTAGAGTGGATACATACGTTGCACACATAGACAGACAGACAGATACACGTACAGACGTCACGCAAAAAATAGTTTTTTCGTATTCTAGAGGCATGAAAACGAGTAGATCCATCGTAAAACTTCAGTTGCGATTTTCGGTATGATTCCAAAACTTTCCCTACATTACCATGTATTGCAGGGGAAGTAAAAGGTAATAACTAGTTTTGGGCACTGCAGATCAGATAGTGAATATTGAAACATGTTTCAAATATAAGTTAGAAGGAAAATGAAATAAAAAGTTAAAGTCTTAATAAATTTTACTACTTTAGAAATATGAATTACAATGAAAACATGCTACCAGAGACCCGACTAAAAGTCATATTTCAATGTCGTTAATTTATGTTAGATCTTCATACAGATACTGTTGAAAATACAAATAATATTAAATTTTTTCCAAATGTTTTAATTTAAAAAGTGCCGGTTGCAAAATAATTTCACAGTCCGTATGCGACCCGTGACGTACCCTTCTAATCTATATTTATCTTAATTATAATAAGCCTAATTTATATATAAAACATATTTTAATTTTTACCAGCTGATCTGCACATTAGAACAGCCCTGCAGAAGTGCAAACATATAATATTAAAAGATCTTTACAAAAAACGATGTAATAGTCAATTGCTTTAAATTAACACTAACGAAATTTTAAGGAAACCTACACAGCGGGTTATTTATACTCCGCAACAGGTTTCTTAATAGCCAGTCAGTGTGTTATGGAGAGGAAATTCGTTTTATATATGTTAATTAGCTGCTTCCGTACTCGGCGGAAACAGCGTTCTAGATAGATGTTGAAAAACCAAGTGCAACACATCATCATTTAACAAAATCATTTTTTTATAGAATATATTCGAAAAATATTTCTGGTACCAACCGACAGTAGGCAGAAATTTTTAATTTCAATTTTTTTTAATATCTTATTTTTTAGGTATATAAAAGTAAATGTTTTTAATTTTGGACTTCCATAAAAAAAATTAAATGGAATAGAAAATTAAAATGGCAGTGTCAGTGCTAGTATGAAATCCACACTTAAATTTATTTTAATTTTCGTATCACTTCTTGGTCATTTTAGCTCCTGCGAAACAGTGATTTGGAATAAAATCATTTGTTTAAAAATTTACCCCAGTGTTTCATATTTATTGAACGTAAGCAATGTTTCAGTGCCGAATGCTAAAAATGCGAGTGGCTAAATATAGGCATGGCCACGTATACTGTATTCAACTAATAAATGTACGAACAATTCTCAATTGAATCTTGAAGACATTTCCTAAATGCAATTTTTCTATAATTAACCATAATTATCAGATTTTTGATTTTTTAAATATCTTATAGGAGGCAGGCCGCCATATACTTTGTCTGAGGTTTTAGGCCCAAAAGTAAAGTACAAAGCTCCTTTTACAATTATTAGAGGGGATATCAAAAAACTGTTTCCAAATTTATCAATAATAATACAGAAAGTGACACGAAACACAAAGAACTGGTGAAATCAGCTCATGACTTTGTCTGCAAATTCAAAATCATTTCGTAATTTTGTATTTCATTGTGCATCAAATTAAGTTTAATTGCAGGAAATGATATGGATAGTTTTCTGATATCATATCCATTTGGTTTCTTTATTGCATCTTCGATTCGTTTGGCAACAAAATTCCTTTTAAATTCTTCAGGTCCTTAAAATTCCAAAAACTGCAATATATCGAGAACGGCTACAGTCATGCGGTCCTACAGTCATGGGGTCACAGTTACTCGCTTATTTGTCAAATTTTACATGCAGAACAAGTACTTAATTAATATAATTAATCAATATTAGTCGTTTATGTCAGAGATCCTCTATCTTGCACAAGTAGTATTTTATTTTAGAACGAATATATTAGATTTTCGGGCAATTTCGCAAACAGAAGGCAGATTATTTTTTTCGAGTCGTATCAAAATCTAACCAGCATCACAGTACACTAAGAGTGACTTATCTAAAAAAAATTGTGTAATTTGATTAATTTGTTTGTCAGCAAGGGTGGATACATAAAATTTTTAGGTCCATTTTGCAATAAAGGCAGGTTCATTTATCCTAAATCGTACCAAAATCTAATCACCACTAGGGTCTCCTACAAGTGACGTCTCTTCCAAATTTTATGAAATTTAAGCAATTTGTTGAGTTAGAGTGGATATATACAATTTTTGCGGGGCATTTCGTAAAAAAATGCAGATTCTTCCTCTTCGAATAGTATCAAAAACTAATAAGCCCCAGGTTGACCCAGAAGTCATTTATCGACCAAATTTTGTAAAATTTGATCCATCAGTCACTCAGTTAAAGTGGATACAGGAAATTTTTGAGGGCCATTTCTCAAAAAAAGGCGGGTTGTTTTTATCCCGAATCGTACCAAAAACTTATCAGCACCAGGCTCGCACACAAGGGACTTACCTACCAAATCCTATGAAATTCGGTCCATGAGTTTTTTAGTTAGTGTGGATACATACATTGCACAGACACAAACTCAGATGTCACGTTTCGCTAAAAATAGTTTTTTCGTATTGTAGAGGTCTCGAAACGTGTAGATCCGTCGAAAACTCGAGTCGTGATTTTTGGTATGATTCTAATACTTTCCCTATACATTACCATGTATTGCAGGGAAAGTAAAAATTGTATAGCGACCATGTTTCACTACAATGCTTGAAATTGCTTAGAGTCGTGATCATTGAGTCATAAATAACCTCTTTTATTTCTCATTATGTTACAATTTTGTCCTATGCTCTAATTTTTCGCTGGAATTGAGTTTTTCGTTGGAAGTGTTCGCTGGAATTAAAAAAAAATTCTATCTAGTTTTAAATTTTTCACTGACAAAGTCGGAAAAAAATTTACTTGAAATTTCATTAATATTTCTGGCAGATATCGTGTACACAAAAAAATGACTACAGACAAACGGAAAGTACTTTAAAAATAGTCAAAATTAGTTGCGGAGGTCCTAAAACGTATTTCGCCGTCCATATATAGGAATTGAAAATTTTCGTGAAAAATATCTGTAGTGTAGAGAAAATCTGCCGACATCTTAGCCAATGAGGTTTGTTATCTGAACTCACATTCGAACAATTTTCTCACTGCTTCTGAAATACAGACCATGATTAGATCTGGGACTTGTCAAAACACTTCCTCATGTGATACCTGGTACTCGAGTAAGAGTCCTGGATTATTGCTCCAATATGATGGCTAAGATCTATTCAGACAGCATTGGTCAGGTTAAGTGGAGGGCATACTAAGGATATGAGGTTTATAATAGACTTTGATGTCTCATCCGGGAATCGAAATTTGGAACTCCGAACTGACCAGCCGACCTTCTACCGCTGAGCTACTGGGATGAAATGTAAGTTCTCTTCGTCAAAGTCGACTCTGCAATCTCCACACTCTAATGTCAGATTAGCGAGCAACTGACAATCTGATTTACCAATTTCCTGCTATTTTTACCTCAGGTTAGCCTCCTGACACTACTATTTTTACCCAGGTTAATATCCTGCTTGGTCCTTATCCTCTTAATTTTGAAATCGACGCTTAATCTTCCAGAATCCACTGAATCCGTTCTATTCGTATTAGGGTCACTTTCACACCTCAGACATTTTTTCAGTAACCTACAAGGTTGATTTTTTCGAGCGCCATTGTAAAGAACATTCCTGTCCTAACCGGAAATCGAATCCTGGATCTTCGAAGGCCAGCTGATGCTCTACCGTCGAGCAACTAGGACGAAATTGCAAGCTGTTATCGTCAAAGTCCACTCTGCCGGTTTGAACGAGGAGATAGAGTTTTCCCTCCATGCACCTGTTCTCCCTCCTTCGAGTGTATGGGAAGCTCGTTAGGTCTTCTAGAAGAGGACCAGAAGAAGCCTCATTGATTTATGGAAAGCGTGATCTTTTGGACTTGACCTAGCATTTTCTAGGTCAAGGGGCAAATCAACAACATATTTGTTGTACATAAAAAAAAAATGCATACATATTAAAAATGACACTGAATTTCTACTTTTAATACATTTTTCATATTCATTTGATAACTGGATGTATTTCCAAAGGGGGCGTAGCTAAAATGGAAAAAAAAATATCTCGAGAACGGTTAATCCTAGAGAGGTTGTTTTATTTTTTAACCTAAAAAATTACGTATAAAACAAGCTACTTAATTAATATGTTTGAGCATACGTAGTTTTTTATTTTATTATTTTAAATGTTGGTAACTTTTTCGAGCTATTTTGCAAAAAAGGCAGGTTCCGTTTCCTAGCATCGTACCAAAATCTAATCAACACCAGGGTAATCCACAAGTAATTTCCCTGTAAAATTTTACGAAATTTAACAAATTAGATTTTGTATTAGAGTGCATACATACATTACATAAACAGAGACACGCACAGACGTCACTCTAAACATGGTTTTTACGTGTTCTATATTTTCCAAAAAATGTAGATCCGTCGAAAACGTTCAAGTTGGGATTTTTGGTATGATTCCAACACTCTCCCTACATTACCATGTATGGCTGGGGAAGTAAAAGTTAATAACTAGCTTTGGGTACTGCAGGTTATATGATAAATATTGAAACTTGTTTTAAATTCAGGTTAGAAAGAAAATAAAATGAAAAGTTAAAGTTCCTTCCGAGAGGTTGGTGGTAAGGAGGGTACGGTCCCTGTGGATGTGTCCCGCACTGGGTTCCGGTCAAATTTGGGTGTCTCTTCCAGGCCGTTCAAACAGTTACATTACTCCTTTCAGATAAGTCGGACGGTCTGGGTCTCAACAACAACAGTCAACGTATAAAACAACACCCGTGACGCATCCTTCTAATCCATATTTATCCTTATTGCAATCCTTCTAATCTATATGTAAAACATGTTTTAATATTTACCAACTGATCGGCATATCAGCACAACACTGCAGAAATACATATCTATAATATTAAAAGGTATTTACAAAAACCGATGTAATGGTTAATTGCTCTAAATTAACATTGGCGAGATTTTAAGGAACTGTACCCAACGGATTTTTGTATTGTGTAACAAGTTTCCTCATAACCATTGAATGTGCGCTGAAGAGGTAATTTGTTTCATATATGTTAATTAGCTGCGGCCGTGATTGGCGCAGGCAGCATTCTGGATGTTTACCTGTAATTCTAAATATTCATCGTATTTTAACAAAATTATTTTTATATAAAATATATGTCAGAAATATTTTCGGTACACACGGACAGTACGCAAAAGTATTTGGATTCCAATTTTTTGTAATCCCTTACTTTGTAGTTAGATAAAATTAAAAGTTATTCATTTTAAGCTTAACCTAGAGCGACTATCCAAATAGATGTAGTCGAAAAAATAGTCAAACTATGAATAAAATAAAATGGAATTGAAAATTAAAATGGCTGTATCAGTGCCATTATGAAATCCACACCAAAATTTATTTTAATTTCCGCAACATTTCTTGGCCACTTAAGCATCTGCGAAACAGTGATATGGAGTGAAATCATCTGCTTAAAAATTTACGCCAGTTTTTTATATTTATTGCAAATAAGGACTGTTTCAGTGGCTCCACAAATGCTCGGAATGCTAAAAATGGGAGTGGACAAATATAGGCCATATATATATACAACTGAAACATGTACGATCAATACACAATTGAATCTGGAAGACATTTCCTATATGTAATTTTTCTATAATTGACCGTAATTGTCAGATTTTTTTATTTTTTAAATATCTTACAGGAGGTTTGTCTGAGCTTTTATGTCCAAAAGTAAAGTGTAAGACTCCCTTTACAATTATTAGTGGGGATATTAACAAATTGTTTACATATTTATCAATAATATTACAGAAAGTGACAAGAAACTCAAAAAATCTGATGTGGGCAGCACATGACTTTGCTTGCAGATTCAAATTCATTTTTTCTTCATTTCTTTAAGAATTCATAAAATTGAGTTTAATTGCACAAAATAACAATAAATTTGCATTTTTAATTCAATTTCTGTTTTTATTTGATAATTCGACATTTTTCCAAAGGCGGCATAAAAAATTGCAAAAAATCTCAAATATCTCAGGAACGGTTAGTCCTAGAGTAATGGAGTTGTTCTTATTCTTTTTCTCGAAGAGAATTACGTGTTAAACAAACAATTAATTGATACATTTCAACATAATTTTTTTTTAATTCTGGCGATTTTTGTGGGCCATTTCGTAATAAAAACAGGTTATTCTTTTCCGAATCGTACTAAAATCTAATCAGCACCACAGTATCCCACAAGTAATTTATATACCAAATCTTGTGAAATTATCAATAAGTATTTCAGCTAGATTGGATACATGAGATTTTTTAGTGTCATTTGGCAAAAAAAGGCGAGTTCTTTTTTTCCGAATCGTGCCAAAAAGACATCAGTACCAGGGTCACACCCAAGTGACTGACCTACCAAATTTTATGAAATTCGATCCATTAGTTTTTGAGTTAGAGTAGATACATGTATTGTACAATCAGATACACAGACACACAGTCAGACAGACAGACACATACATAGACGTCACACTAAACATAGTATTTTCGTAGTCTAGAGGTCCCAAAACATGTCGGTCCGTAGAAACTCGAGTTGCGATTTTTTGCATGATTCCAATACTTTCCCTATATATTACCATGCAGTGCAAGGAAAGTAAAAATCTGATGTGAGCATCATATGATTTTCATCACATGACTGCAGATTCAAATTCATTTTCTAATTTTATATTTTATTATGCATTAAATTGTGTTTAATTGCAGAAAATGATATGGATAATTTTCTGATATTATATCCAATTCGTTTTTTTTATTGCATCTTCGCTTCGTTTGGCAACTTAATTCACTCAAAATTCTTCAGGTCTTTAAAATTCGAAAAAACTACAATATCTCGAGAACGGTTTTTCCTACGGTCATGGGGTTAAAGTTATTTACTTAGTTGTAATATTTTACATGTAAAACAAGTACTTAATAAATTTCATCAATTTAAGTCATTTATTTCAGAGTTTCACTATCTTTCACATGTAGTATTTAATTTTAGTTCGAATATATTAAATTTGCGGGTTATTTCGTAAAAAAGGGAAGATTCTCTTTATCCGGATTGTATCAAAATCTAACCAGCATCACAGTATCCTACGAGTGACTTAGTTACCAAATTTTGTGTAATTTGATCAATTAGTTTTTCAGCTAGAGTGGATACATAGAATTTTTGCGTACCATTTCCCAATAAAGGCCGGTTCATTTATACCGAAACGTACCAAAATCTAATCAGCACCAGGGCCGCCCACATGTGACTTATCTAGCAAATTTCATAAAATTTTGTCGATTAGTTGAGTTAGAATGGATATATACAATTTTTGCGGACCATTTCGTAAAAAAATGCTGGTTCTTCTTTTTCGAATAGTATTAAAATCTAATAAGCACCAAGTTGACACACAAATGACTTACCTATCAAATTTTGTAAAATTTGATCAATTAGTTTTTCTGTTAGATTGGATACAGGCAATTTTTGATGGCCATTTCGCAAAAAAGGCGGGTTGTTTTATCCCGAATCGTACCCAAAACTAATCAGCACCAGGGTTACACACAAGTGACTTACCTACCAAATTTTATGAAATTTGGTCCATTAGCTTTTGAGTTAGAGTGGATACATACATTGCACACACAGACAGACAGACAGTCACACCCACAGACGTCACGGTAGTTTCACGTCAGTTGTTTCGTATTCTAGAGGCCTCAAAACGTGTAGATCCGTCATAAAACTTGAGTTGCGATTTTCGGTATGATTCTAATACTTTCCCTTCAATACCATGTATTGCAGGGGAAGTAAAAGGTAATAACTAGCTTTGGGCACTGCAGATCAGCTAGTAAATATTGAAACATGATTCAAATATAAGTTAGAAGTTAAAATGAAATAAAAAGTTAAAGTCTGAATAAGTTTTACGACTACTTTAGAAATATGAATTACAATGAAAACATGCTACCAAAGACCCGACTAAAAGTCTTATTTTAATGTTGTTAATTTATGTTAGATCTTCATACAGATACTGTAGAAAGTCCAAGTAATTAAATTTGTTCGAAATGTTTTTATTAAAAAAGTGCCGGTTACAAAATTATTTCACAGTCTGTATGCTACCCGTGACGTATCCTTCTAATCTATATTTATCCTAATTATAATCCGCCTAATCTATATTTAAAACATGTTTTAATTTATACCGGCTGATCTGCACATTAGAACAGCCCTGCAGAAGTACATACATATAATATTAAAAGCTCTTTACAATAAACGATGTAATGGTCAATTGCTCTAAATTAACACTAGCAAAATTGTAGGGAACCCTCCACAGCAGACATTTATGCTGCGCAACAGGTTTCTTAATAGCCAGTTAGTGTGTTATAGAGAGGAAATTAATTTTATTATATGTTAATTAGCTGCGGCCGTACTTGGCGGAAACAGCATTCTGGAGACATAGAAAATCTACTACTCTTATTGGACGTAATTTAACAAAATCATTCTTATATATAATATATTCGAAAAATATTTTCCGTATATACCGACAGTACGCAAAAATATTTTTAATTCAATTTTTTTTAATCTCTTTCTTTGTAGGTATATGAAATTAAAGGTTATTCATTTTGGACTTATAAGTAATTTTTTTACATTTTGTACTTTACCAAGTGTGGCTATCCAAATAGATGTAGTCGATAAAAATGCACCTATGACCTGCGAATCCATGAAAAAAATAAAATGGAATAGAAAATTAAAATGGCAGTGTCAGTGTTAGAATGAAATCCACACCTAAAATTATTTTAATTTTCGTATCATTTCTTTGTCATTTTAACTCCTGCGAAACAGTGATTTGGAGTAAAATCATTTGTTTAAAAATTTACCCCAGTTTTTCATATTCATTGCACATAAGCACTGTTTCAGTGCCTTCCCAAATGCTCCGAATGCTAAAAATGGGAGTGTCCAAATGTAGGCGTGGCCTTGTATACCATATACAACTGATATATGTAGGAACAATTCTCAATAGAATCTTGAAGACATTTCCTAAATGCAATTTTTCTATAATTGACCATGATTGTCAGAATTTTTGATATTTTAAATATCTTATAAGAGGCTGGGTCGACATATACCTTCTCTGAGCTTTTAAGCCCAAAAGTAACGTACAAGGCTTCCGTTATAATTATTAGAGGGGATATTAACAAATTGTTTACAAATTTATCAATACTGATACGAAAGAGACAAGAAACAGAAAAATCTGATGTGAGCAGCATATGACTTTCACTGCAGATTCAAATTCATTTTGTAATTTTTCATTTCATTGCGCATGAAATTCAGTTTAATTACAGGAAATGATATGGATAATTTTCTTATATTATATCCAATTCTTCTTTTTATTGCATCTTCGTTTCGTTTGGCAACTGATTTCACTTTAAATCCTTCAAGTCTTTAAAATTCGAAAACGCTACAATATCTCGAGAACGGTGTATCCTACAGTCATGGGGTTAAAGTTAGTCGCTTAGTTGTAAAATTTTACATGTAGAGCAAGTACTTAATTAATATATTTAATCAATTTTAGTAATTTATTTCTGAGATTCTCTATCTCGCACATTTAGTATTTTATTTTTGATGGAATATACTAGATTTGCGGGTCATTTCGTAAACGAATGCAGGTTTTTCTTGTTAAAATCGTATCAAAATCTAATTAGCATCAGGGTGACCCATAAGTGACTTACCTACCAAATTTTGTAAAATTTGATCAATTAGTTTTTCAGTTACAGTGGATACAGGCAATTGCAGCGAGCCATTTCGCAAAAAAAGGCGGGGTGTTTTATCCCGAATTCTACCAAAAACTAATCAGCACCAGGGTCATACATAAGTCATTTTCCTACCAAATTTTATGAAATTCGGTCCATTAGTTTTTGAGTTAGAGTGGATACATACATTGCACAGATAGACACACTCACAGACGTCACGAAAAAAATAGTTTTTTCGTATTCTAGAGGTCCCTAAACGTGTATATCCGTCAAAAACTCGAGTTGTGATTTTCGGCATGATTCCAATACTTTCCCTATACATTACAATGTATTGCAGGGAAAGTAAAAAAAAGGATGTACTCAAAAAGGAGTTTACTCGCCGTTGTGCTTTTTTATATATGTAAATATGATAATAGAGGACTTATATTTTATGCATTTTACTATAATTATTTTAATGCACACATCATCAATTAAGTAATTTAATTCTCTTTGTAAAAATGTATAAATCAGAATAAATTTTAATTATGTTGCAAAAAATATTTTAAACTAACCTTAAAATAATAGCTACATAAACAGAATTAAAATAGCAATAACTTTTAAATAATTAAAGGAATAAATCAAAATATGATTTTAAAATATAAAAAATCTGATGTGTGCAGCACATGACTTTCCCTGCAGACTTATATACACATTCTCTTTATTTTAATTAAATTTAATTCACTATTAATTCAATTTTCTTTCTCATTTGGTAACTGGACTCATTTTCAAAAGTACGGCTAGTCCTAGTGTAATGGGGTTGGTCTTAAACTTTTCCTCGTTAAAAATAACGTATAAAACAAATATTTAATGGATATATGTCATCATACGTAGTTTTTTATTTTAGATTTTGTCGATTTTTGCGGGTCATTTTGCTGAAAAAAGTAGGTTATTTTTTTCTGAATAATACCAAAATCTAATCAGCACCAGGGTGACCCACAAACGACTTATCTACCAAATTTTGTGAAATTCGGTCCATTGAATATTCAGCTAGAGTGGAGAAAAGCTTTTGCGGGCCATTTCGCAAAAAAAGGCGGGTTCTTTTATCCCGAATCATATCCAAAACTAATCAGCACCATATTCGCCCTCAAGTAACTTACCTACCAAATTTTATGAAATTAGGTCAATTAGTTTTTCAGTTCGAGTGGATACAAAATCTGCACAGACAGGCAGACAGACACACAGACAGACAGACATACAGACACACAGACGTCACGCTAAAATAGTTTTTTCGTATTCTAGAAGTCTCGAAACGTGTAGATCCGTCGAAAACTCGAGTTGCGATTTTAGACATGATTCCAATACTTTCCTTATACATTACCATGTATTGCAGGGAAAGTAAAAATACATAAAGTATTAAATTAGAACAGTTTTATTTTGTAGTTCGAAAATCTTCCTGGAACATGCATTTAAAGAATTGAGATCATATTCTCAGTGATGTGACAGAGTCGATATCTCAGTGTTTTATTTTGACTCTCTTGGCTACCTGGAAGAATTTGCCAGGTAATAAAGTTTGTGTTAACTATACAAATCAGACAAACCACGCTAATGATAATACTCCATGTTATAGTTAACAGTGCTTCTTTCAGGACTTTTTGGCCGGGGTGGGTGATGAAACTTTAAGGGGGGCAGGTTTTCTATTTTCTCTATATAAATATATCTAAATGCTGTTACATAAATATAAACTAAGTTAACATATAATGTCTTCAGGGAGGGGTGAATAATCGTCTCCGAGGACTTCGCTCACACTTATATATGCCTGAAAAAAACCCTTATAGTTAATGTAAGTTTGTTGTTGCTGAACTTTAATAATAGCAGACCCGATCCAGTGGTGCTGTGTGAGCAGCATTCTAAAACTTGATTTTAAATTTATTCTGACCTTAATTTATGTTAGTGAATATTAACATATATTTTCCCCGGTTTTGGATCGTTTATAAGCAAATTTAAAACATACGAATTCTAAATATGAATATACGTATCTATGCATACAAGCATGTATATATGTAGTCATATATGTATAAGTAGGATGTATATATAATATATTATTTTTCTAGTGATGGACAAAAGTTTTTGAAGTCTATGAGTGTTTGTGAGTGGCATAAGGCTTAGGACTCCTGCTTCAGAATATAGTAGTAATAAAAGGCTTTACAGGTTCTACAGTATGCAAAAGCGACAATATGGCACCTGCTCCAGACGTGAAGACGCCAGTTTTTATGATGGGGCGGATAACCATTTGTGGCAAAGAAATTTAATTATGACCTCATGGCACGTAAGTTTCACGGACGCAAGCAAGTCCGTGGGGGCTATAGGAGATTCTCCAATGAAGTACGACCTAAGCTCCACCCACCTGACTGGAGCCAATGAAAAATAGGATCACAAAAAGCCAATGGGAACAAGGGGAAGGGCACAAAGTACCTCCGTACAACACAATTGAAAAAGTTCATTTTATCTAAGACTTCGAATTTAGAGTTGAAGTGACGACGTGATAGCACATTTTTAACACTTTACAACAAAGTTGAAAAGTGTTTATGACTTTGTTCATTCTGTCTGTCTGTCTGTCTGTCTGTCTGTCCGTTAGCACGATAACTGCCGTAAAAATGACTTAATCAAAATGAAATTTTAGTATGTTGTTCAGACGGTCTGTAGGACCTATGGGAATATAAATGAATAATATCACGCAATTAGTTTTGGATTGAACCCGGGTTGAAAAAATGAAATACATTGAGCCCTATGGGACCTAATTTTTCTAACATTTTTTAAGCGGATTTAAAATTCACAAATTGCTTCGAAAATTTTAGGTAATAGTCAAATTGTTCCATAAAATATATAAAAAAAAATTCAGCTAAATATATTCAGTAGTTTTTTAAATAAAAATTAAAATAATAATTACACATCTTATATGAAACGATCACGTGACCATGATATGAAACGATCACATGACCCACTTCAAAATGAGATATGGCATCCATCTTGTTTCAAATTCGTGATTTTTTAAAGTTCTTTTTAATTCATATTGAGTGTTGTATCCATCCTAAAACTACTTTATTTCTGCTTAAATTCTGTGCATCTACATACTAAAACAACACAATGACAATATATTTGAGTTTAAATTCTCATTCAAATTTGATTATTTCTACAATTAAGCCTATTTTTCACCTATGTAAAATGTAAACAGCAAAATATGTAGAATGAGTTGTATTAGATTTACTGTATTTCTTTAACACAAAATAATTCAGTCCATGGAGTCTGCATGGCTGATATGAATGAAATATTAATTGATTTTATAAACAGAAGGACGATATTTTTCGATGAAGTTTTAAGCATAAAGTTTATGAATTGTAGCTCCATGGTCTTAATTTTTAAATAAAATAAATGATTATAGTATTGTGATGAATGAAATGGAGAAAGTTATGAATGAAATCCTGCTTTTATAGAGAGATCCAGGCGTGTTATTTTTTCTATGACGTCATTTGAATTAATTTCAGTTGTTTTCCATGAAGTTTTCAAATATAATAAATTATCGTAGTATTATGATAGATTTAAAAATATTACCGTGGAATGTATTGCATTTTAGAGATATTTAAACCACGCAATTTATATTTCAATGCCGTCTTTTGAATGAAGTTCATTTTTTTCAATGAAGGTTAAAGTTTTCAAATATAATAAATCAATGTAGTATCGTGATAAGTTTTAAAATATTACCGAGGAATGTATTGCATTTTCGACTTTTTTAAATAAAATTGCATTGAAGTTGGAAAGTGTTTCATAATCAATGCTTCAAGCATGATTGATCTTTCTTGTTATCCTTGATTTCTCCCTGTTGGCTGTCGACGCAAATGCTCTTAAAATGTGTAGAGTGCAAGAAAGTGCATTTTATAATTGAAAATGTGAAGTCCGTGCACAAGTATAGTGCCTTTTGAGAAATATGAATGTACCTTCGTTTTCTTGAAGTGCTCTTAAAGATGTTAAGTGAACTTGTGAAGTACTCAAGAGAAAAAGGTAACTGTTTTCATAATATGTTTGAGGAAATTAGTAAGAGTAGTTTCACTGCATCATATTTTCCGTCTCTAACAGTGGCGGTTCGTGTATAGGCACTGCGGGAACGACAGTGCTCTCTCTCCCTCGCGTGCAGCTTCCTATGTGCGCATGCGCACATAGGAATACGCACATGCTATTATATGCATAGCATGCGCACATGTGCGCATGCGCACATAGGAAGCTGCAGGCGAGGCTGCGAGGGAGAGCGAGCGGTGTTTGACTGTTGAGCGCATGCGCACATAGGAAGCTGCAAGCGAGGGAGAGAGAGCACTGTCGTTCCCGCAGTGCCACAGTGCCTATACACGAGCCACCACTGGTCTCTAAGTAAAATTATCTGTAGAAATAATTTTGGTAACTGATAATTTTGTAAATATAAGGAGAAATTTAATCTTGAGCAAATTTAACGTAAATAATATTTTAATAAATTTTAATTTGACCAATGATGTCTCTTAATTTGTGTAAGTGAAGATAAGTATGTATATTAATCTATTTACAATTTCAGATCCCGGGCAACACAGAAAATTAATTGGCTGTTATCACTTCTGCAATGTATCATTTTAAATTCAAGGCCACTCATGAAGCAATAAGCTAAATTTTTATACGCTACAAGTAGAATAGAGCTAAACATAACATTTAAAAGCAAGGTACATACCGAGCAGTGGCAGCTGTGCAGAATTGCTTTTTGGTCCCCCGCTCGCTGCCACAAACACCAATAACAGAGCCAATAGACAACCAATTGCAAGCGTTACCCTCTCTGCAGATGCTGGTGGTATTAGGAAACACAGGGCAGATAACCCACTGACCAGAAACGTGGGCAGCACTTGTCTCAGCAAATGAGGACCAGGACGCCTCCGGAGGACCAGGGAGAAAGCCAGAGCCCGACCGCTCCCGCTGCTTGCTAGGGCTTCTTCCAAATGGAATTCTTGGTTAGGATTCAGAGATGATAGATCTATTGATTCTGCTGACACGGTCAGCTGAAAATTCAAAGGAAACAGAATTGTAAAACAAGGCAGCTAGATTAAACAGTACAACGTAATCTACAACGAATCATTCCAATCCTTTATATATATACTATGTATATATATATAATATATATATATATATATATATATATATATATATATATATATATATATATACATATATATAATATATATATATATATATATAATATATATATAAATATGAAAAGTATAAAAAGCATTTAAAATTTGAAAAAAGAAGGAAGGCTTAGCGAGAAGCTTACTTAATGGCGGTAAGGGGTTGTGACCTTACACCCCAGTTGTCAACATGCATGTCATAAATGCCGCGTCATTGCACTCCTAGACGCCAGCCCTGGCTGAAGCCAACCTCCGGAGTGACAATAACAATGATCACAAGACCGTTGAAAAAGAAAAGTCCAATGTTAAAATGAAGACCATTACTGGATGGCAAACTAATGATCTTCATCTTAACATTGGACTTTTCTTTTAAATAATAAAAATTTATATTTCGTATTTCTTTCAGAAATGCATTAATTGATTTAAACTTTGCTAAGATAATAGATTTTAAAATTTAAAATATTTTTACAATTGCAAGTATATCTCTGTGACTAACGGTTGAGGAAATAGCCATTGGTCACCGATAGCACTGGACACCCTGTATATATATATATATATATACTATATATATATATATATATATATAAGTAGTTAGAAAACACCGGTCCCAGTCCAAAGAGGGGAGGTGCAGCAAGTGCAGCAGGAGGAGAGGTCCTCTTTGGGAGGGAATTTCCCTCTTTGAGAGGATCCTCTTTGGGAGGATGCCTCTTTGGAGTGTCTTCCCTCTTTTGAGAGGAAGCTCCTCTCAGAGGGTCTTGAGACCCCCAGGATGCCCCCCTCCCCTCTTTTGGAAGTTTGGTGAGGTGCAGCACCGGATGCCTCCGCCCAAAGAGGGCAATTGCGAAAGTCTTTCACGGAGTGAGTTTCACTCTTGAGAGGGAATGTCACAATCGCTGACTGACCTTTGACCTGAGGAAGAAGTTTCAAGGGATGTCGCAATCTGGAAATGACGTGTCGCGATTGATAACCTTAGAAGTGACCTTTGACAAGAACACACGTCCTCCCTCTCTGCTGGTCAGCGACAGACTGAAAGATCTTATCAGCAGGATGTAATTAAAGCGCCCTCTGGCGAATTTTGATGAAGTGCTGCCATCTATCGGCATTTTTTTTTTTTTTTTTTCCAAAAGAAATTAATGTTTCACTTGTCAGGAGCTGGATTCGATCTTGGGTCCAACTGATTAGGAGTCGCGCGTCTTACCATCGTGCCAAAGCACCCGTGCTTTATAGGCAGTTAACTTCGAAGTGTACCTTATCAGTGGAAGTTAGATTATTTTTCAAAGTTCATTCGAATAGCGATGCAAGGGTGCGTTTTAAAACAGAATGCTACGGACTGAATATAAATATGTATATTATAACACAATGATTTTTTTTTTAAAACAAATGTATACACAAACTTTAAAAACACGAATGTAATAATTAGCTAAAATTGTATTCAGTGGATTTTTTTTTTTTTTTTTTAAATAAATCAATACGATTTTTATAATAATAACGAAATGATTTCGAATGTTTAAAAACAAATTGATTACGGATTTCCAATGAACACACAAATTGTGTTCAGTGGACACAAAAATTGTGTTCAGTGGACACACAAATTGTGTTCCGTGGACACAAAAATGGTGTTACATGAATACGATTCAACCCTTTATGTGTTGTGTATCTAAAAACAAGTGTATACACAAACTTTAAAAACATGAATGTAATACATAGCTGAAATTATGTTTTGTGAACAGGATTCGACCCTTTCAAGTGTTGTGTATCTATAATCAAATGTATACACAAACTTTAAAATAGCGCATTTAATTAAAATGAAGTGAACAAGATTTCACCATTCTAAGTGTGTGTGTGTATGTGTGATTTTTTAAAAATAAATCAATACGATTTTTATAATAATAACGAAATGATTTCAAATGTTTAAAAATATAATAGATTATGGATTTCCAATGAACTCACAAAAATTGTGTTCAGTGGACACAAAAATTGTGTTCAGTGGACACATAAATTGTGTTCAATAAATAGGATTCAACCCTTTTATGTGTTGTGTATATAAAAACAAATGTATACATTATATATTTCTAAGTTTTAAAATTTAAACGCATTAGATAAAATTGTGTTAAGTCAACAAGATTGATCCCTTGTAATGGTTTAAAAATTAATGTATTACTACATTGTACTTAGGCATTTTAAAAAAAATGATGCGACAAGCTACTCGCAATCTGAAAAGAAAGTTTCCATTAGAAAATACATCTTATTTCGAACTGTTACATATATACTAATATTTAATCACTAATATTTAATTAACTGCATTAAATAATACACATAATTAGTTAAAATTGCAATGACGACCCAAAGATTGAGAATATATGTAAATAAAACACATCAGAGAAGTAGATATGAATTATGTTCGAAAATAAAACTATTCAAATTCTAGCCATTTCTAGAACCCCATCGAATGTTCCAGCTTATCGGAAATCATGTGCTTTTGACTTTTCGGAGGACGCTGTTTGATTAGCACAAAGCAAAGGTCCCCTCGGAAAAGGGTATAAAATGCGGTCCTTATCGAGCTATGGTCAACTGCTCTTTTTTCAGCCAGTGCTTTTGAATTAAATACGATAACGAGATTATTTACGATGTCTTCATCCTGTGCATTTGAAGTAAGTAAAATTTTGATTTTCATTATTTTATGATTTATTATATATGACATTTTATGATTTATTATATATGCCGATTAGCACTTGAATTTTATATTAATTATTTTTTTTTTATGGATTTTCAGTTCGACTTCGGTATCCCAGTTGAGGAGATGGATTTAATTTGTGCAAACAATCCCACGACCAAAGACGATATAAATCAGGTGAGTTATTTTAATAATTTTTTTAATTGAAAAATGTATTTGTTTTAATTTTACGCATTTGTGAAAATACTGTTTGAAATTAAACACAACAATTGAATTAAACCATGAAAAATATAAACATTTACGCTCCATCTGAGCGAAGCCACCGCTGACTTTATTAAAACATTTAATAGGACCCACACATATTTTTTAATGTTTCACATATTGAACCATTCAGTTTAATTGTACTTTGAAAAATATAACGCTATTTCCATCGGAGTGGAATCATTTTTTTTTTTTTTTTTTTTTTTTTTTTTTTTTTAGTGATAGATTTGTGTGGACTTCCAAAAATTATATCTTTCAACATTTTAGTATGTGGTTTTAATAACACTTTTAAATTTAAATAAATAATGAGTTTAACACATAACTTAAAATAAAACTAAGAATGAAGCAACGTTTAAAGAAAAAACATTTTTAATAATACATAGATTTTTACAAAAGTAATATTCTACTAACTTGTATTTCACATATGGAACAGAGCAATCATCGCTGTATAATAGTCCTTTACGGTGAGACTTTTAAAAAATTCAAGTGAAACATTGTTTTCATTTGTTTCACAAAACTCTCGCACAATTTCTTGAATGTTTATCATTAAAAGTTCGTGATCGACTAGTTCATAATCCACAAATTGCATATGAGTGGATAGCGTACAGCACTTGTGTTTCAAATCGGTACACCCGTGACTTTTACATGTTTCGCGTTGATATAATTTATACAACTCTACACATAAATTTTTATGTACACACTGCATTAAAGCGTGTTTTAATTCATAGGGTGGCAAAGTCGGTAGTGCTTCGACAGGTTTTTGATACTTCACAATACAATTGGGTAGGATATTTGTCAGTAACTGATCCAAAACACAATTAGTAACATCTTGACTAATGTACTGAAGACTATGAAAATTATCCTGATTTAATAAGATTAATTTCTTTTTGAACTGTCCAGTGCAAGGTGGTAATTGTTGTAAATATAGATTGCTTTCACACACACAAACTAAGAGTTCGTTATTAATTGTGAAAGATGAATTTTCACTGTCCATATTTGAAATGCGTTTTAAAAATACACTCCACGTATTAGGCGTGAGTGTTACTCCATGAGGGGTAGGCACGATAACATCAGAAGCATTCATCCTGTAGACACGAAAGTGTACTTTCACATTTCCTCGAAAATGTTGCACGGTAATGTAAATGTTACAGCCCAAATGGTAACGGAACTTTTCAGATGAGGATAATTCTATCGAAACCGATCCACTTTGAGAAGTAGCGTAGTTCAGAGCCGACGACACCGAATCACTTTGCGAATCTGTAGTAGGTATAGATGGAGTATGCATATGGCTCCAATCGATTTCAGGTATAGGCGAAAGCGCTGCAGGCGGGACATACATTGGAAACTCGCACTTGCGTTTCTGTCCAGGCGTTTTAGGTAGAATTTTTCTAAATGTTAGACTTATTCTAGCTTCTGAGACTTCGGGTTCCGCAGCAATTCCGTGAGAATAGAATTTGTTGGTTGGCACATGCATCGCATAAAGCGATCCGTGTTGAATTGGAATACTTAGAGGAGATTGTCCTTTTCTTTCGAAAATGATAGATCTCGTAGCACCGAAGCTGAGAGTCGCTATAGGTGTTTTAGAGCATAGGGAGGATTCATTGTCCTTGTGTTGTCCTATTTTAGCATGTCCATCCACATAGTGGTTTGCTAACACAAAATTGTAGCTGTATCCCATATGTTCTTCCACACGTGATTTTATCTCCGATAAGAGAGGTGTCCATCCCTCAGAACTGTTTCCAGCGTCTCCAAATGCATATGCTTTTTGAGCTGGTTGGTATGGATGACCATGCACCAACCCTTGTGATTGTTGAAAGGGCAGACTTTTCAACTCTTGAAAAATTAAATCGGCTACATTTACTGAATAAAATTCGCGAACATATTCTACATTCAACTTCTCGCGTTTAAAAAAGATAGACATTTTTAAAAATAAGCAAGGACAACCTTCTAGGAGAACAAACGTTGAACGAATGAACTCTTATCTAAATAATATTCCTTATCGTAACATGTCACGTGATATTTCTTATCTGTAAATCACGTGACACATCACATGATATTTCTTATCGCATCATGTCACATGATATTCCTTATCGTATCACGTGACACATCACATGATATTTCTTATCGTATCATGTGATGTATCACGTGACATCTTGTTAGCGAATCACATGCTTCCACGTATGGAATCACGTGACATCTTGTTAGCGAATCACAAGGTTCCACGTATGGAATCACGTGACAAACCAGATAAGGTTTCCGCCCACTATACATGCTACGTGGAGCTCACTTTGACTCGAGACTTGCGCTAGGAAAGACGTCCTTTTAATTTGCTCCTCTCTATTAAAATATCGACAAACGAATTTACCACAATGATGGTTGTTTCAAAAGTGAGTTCAAAATGTTTTCGAATTAAAAATAAAGATACATTTTTAAAAATTCATATCCCAATAAATTCTGTTATCATTCATAACACAAGAACTTTTAAAATGTACAACACAAAAATTAGCTTCATACACATTTCACTCTTTTACATGTTTTGCGTTTTTAATATTTAGGATATGACTGTGGAAGCTGCTGCATTGCCTGTGGCACCAACAGTTGTGGAAGCCAATGCAACACCCCTTATGAAAGCTGTGGCAGCACCGACCGCGGTGGGAAAGGCCGGACCTAGTGGTATTCATGTAAGTTATTTTATTTCATCTTTTGGTGGAGATAGGGAAAATCGGCTGTTTCTGGGAGTATAGGATTGTATTGTATTCTATTGCAGAAACTGTTATTTCTCTTAGAGGAAGCGCAATCAAAGAAAAAACAGCTGACTCGCGATTTTATAGTGTGTTTTTAGGAATTTTATAGAAAAAAACTAATATGGACATTTTATCTATTTTATAGATATGTCCCACCTGCCACAAGTCTTTTACGCAGAAGCGGAATTTGACGCAACATATGAAGACCCACGCGGGGGTAAAACCCTATGTTTGTGAAGTCTGCCAGATGGCTTTCAATCGAAAAAGTGCGATGATACGACATGCTAAAATGCATGAAGCAAGCTTAGAATGTGGTGTGTGTGGTGAAGCGTTTTTGTCCCGAATGGACCTCCTTCGTCACACGAGGCGACACCACAATACTGTACAGCACAAGTGCGAACTGTGTGATGAAGCATTCACACGACGCGACGTGCTGTTACAGCATATTCGCCGTGCTCACCCTCACCCTTCCTCCAAGGGCGTGAAACGCAAGACGGCCGATGTTGATAGAATAACAAAGAAGCGAAACACCCAGGCGATGAGAGCTCTTCGTCGCACACAGCGAGCTTTGGGTGTTTTCACGACCCACACTTTGGAGCCCACCGAGGAGAATCGACAGGATCTAACACTGGCGTTAGAAGAGATGCGTGTACCACTGATTGCCTTGTTGAGTGAAGAACTCTCGGCCAATCAGATTAAATGGTACCTGGTCCTCTACGCAAAGATGGTCCGACTGAATTCTGAGGGGGAGGAAGAGAGCACGACGGCCTACTTTCATAGTAGGTGTGGAATTGACCTGATTTCTCACACGATTGAGCAACATGTGAGTGAGGGGTACCTGAAGATTCAGAGTGCTTTCGAGGACTACCAACAGTTGGGGTCGGGGTGGTCTTTGGATCATGTGATGAAGATGGATGTTTGCGTGGGCAAGTACAGGCCTCTTCGCCCCGCAAGCTATCTGCCCCTGCCCCCCAAACTTGCGGCCAAAAAAGCACTCTTAAATATTGAGAACAGCGACCAGAAGTGTTTTGTGTGGTGCCTTCTCGCTCACAGACTCAATTTGCATTGGTCTGAAAAACCTTGGCGTATGACTCATTATTTGCCTAGGGAGCATGAGATAAACCTGGGGAATGTGGAGTGCCCGGTACCCGTGAGTAAGGTTAGTACCCTAGAGAAGCTGAACAACTGCCGGATTAATGTTTTCGGCTATGAGGATGAAGAAGTGTTTCCTCTGCACGTATCTGCAAGAGACGATGCAGACTGCATTAACCTTCTCCTCATAAGTCAGGATACCCAACAACATTACTGCCTGATCCGCAGTATGTCGAGACTTCTGGGGGATTTATCTCACTATGAGGAGCATGCCTGTCACGTGTGTTATCGGTGCCTCCACCGCTTCACCCGAGAAGATTTACTCGTGGCACACACTCCCTACTGCAAAGAGCACGCACCGCAACGTGTTGAGATGCCAAGCCTCGAGAAAAGTTGTTTAAAATTCTCCAATTTGGAGTATCAACACCCGGTCCCGTTCGTCATATATGCCGACTTTGAGTCGCTTTTGGTAGAAGTGCCCAGCGCTCAGCCTAGCGATAGTCGGTCCTTTGTAGAAAAGGTAGCCCATCACGAGGCTTGCGGCTACGCATACGTCGTCGTGGGACCCCAAGGCGAATCACACAAGCCCGTGTATTGCTATCGTGGCCCTGACGCCGTAACCCATTTTCTGCAGAGGATGCTCCTGGAAAGAGACGAACTGGCCGTTCGTTTTAATAGCATAGCACCTATGCGTCTTACCAGGAGTGAAGCACTGGCCTTCAACAGCGCATCCCACTGCTATCTGTGTAAGAGGGCCTTTGCAAAGGACGGTGACCGGTACATTATGAAGGTTCGCGATCATTGTCACATTGTTGGAAACTATAGGGGTGCAGCACACTCGAATTGTAATCTTAGATACAAGTTACGCAAGAGTGTCCCTGTAGTGTTTCACAATTTGAAAAACTATGATTCGCACCTCTTAATGTCGGGGCTTGGAAAGCTGAAAGACCACAGCTTAGAGGTCATTCCACAAAATATGGAGAGATATATCTCCATCTCCCTGTATGAGGGAAAGGAGAGTGTGAGGCTGCAATTCATCGATAGCCTTCAATTCATGAATGCTTCCTTGGAGAAGTTAGTGGCCAATTTACCAGCTGATAAATTCAAGATCATGAAGGCAAACATCCCCATCCATTTTGAGCTGCTGCTTCGCAAGGGAGTGTACCCTTACGAGTACATGAATTCGTTGGCGAAATTCGATGAGCAGGTATTACCTCCACTCTCGGCTTTTTATAGCACTCTGACGGATGAGACCCCCACCGCTGACGATTATGCTCATGCTCAGAATGTATGGAGAACATTCAACTTGAAAACATTAGGGGAGTACCACGACCTCTACGTTAAAAGTGATGTTCTTCTGTTGGCCGACGTATTTCAGCAGTTTCGACACCTGTGCAGGGAGTACTATGGGTTGGATTGTGTCCACCTGATGACAGCACCCGGCTTGGCATGGCAGGCTGCTCTCAAGATGTGCAAGCAGCCCCTCGATCTCATGACAGAGATTGACCAGCATCTCTTCATTGAGCGTGGTATCAGGGGTGGCGTGTCTGTCATTACGAAGCGTTTGGCACATGCAAATAATCCTTACATGGCGAAGTATGACCCTGCACAGCCCACCCAGTATATTATGTATTTGGATGCTAACAACTTGTACGGGTGGGCTATGTCTCAGCCCCTTCCATATGGAAAGTTTGAGTGGGTGTCACCCACGATTGCGACAGAGGATTGGATCCTGTCTTGCCCCGACCATGCATCGGTTGGCTACATTTTGGAGGTCGACTTGGAGTACCCGCCAGAACTTCACGATCTCCATAATGATTACCCTGTTGCGCCAGAAAGAATGTTGATTCGAGAGGAAGATGTCTCGCCGTATACGGTAAAGATCATGGAGGAGCTTGGAGTTCCCCAGTTCCAAGAGCAAGAAAAACTTGTCCCAAATCTCTGCAACAAGAAAAATTATGTGGTACATTATAGATGCTTGAAAATGTACCTGGAACTGGGGCTGCACGTAACATCTGTGCACAAAGTCCTTCGCTTCCATCAGCGGCCCTGGTTGAGATCGTACATCGATTTCAACACCGAGCAGAGGAAGAGGTCTCAATCGGGGTTTGAGAAGGACTTCTTCAAGCTCATGAACAACGCCGTATACGGAAAATCAATGGAAAATCTGCGTAACAGAGTTAATGTAGATTTGGTCACCGACACGCGGCGGGGTGAAAAGCTCGTGGCGGCGCCTACATTCAAGCGCTTCAAAATTTTTGATGAAGACTTGGTTGGGGTTGAGCGGGTGAAGAACTGCATCGTCTTTAACAGACCGATTTACGTTGGATTCACCATTCTGGAGCTGAGCAAACTCCATATGTACACATTTCATTATGGCTACATGAAAAAGTACTATGGAGCAAAGGCTGTGTTACTATTCACTGACACTGATTCTTTAACCTATGAGGTGCAGTGTCGTGATTTTTATCAGGACATGCAGAAAAACAGCCATCTCTTTGACACCTCTGATTTCCCCGTGAACCATCCGGCATTCAGTGGTGTTAATAAAAAGAAGATTGGTTGTTTCAAGGATGAACTGAACGCGCAGCCGGGACTTGAGTTCGTGGGGCTCAGGTCTAAAATGTACTCACTACTGGCAGTTAGTGGTACAAAAAAGACAGCAAAGGGGGTCTCCCGATCAGTTATCAGTAAGCAACTGAGACATGAAATGTATAAAAGTTGTCTTACTGATAAAAAAGTTGCACGTCACGTTCAGTATCGCATCGGGAGTGAGTGTCACAAATTATACACTCTAAAACAGTGTAAGGTGTCACTCTCTCCATACGATGATAAACGCTACATAATGGACGATGGCGTGCATACTTATGCTTACGGCCACCACAAAATTAAAAGAGAAGAGCAAAGAAAGAAAGATGAAGACCAAAGCAAGATATAGAGATATGGAAAAAAAAAAAAGAAAAAAAGTAAAAATTGAAAAAAAAAAAAAAAATGAAAAAAAAAAAAAAATATGGAAAAAAAAAATATATATATGGAAATAAAAAAAAAAAATCCAACTGCATTGGAAAAAAAAAAAAAAAAAAAAAATGGAAAGAAAAAAAAAATCTATGTACTGTGGAAAGATTTTATTCCACTGATATAACATTTTTATGTTAAAACATTTTTATGTTTGGGAAATAGGCCTGCCAGTTTGAAAGTGTACTACTTTACATTTAAAATTAATTTTTCACTGTTTAAAAACAGCTAAGTTTAAATTCTTTATGAAACTTTATCTTGTAAAGTAGAAAATATAAATTTCTGAATTTAAAAATTCAGATTTAATTTTTAAAACTTTATCTTGTAACATTACAAGTATCTGAATTTAAAAATTCAGATTTATTTTTTTAAAAACTTTGTCTTGTAAAATTACATGCATCTGAGTTTAAAAATTCAGATTTATTTTAAAATTCTTTATCTTGTAAAATTACAAGTATCTGAATTTAAAAATTCAGATTTATTTTAAAATTCTTTATAAAACTTTGTCTTGTAAAATTACAAGTATCTGAATTTAACTTTACTTATTTTAAAATGTTTTTAAAAAAAAAAACAATAAAGATTAAAATTCTTTATAAAATTTTATCTTGTAAAATTACAAGTATCTGAATTTAAAAATTCAGATTTATTTTAAAATTCTTTATAAAACTTTATCTTGTAAAATTACAAGTATCTGAATTTAACTTTACTTATTTTAAAATGTTTTTAAAAACAATAAAGATTAAAATTCTTTATGAAACTTGTAAAATAAAATTACAATTTAAATTAATAAAAAAACCATTTCAGACTGGTGGGGAACGCTGCCCTTAAAGAGCGTAGTGACAGGGTGTGACACCTCATGGGGCTGTTGGAATCACACAAACTTTTTCTTCTTCTTCTACTAACATTTTCCCACTTTTTCTAACACTTTTCTCTTATATAATATGTAACAGTTCTTAATAACACATATTTTCTAATGGAAACTTTCTTTTCAGATTGCGAGTAGCTTGTCGCATCATTTTTTTTTTTTTTTTGAAAATGCCTAAGTACAATGTAGTAATACATTAATTTTTAAACCATTACAAGGGATCAATCTTGTTGACTTAACACAATTTTATCTAATGCGTTTAAATTTTAAAACTTAGAAATATATAATGTATACATTTGTTTTTAGATACACAACACATAAAAGGGTTGAATCCTATTCATTGAACACAATTTATGTGTCCACTGAACACAATTTTTGTGTGTCCACTGAACACAATTTTTGTATGTCCACTGAACACAATTTTTGTGTGTTCATTGGAAATCCATAATCTATTATATTTTTAAACATTTGAAATCATTTCGTTATTATTATAAAAATCGTATTGATTTATTTTTAAAAAATCACACATACACACACACACTTAGAATGGTGAAATCTTGTTCACTTCATTTTAATTAAATGCGCTATTTTAAAGTTTGTGTATACATTTGATTATAGATACACAACACTTGAAAGGGTCGAATCCTGTTCACAAAACATAATTTCAGCTATGTATTACATTCATGTTTTTAAAGTTTGTGTATACATTTGTTTTTAGGTACACAACACATAAAGGGTTGAATCGTATTCATGTAACACCATTTTTGTGTCCACTGAACACAATGTGTGTTTTATTTTTTAAAAATATTGTGTTTTTAGTGAATCAAACATAAACACTTTAAAGGATTTTTACAGCCTCGTTTGGTATACGTGGAAAAACTTTATTTTTCAGGTTTTAAATATGCCACTTGGTTTTTAGACATACTCAAAACCACATGCTGTTGAAAAACTTTATTTTTCAGATTGGATTACAATGGTAAGGTTTTATCTATTCTAACATAGACTTCATATTTGGAACTCGTGAGTCTTATCATTTCTTATCAAATGTTTGAGAAAGAGAGTGCTGATATTGACCATAGCAATCGTTATCTGGGTGTTTGGACGATTATTGTAAATGCTCGCTTGGACGATTCTCGTTCATTGGAATATATATTGTGAGAACCAAAACTTGCAATAGATTTTAAAAGTGTTTGTGTCAGGGAAAAATAATGTACACTCACTTCTAAGTTCTATCATGGTAGTAAAATTACGATGTTAAAATGGTGATATCATATTCATTGGGTTTTATTTAAACTGAATGCTAAAATTTATGGGGGTGAAAATTCGTTAGTTTGTTAAATTCTAAACTTCGATATTTCAATTACATCCACCATTTTAAAAATGGCCGAATCATATTCGATGCACAATATCATTAAAGTGATGTGTTTTAGATTACGTGTAGCAAATCAGACCGTTGAAGTATCCAACTATTAAAAATATATTATTAGAAAAAATAGGTGGCAACACCTCATACTGGTGATGATAAGATCTAATTTTTAATAGCGTAATGAGAGTGTCTCACTCATTTGGAGTTTGACCAGCGGGTAGTGAAGAGGTCGTTCTGTGAGTTCTAATTTTCATTATTATTTTTCTATACTGTTAGATTTATTTTTCAAAAATCACACTTAGAATGGTCAAATCCTGTTCACAAAACATAATTTCAGCTATGTATTACATTCATGTTTTTAAAGTTTGTGTATACACTTGTTTTTAGATACACAACACATAAAGGGTTGAATCGTATTCATGTAACACCATTTTTGTGTCCACGGAACACAATTTGTGTGTTCATCCGTAATCAATTTGTTTTTAAACATTCGAAATCATTTCGTTATTATTATAAAAATCGTATTGATTTATTTAAAAAAAAAAAAAAAAATCCACTGAATACAATTTTAGCTAATTATTACATTCGTGTTTTTAAAGTTTGTGTATACATTTGTTTTAAAAAAAAAATCATTGTGTTATAATATACATATTTATATTCAGTCCGTAGCATTCTGTTTTAAAACGCACCCTTGCATCGCTATTCGAATGAACTTTGAAAAATAATCTAACTTCCACTGATAAGGTACACTTCGAAGTTAACTGCCTATAAAGCACGGGTGCTTTGGCACGATGGTAAGACGCGCGACTCCTAATCAGTTGGACCCAAGATCGAATCCAGCTCCTGACAAGTGAAACATTAATTTCTTTTGGAAAAAAAAAAAAAAAATGCCGATAGATGGCAGCACTTCATCAAAATTCGCCAGAGGGCGCTTTAATTACATCCTGCTGATAAGATCTTTCAGTCTGTCGCTGACCAGCAGAGAGGGAGGACGTGTGTTCTTGTCAAAGGTCACTTCTAAGGTTATCAATCGCGACACGTCATTTCCAGATTGTTCGATTGCGACATCCCTTGAAACTTCTTCCTCAGGTCAAAGGTCAGTCGCTGATTGCGACATCGCTTGAAACCACTTCCTCAGGTCAGCGATTGTGACATTCCCTCTCAAGAGTGAAACTCACTCCGTGAAAGACTTTCGCAATTGCCCTCTTTGGGCGGAGGCATCCGGTGCTGCACCTCACCAAACTTCCAAAAGAGGGGAGGGGGGCATCCTGGGGGTCTCAAGACCCTCTGAGAGGAGCTTCCTCTCAAAAGAGGGAAGACACTCCAAAGAGGCATCCTCCCAAAGAGGATCCTCTCAAAGAGGGAAATTCCCTCCCAAAGAGGACCTCTCCTCCTGCTGCACTTGCTGCACCTCCCCTCTTTGGACTGGGACCGGTGTTTTCTAACTACTTATATATATATATATATATATATATATATTTCCCAGGCACTACCAGTTATATTTAGGAAAATCATCTTCATACAATTTCTTGCAAAATAAAAAAAAAATCATCTCTTTACGACCAAAATTCACCGAGTACAGGGTGTCCAGGCGTTACAGCACTGGACACCCTGTATATATATATATATATATATATATATATATATACTATATATATATATATATATATATTTCCCAGGCACTACCAGTTATATTTAGGAGAATCATCTTCATACAATTTCTTGCAAAATAAAAAAAAAATCATCTCTTTACGACCAAAATTCAGGAGTTATGAAGCATTAAACTTTATGGCTTAAGTCGCTTTTCCGCGTATAAAAATGTCCCGTTTCAGGCAACCTTTAAGGGACCGTATAAATATTGAAATTCCATATTCAAAGTATTATGTTTCGACTGCATCTGCTGACATAATGTCGAGAATGGAACAAAGCTTTTTATCGAATATTTTTGCTGTTTTTTATGTGTTACAAATACTTATAACTTCAATGTTGTTTAGTATAATGTATATTTCTGCAAAAAATAATGAAATTGCTGCGAAATATTTGTCTCTCCAATTATTTTGTGTATAACCCCCATTTCTCAGCACAAAAAGTGCTCCAAATTTAAGCAACTATAAGTCGATGAATTTTGGTACGTAAATGGATGATTTTTTTTTTATTTTGCATGAAATTGTATGACGTTGATTTTCCTAAATATAACTGGTCGGACCGGGGGACCATATAAAAATTCAGATTTCGAATTTCTTTCAGAAATGCATTTATTGATTTAAACTGTTTCTAAGATAATAGATTTTAAAATTCGAAACATTTTTGCTATTGGAAGTATATCTCTGTGACTAACGGTTGAAGAAATAGCCATGGGGCACCTATAGTACTGGAAACCCTGTATATATATATATATATATATATATATATATATATATATATATATATATAACAATTACATATAGAATGTAAATTTATTAATAAAAAATACATAATATTGTATAATATTCGTATTTGTGGATGTACAAAATTAGACACTATCTGTTAACAGAATGTATTTAAAATAGCACAGTTACTTTATGTACACATATAAGTTCTATTATATCTTATATTATTTATTTAATTGTTTAAGAAAACATACATTATACGGTTATTCAACATCTATTCTGGTCCAAGTAGCCTTACATTTAGATTTCTTCATCAATTCTTAGGCGCAGATTGTATATTTTTAACCATGTGATTTATGTAATAATAGAGATTACAAAAACTGTTAAGAATGAATGTACCCTTGACGACGTTTCCCATATAGATATATTTTTACTGATTTTTATTAATTGTTTTCATTAATTTCTATTCTTAACATTTTCCTCAAAATGTTTTTAATTTAAACATTTATTGGCTAAACTCATCTCCACCTCTTGCATATGACCTTATTGTTTATATTTATCTTCCTCTTAAAATAATGGAGTTCATTTCATGATTTCTTTTTATTTAATGAAATGAACGTTCCTTGTATAATGATTATTTCTACAACGAAGCCTAATTTTAACTTATGTAGAATGTAAACAAACCAAGCGATTGTGAGTTGTATAAGAATTGCTGATTTTTCCCACGTGAAATTATTTAGCTCTGGAGTCTGGAATATAAGTGATATGAATGAAATATGCATTGATTTTACATGTGAGGCAGACGATATATATTTCAATAACATCATTTGAATAAAGTTCATTTTGTGTAGCATTGTCTTTTCCGATGAAGTTTTAAGTTGCCAAGTATAATAAATTACTGTAGTACTGTGATAATTTAAAATTATCACCGCTGAATGTATCTCATTTTAGAGATGTTTAAATAAAATTCAATTTCAGTTGGAATGTGTTTCAGATTCAATGCTTTATGCATGTTTGAGCTTTCTCGTTCTAAGTTTCACTTTAATTTCCTTATTCAGTGAATTTGTCCATATTACAAACCACGGTATTACAAATTTACAAAGTCAGCGTGCAGTAATAAAACATGTATAAAGTGAAAGCATATTAAAAATATGCTTTTACTTTATACATGTTTTATTACTATATATCTTATAACTATTATTCGGTACTGATGAACATCAAGAAACTTGTAAAATTTCCTAATCTAAACAGGTTTTCGGCTGACCAACTGACGCTTTATCCATTGAGCTAAAGTTCTTTGTGTACTTTTCGAAATGAACGAAAATGCTTATTTAACTAATACATAAGGTCTTATTCATTTTCAGTTTTATTCACTTTGTTGTCAAATATTACATAAAAAACAAGTATATAATTAATATATTTTGGCAATTTTAGTCATTCATTTCAAATTTTCACGATCTTTGCCGGTCATATTACAAAAAAACAAACAAAAGGATCAGTTATATTTTTCCGAATCATGCTAAAATTTAAGCAGCATCAGGTTAACCCTCAATGAACTAATGGGATTAGCCTTATTATTTTCGATTTAAAAAAATGACGTATAAAACAAGCATTTAAATTGTACATTTGAACATATTTTTTCGTGTTCTACAGCGTTCTAAATGTGTAGATTTGTCGAAAACTTTAGTTGAGATTTTCGACACGATTCCAATATTTTCCCTATACAGGGTGTCCCAAAAACATTAATCTCGATTTTTATTCCTTAAATATTGATCTTAGACATATATAATAAGTTACAAAGTTGCGTAAAAAAAGGTACATAATTTTATGAAATCGTTAAAAATTTTCAAGGGATTAAATTTGAAGAAACACAGGATTTAAATTTTTATACGGTCCCCGTACAAAAGCATTTCCAATGAGTAAAATGTGCCCCATACACTAATAAGGTGATGTACAAAATTTCAGTATTTTATCATAAAAAGTCTCAGAGATATGCTTGAACAAAGTTGGTGAAGGATTAATCACAAATTAAAATGTAAATATTTACAGCAAGAGTGGAAGTGACGCAACGCAAAAATGCATCATAGGCAAAAAATATCTACCTCTTATTTTTAATGGATCTTTGGCATAGATGGAAAACATTTTGAACAAGCTTTGTAATCTTTGTGTAAAGTTATTATTTTTACACAGTGTAGATACTTTTGTACCAATAAATAGCAAAATTATTATTTATTTATGTAATCATTGCTTTCTTTCTTAATTTGTGTATGACCCTTGAAACGCGATTTGCTGACATGATTGTTCCCCCCTGAGAATCCATGTCGATGCATCGAAAAGTGGTTTAAGTCAGCATTTTTGTCTTTTCATATCTCTGGGACTTTTTATGATAAAATGCTGAAATTTTATACATCACCTTATTAGTGTATGGGGAACATTTTACATATTGGAAATGTTTTTGTACGGGGGCCGTATAAAAATTTAAATTTTGTATTTCTTAGAATTTAATTCCCTTGAAAATTTTCATCGATATCATAAAATTTTGTACCTTTTTTGCGCAACTTTGTAATTTATTATATATGTCTAAGATCAATATTTAAGGAATAAAAGCTGAGGACAGACACCCTGTATATTACCATGCATTGCAGAGAAAGTAAAAATATAAAAATTGTAGTAAATATTAAAATTATATCTGTTCTACTTGTTTTAAACACAATTAAATTCTTATGACTGTATTAAAAACCCAAAACTCAAATGTTAATATTTTTTTTCTTTTTTGTGTTTGAAATGATGTTGGGGTTATCCTGAAATAAGAACAATATCGAGAGTGGTGCATATTGTTTTAAGCGAACGTGGGATAACTTGTCCAACCACCAGTTAGATTCCGTTGGCTAATTGAGATCTTGTTTGTGTTTCATCACTTCATTTTATTTCCAATTTTTTCTTTGTGAGAAAATTCCCTAATAATATGCTTTCAGGGAAAAATTGAGAGCAATGGGGCGAAAGAATTGATCGGCGATTCCCTGCTTGGCATCACTCCCAACTGAAATGGGCGAGAGTTTCCCCTCACAATAGGGAATAATAAAAGATATAGCTGAAAAATAGTCGGTCATAATCGATTTTACTACTCCATTTTTCAAAAGGCGCTATTTTTAGGGAACTACAAAGGAGGGGTTTGGTGGAGAAAAAAAAAATTTCCCGAACAGTAAATTGTGGGCCGTTTAGTGGATGATGCGTTGATGGTGACTTGTCACAGTTTTAACCCGAAAAATATAAGGTTGGCAGGGAGATTGTAATTTTCAAACCACTAAAGACCAGTTTTATACATTAGTCATCTTGACATGCAATTTATTAGGAAGGATACTATTAGCTTCATTTTGTTTGAACTTTTAATTTTATAAAAATATTGAGTTTCGTAGTATTCGAGATTTTTGATACTTCCTTGCTGAGGTATTAATAAAAAATAATCACTATATATATATATAATTTTCTAACGCGTTTAATGTGTTTATACCTCCCGAAGTGCTCAGTGACCTAGAAAGCTAAATCTTTGCATACTTATAGTATCGACTACAGTATCTAACGAGGCCGGATTTTCGCTTTACACCCTCCTGGAGCGGAGAAAATGGGGGGTTTCGATAAGTATTTTCAGACCCTCCAAAAGCCCCCCCCCCCTCCCGTTGATCTCAAAAATGCCCAAGTAATAGTATTGAATATATTACCCCCCTATTAATATTGTACAGAACATAAGTACAGAATTGTACAGAACATAAGTACAGAACATAACGTTTCCCGGAGGCGAAGAAAATGGGAGGGGGGTTCAAACAGTCTTTTCAGACCGTCTATAAGCCCCTCCTGACGATTAATAAAGGTGAATCATTTCACACTTATAATATCGACCATCGAACATCGAACAGTACGAATATTTTTTCGAAAGGTCTTTTCAGACCCTCCAGAAGTCCACTGGTGACCCAGAAGGCTGAATTTTTGCATACTTATAGGCCATTATATAGAACCTAACGTGGTCAGATTTTCACCCATCGTCCCGGGTGCGGCTTATGATTTTTAGTGGCTTAAAAAGATGAATCCGGTGGCTTAAAAGGATGAATCTTTGGACAATTATAATAATATCGATCACTACAGAGCAAACCAACCTAATGGTTAAGAAAAACTTGAGAAGCATGTAAAAGCACACATAACTATATAAATAAGGATATTCCTGTTGTGTTTTGAAGCGCGCCAATCTTCTGTGTTATTTGTCGTTTCGGATTGGCTGGACGATTCTTCGTACTGCTTCGTACTGCGATGTGGGGATACGTGAGTTTTCTCAGAGGTGCCCCGAAAAGAAAAATGCGTTGGATACCTTGGGTATTCCTCTTTTAAATTTCGGGTTTGTTGATTTTCTTGCACTGACAAAGGGGATTTAGCGTATCCTCGAAATAGCTGTATACCACATTATTGTTTTATTTGTACTTTTATGCATTGCTCAAGTTTTTCTTATCCTTCGCACAAAGTGTATTGTACTTACTGACAGCCTAATGGAGTCGGGTTTTCGATTTTTTTCCCGAAGTGTACAAAATAGGGTGGAGGGTTAAAGTACTTCAGAACCCTCGTGAAGGCCTCCTCCCCACCCCCACCCCCGAGGATATGAAAGACTAAACTTCGACTATGAGACAACACCTAAGTAGGCCAATTTTTAACTGAGACAACGATTTTCGATGATAAGTACCATGTATTGTTATACAAAATAAAACTTATTAGAAAAAATTTGTAGCTTAATTTCCTAAACTAGTTAGTTTCAATGTCTTTGACAGGATTAAATAACAATAGTAACATATATTGTTAATTAATTTTTGGTTTTCGTACCATAAAAAGTAGGTGTACTACAGTATTCTTAAGAATTTAATTCTCAAATTAGAATTACAAATATAAGCATATTTGGTTCATATAATCATTTAATGTACTTTGAACTTCGAAATATAAAGAGTTATCGCTAAGCCTAAATAGTCGATATGAATGTTATGTTATTGTGTTGAAAGATCGTTTAATCCACACCATTCCACGCAAGAAAAAAATCTGATGTAGGCAACACATGATTTTTCTTATATAATGCAATGGATTTACTACTTTTACAGTTAAAAAAATGTTATTCTTATAGTAGATACTTATATTCTTTCCAAGATATTAAATTTTCTTCAATTAGTCGTCATTTTCATTTATTTAGCGTCATTTTTATCAATTTGGCGAGATTTTGTTTAATTTGGCAACAATTTAAAATGTCGCCAATTTGGCGATATTCCGCCACATTCGTCGCGAAAATCTCGCCAAAATCCCGCTACATTCGTCGCCGTCCATAACGCGAATTCGTTATGGACGGAGAAATAAGTAATTCTTGCAACAGATAAATGACTATTGGCGTTCAAATACAAAAGTATTACTCAAAGTATCTTTTTTCATGAATGGAACGAGCTAGATCCACGAGAATGATGTCACCAAATTTATCGCATAGTATTACATATGAAAAGTGAACATGTTTCTCAATAGGAAATATTTTTTTTTATTTTATATAACTTTTTGATAATTTTTTTTTAAATCTGAAATATCTCAAGAACGGTTCATATTAGCGTTCTAAAATTTATGTCAATCGTTTTCTAATGAAAAATTACATAAGAAATGTCTATTTGCATAACTTTATTAGCGGTTTTGATTTTTTGACGATTTTTTCAAAATTTCACTCGAAAATTTAGAGGGGTTCTGAACATTCGATTGCGTTTAAAAACAATAGGCTTTTAGTATTCACAGATTGTAATTTTTGTACCAAATTCGAATCGGTACATTAATTTGTCAGTTATTGTCTCCACAGACTCACTGACACACACACAGACACACACACACACATACTTTCACACACACACACACACATATACCTTCACACACACACACACACACACACACACACACACGCACATACACACACACACATACTTTCACACACACACATATTTCACACACACACACACACACACACAAGCACAGGAATCATCACAAAAACGTTTGATTCATGTACAGGGATGCTTGAAACGTGCTCTTTAGTCGAAAACTCGAATTCGAATTTTCGACCAAGTCACAATACTTTCCTTATACATTATATGTATATAAGGAAAGTAATACAAGAAAAATCAATGATGCATAAGCATTGATTATGAAACACTTTCCAACTTCGATGCAATTTTATATAAACATCTCGAAAATGCGATAAATTTCTCGGTAATATTTTTAAAATTATCACAATACTACATTTATTTATTAGATTTGGAAACTCAAAACTTCGTAAAAAAAAAAATGAACTTCATTCAAATGACGGCATTGAAATATAAATTGCCTGGTTTAAACATCTCTAAAATGCGATACATTCCTCGGTAATATTTTTAAAATTATCATAATACTACAATAATTTATTATATTTGAAAACTTCATCGAAAACAAATTAACTTTATTCAAATGACGTCATCGAAATATAAATCGCCTTTATATTAAAGCAGCTTTTCATTCATAAACATTTTTCCATTCCTTTCATTCATCACAATACTGTAATAATTTATTTTATTTAAAAACTTCAAACCATGGAGGTACAAGTAATTTAAATCTATGCTTAAAACTTCATCGAAAAAATCGTCTGGGTATTCTGTGTAAAATCAATGAATGTTTCATTCATATCAGCTATATTGCAGACTCCATGAGATAAATAATTTTGTGTTAAAGAAATGCAGCACTTCTTATACAACTCATTCTACATATTTTGCTGTTTACATTTTCCATAAGTGAAAATTAGGCTTCGTTGTAAAGATAGTCAAAGTTTGATAATCACTTAAACATATTATAATCGCTTTGTTTCAGTATGTAGATGCACAGAATTTAAGCAAAAATAAAGCGGTTTTAGGACGGATAAAACACTAAATATGGATTAAAAAGAACTTTAAAAATCTCAATTTTGACACAAGATGGATGCCCTTCCCGGCCGTCAAAGCAGTTGCCTTACACCTTTCTGGTAGGTCGGACGGTCTGGGTCTCAACAACAACAACAACAAGATGGATGCCATATTTTATTTTGAATTGGGCCTCGTGCTCTCTTCATACAATGATCACGTGATTTCTTCATATAAAAGGTGTAACTAATATTTTAATATCTTTATTTAAAACACTATTTGAATATTTCCTAAAACTTTCAAAGCAATTTGTGAATTTTAAATTCGCTTAAAAAATGTTTGAAAAAGTAGGTCCTATAGGGTTCAATTTATTTCATTTTTTCATCCTGGGTTCATTCCAAAACTAATTGGATGACATTATTCATTTATAATTACCATAGGCCCCACAGATCGTCTGAACAACATACTAAAATTTCATTTTAATAAAGTCATTTTTACGGCAGTTATCGTACTAATGGACAGACAAACACACAGAAAGAATGAATAAAACTTTTCAACTATGCTGTAAAGTGTTAATGAACAAAGTCATAAACATTTTAACACTTTACGACATAGTTGAAAAGTGTTTATGACTTTGTTCTTTCTGTCTGTCTGTCTGTCTGTCTGTCCGTTAGCACGATAACTGCCGTAAAAATGACTTTATCAATGTGAAATTTTAGTATGTTTTTCAGACGGTCTGTGGGACCTATGGGAATATAAATAAATCATATCACCCAATTAGTTTTTTATTGAACCCGGTTAAAAAAATGAAATACATTGGACCCTATGGGACCTAATTTTTCAAACATTTTTTAAGCACATTTAAAATTCACAAATTGCTTCGAAATTTTTAGGAAATATTTACATTATCTCATAAAATATATAAAAAAAATTTCATTAAAATATGTTAGGTGGTCTTTTAATTAAAAATTATTTAATATAGGGAGAAAACTAAATTCAATTAAATTCTGACTTTTGCGATATCCTCCAGAAAGAAAAAATAGATATATTATATAATAAATATCTTTCCAAGAGTTTAATTACTTTGTATATGAGCGAGGCCTCACATTTTAAAATAAATTTGGTAGATAACAATTTTTTAATTTTTTTTAAAATTTTATATAACTTTTCATGATATACTTATTTGATGGCGTTTTTAATGCACTTTCCTACGTACTAGAGAATTAAAATTTGGTCACCAGATTAAATTTGTAGAACATTTTATTCTACAACAATTTGGTGGATCTTTAAATATAGATCATACATTTTTTACGAAATGGCCTGAAAATAAATCCTGTTCACTTCTATAAATCATTGTTGTAATATTGGTAAAAATTCTGATGTGGACAGCACATGTCTTTCTCTGCAATCTCATATTCACGTTCTCTTTATTTTTTCAATAATAATTTGAGTTTATCTGTACAAAATAACATTCATAAGTATTTTAAATGACATTGAATTTGCACGTTAAACTTAAATTTGGTTTTCATTTGATAGATGGACTTATTGTCAAAAGTGGAGTAGCGAAAACGCAAAAAAACTAAAATATCTCAAGAACGGCTCGTCCTAGAGTAATAGGGTTAGTCTTATTCTTTTTGTTGTCAAAAATCACGTATAAAATAGGAATTTAATTGATAGGAATTTAATTGAGCACACGTAGATTTTTATTTTTATATTTAACGATTTTTGCGGGCCATTTCGCAAAAACAGCCCTTTCCTTTTTCTCGAATCGTACTAGAATAACCTACATTCATCAAATTTTGTTAAATTTGGTACATAAATCACTTGTAGGTTATTGTAATATTATACACCAAATTGCGTTAAATTTGGTCCATTAGTTTTTAGCTAGAGTGGATAAAGGCAATTTCTGCCGGCCATTTCGCAAAGAAGGCAGATTCTTTTATTACGAATCGCACTATAATCAAATAAACATCAGGGTTTCCCACAAAAAACTTACCTACCAAATTTTATTTAATTCGGTCCATTAGTTTTTCAGTTAGAGTGGATGCAATATCCTCACAGACACACAGAAACACACACAGATACACCCTTACACACACAGACGTGTTCCTAAAAATAGTGATTCGTGTTCTGGAAGTCCCAAAACGTGTAGATCCTTCGAAAATTGGAGTTCCTATCTTCAGCACGATTCCAATACTTTGAATACATACATACGCATACACATATATATCATCTGTGTATTATCTGTATATCTAAATTCCTTGCCTACGCAATTACAATAGTTGTGATTTTAAATGATCCCTAAACTTTTATTATTTCTTCAACGAAGCCTAATTTTAACTTATGCAGAATGCAAATATCTCAAGCGATTGTAAGGTGAGTTACATAAGAATCGCTGAAGTTTTTTCGCACAAAATTATTTTGCTCTGTAGTCTGGAATGCAAGTTTCATGAATGAAATAATCATTGATTTTGCATAGAGAATCAGATGATTTATATTTCGATACATTTTTAAATAATTAAGTATAATAAATTACTGTAGTACTGTGATAATGTAAAAGATATCACCCCCACTGAATGTATCACATTTTAGAGATTTTTAAATGAAATTGCATTTCAGTTGGAAAGTGTTTCATAATCAATGCTTATGCATGATTGATCTTTCTTGTTCAACTATGTTGAAAGTGTTAAAAAAGGAAATAATGTCCATTTAGTTTATCTAAAAGTTTCTTGCAGTTATCTGAAAAAAAAAACTCTTGTGTGAAAAAATCGTAATTTTAACTACCCACAGATTACCCATAAAAATTAACCAGGGTATAGCTCAACTCGACTTTCTCATGCCAAAATCCATTTTTAAGCAACATTTTTACTTTCTTTATATTACTGTAGATGGACAAAACGTGTATACTAGTGGGCCTTTTTACTTCCCTTATATATATAGTATAATGTATAAGGAAAATATTGTGACAGGGTCGTAAATTCGAATTCGAGTTTCTGACGGGGAAGCACGTTTCAAGCATCCCTGATCAAGAGTCAGACATTTTTGAGGTGATGTCTGTGTGTGTGTGTGTGTGTCAGTGAGTCTGTGGAGACAATATCTCACGCACGAACGGAGCGATTCGAATGAAATTTGGTACAAAAATCACAATCCATGAATACTGGAAGCCTGTTGTTCGTAAACGCAATCGAATATTCAGAACCTCTCTAAATTTTCGAGTGAAATTTTGAAAAAATCATCAAAAAATCAAAACCTTTAATAAAGTGACGCAAATAGGCATTTCTTATGTAATTTTTCCTTAGAAACCGATTGACATAAACTGTAGAACGCTACCATGAACTATTCTCGAGATATTGCACATAATAAATTAGGTGACGGCATTCTCGTGGATCTAGTTCGCTCCATTCACGAGAAAAAATACTTTACGAAATACTTTTGAATTTGAACGCCAATAGTCATTTATCTGCTATAAGAATAACTTAAGTCTCCGTTCATAACGCTTGGCGATATTTTGGTGACGAATTGGGCGGAATGTTTTTAAATGTTGCCAAATTAACGAAAATTTCGTCAAATGGATAAAAATGACGCTAAATCAATGAAAATGACGACTAATTGTCGAAAATTCAATATCTTGGAAAGAATGTAAGTATCTACTATAAGAATAACATTTTTTTTACTGTACAAGTAGTAAATTCATTGTATTATATAGGGAAAGTCATGTGTTACCCACATTAGAGTATTTTAATTATCACTATACTACAATAATGTATACTTTGAAACCTAAAAATTCACCAAACAAAGAAGCCAATGCTATAAAATCGTCTGCTTATCTATGTAAAATCACTGAATATTTCATTCATATTACATATATTCCAAGCTCCAGAGCTACATAATTTGGCGTGAAAAAATTCAGCTTACAATCACTTGATTTGTTTACATTCTGCATCCATTAAAATTAGGCTTCGTTGTAGAAATAATCAAAGTTTGAAGAGCATTTAATATCAAAAATATTGCAATTGCGTTGGCACAGAATTTAGATGCACGGAAAATACGCAAAAATAAAGCGGTTTTAGGACGGATCCAACACTAAATATAAATTTAAAAGATCCTTTAAAATTGTGATCTTGACACATCGTAAAAAAATGAATGCCATATTTTACTTTGAAGTAGGTCACGTGATCTCTCCATATAGCATAGCTGTAACTAATATTTAAATTCTTATTTTAAAATCTACCGTACATATTTTGCTGAAATTTTGTTCATATATTTTATGGGAAAATTTAAATATTTCCTGAAATTATCGAAGCAATTTGTGAATTTTAGCTTCGCTTAAAGAGTGTTTGCAAAATTAGGTCCCAAATGGGATTCAATGTATTTCACTTTTTCAACCCGAGTTCAATCCAAAATTTATTGGGTGATATTATTCACTTCCATTCCTATATGTCCCACAGACCGTCTCATCTACATACTAAAATTTTATTTTGATAAGCTCATTTTTACGGCACTTTTCGTGCGAACGGAGAGACAGACTAACAGAATGAACAAAATCATAAACACTTTTCAACTATGTTCGAAATTGTTGAAAGAAGTTAAAGCAGGAATAAATTGAATTGACTAATCTAGTTTTCATCTTGACACCGATGAAAAAAAAGATCGATAAAAGCTCTTCCAATGATATTTTAACCTACTCTATAAGACAATACCTTCCTATTTATTTTTTTTAAATACATCGAAATTTGTCTTTTTTTAGGTTACCACTTATCCTGTAGCATCCGAAGAAATGAGATTTGCCCATTTCCATAGTCTGGAAGATAAAAAGTTGTGTGAATATTCTCAGGTTCTAACATTTTTTTACTTTCCTTATATACATAATGTATAAGGAAAGTATTGTGACGGGGTCGAAAATTCGAATTCGAGTTTTCGACGGGAGAGCACGTTTCAAGCATCCCTGATCACGAATCAAACATTTTTGAGGTGATGTCTGTGTCTGTGTGTGTGTGTGTGTGTGTGTTTGCTTGAAAGTATGTGTGTGTGTGTGTGTGAGTGTGTGTGTGTGTTTTTGCTTGAAAGTATGTGTGTGTGTGTGTGTGTGTGTTTGCTTGAAAGTATGTGTGTGGGTGTGTGTGTCAGTGAGTCTGTGCAGACGATATCTCACGAACGAATGGAGCGATTCGAATGAAATTTGGAACAAAAATCACAATCCGTGAATACTGGAAGTTTATTGTTTTTAAACGCAATCGAATGTTCAGAACTCCCCCAAATTTTTGAGTGAAATTTTGAAAAAATCATGAAAAAATCAAAACCTTTAATAAAGTTACGCAAATAAACACTTCTTATGTAATTTTTCCTTAGAAAACGATTGACATAAACTTTAAAACCATAGCATGATCCGTTCTCGAGATATTGTACAATTTTCAAAAAAATTATCAAAAGTCATATAAAATAAAAAAAATATATTTCCTATTGAAAAACATGTTCACTTTTCATATGTAATACCATGCGATAAATTTGGTGACATTATTCTCGTGGATCTAGCTCGTTCCATTTCTGAAAAAAGATACTTTGACTAATACTTTTGTATTTGAACGCCAATAGTCATTTATCTGGTATAAGAATATCTTATTTCTCCGTCCATAACGCTTGGTAAGATTTTGGCGACAATTTTGGCCACTTTTTAAATGTTGCCAAATTAACGAAAATCTCGCCAAATAGTTAAAAATGAAGCTAAATCAATGAAAATGACGACTACTTGAAGAAAATTCAATATCTTAGAAAGAATACAAGTACAACTATAAGAATAATATTTTTTTAAACTGTAAAAGTAGTAAATTTATTGCATTATATAAGGAAAGTCATGTGTTGCCCACATCAGATTTTTTTTTTTTTGAGTCACTAAATTATTTAATTCTTTTTGATATTTTAAGCAAACGCATTGCTCTTTTGAATTCCGCTCTCTTAGGGACTCATTCATTCCCATAGTAGCTCGCAAATTTTTTGCCGCTATTGCAGATATCGGCTATTCCATGTCGACGAATGCATAATATGCCC